>CANSNZ010000744.1:0-600000 GCA_947646795.1 Beta lomatogona | reverse complement strand
ATTGCCAAAAAAAGAAAATTCTCATTGATAACCCTTAATTTCAGACAATTTTATCATTGATAATCGAAGTTGTTTGTATTACATTACACACTTCTTGTGTACGTAATATGCTCTTAGCAAAGCTCCCCCACGAGATATATCCGATTTATAGCTATTACAAACACTTTAGGTAGTACTCCTGTATTTTTTTATCTTTCTCACCTGGAATCTTGACACTATTCACAATTACAGAGAATCTTTTAAATTCTTCTCAATATATAAGGAAAAAAAAATAGTCATGTGGGTCTTGTTTGATTAGTCTCAATGAGTATTTTATTAAAATCCAATACTTATATTTTTTACTAATATGTAATGAAAGATATTTAAGGTTGAATAAGTGTATTGGCAAACGCGCAAAGTCAAAGTAGGAAAGATAAAAAATACAAAGGGAGTATGTTCTTAAAAAAACTAGTACTAGTTATAAACAAAAATTTGTTCATAGGCTGATATGAACTGGGCAAAACTCTTGCTCCCACTCCCACCTAAGTGACCCAAGACCAATTCTGCTCCCTCTTCTTCAACGCCCTCTCTCTGCTCTCTGTCTGTCTCTTAATTACGTCTACTACAGCCAGGCAGCACCGCGACCGGCAGCCTCCACTAGACCGCGATCGGCAGCAACGAATATTAATTGAAAAGCCCCCAATTCTTTTTCAGGTAACTTAAGTCAATTT
The DNA here is from genome assembly GCA_947646795.1 of Beta lomatogona. Lineage (NCBI taxonomy): Eukaryota > Viridiplantae > Streptophyta > Magnoliopsida > Caryophyllales > Amaranthaceae > Beta > Beta lomatogona. Next base: position 599,290 of record CANSNZ010000744.1, on the reverse strand, counting down.
CTTGTATAACTATGTTCATGATTAATTTTTTTTGTTTCCCGCAATCATGCAGTTTTAAAATTGGATTTGGTGGACTAGTTTATCATAGTGCTATGAGATGTGAGTTGGATTTGCTTGCATTAACTTTTATTTGTGGAGGTAGGTGGATGGTGGTGTTTGATATGTGTACTCTTCCCTTTGATATATAGGGGTGTTTTAGAAAATGGCTCCAAATACAGTTTCATGGATGTGTTTCTCTTGGTTTATGATGTGGATTTAGATGTTATATATCAATATACGCTTTAAGATTGCAAAGTAAGAGGTTAGAGTGGAAATACTCAGTACAGTCATGCCTCCATCTATCTCATGAAGTCAATCCAAATTGGGAGCACTAGAATGCTCAAATTAAGTATCCTGAAACTCCAAAGGGTTGCCAGGTACCTCAGAGGCCTCGACGGGCCAATCATTACTGGCCGAACACCTTGGTCTTGTTTTTGCCAATTTAGAGCTGCTACTTCACAGGGCCTTCCATCACTGGGTTAATAACCCAGGATGGGGTGTCATGTGCTGCGCGATTTCCGATTAAGTTTCAACTTCTTTGGATATTATGAAGACTTTTTTAGTTTATCATTATGTAATCCTGTGTGTGGATATGAAGTTGCTAGGAGTCTTGTTTTGTTGCCTTATTATTGATAGAAACTTAAACCCACATTATATAATGCGCCTCTTCTGTGGAGAACCGCACAAAATTCTTTGATTTTGCACCAAATCAATGGAAATCTCGCTTGCCATGCATCACTCTCCTTTTTTTGGACTCTATCTTATTAGTTTTTGCCATCCTTTTTTATATTATTTATTTTTTTTGGTAGGAAAAGACGCATTTATATTACTGCATTACTAAGGTCAGTTACAGGATCATCCAGATCCACCAAAGTCAGCGGAGGAAAGTGAAAACTACTACAAGATTGTTTGTCTAGGAGATAATTAACATTAGAAACCGGGGGATGGGCATGTACAGAGGGTGTTTAGGTCCTCTGAACTCCCTTTAGCATACTTAGATAGACAATCCGCAAGCCCATTAGTTGATCTTCCTTCAAACTGCAGCTTTACCCTTGGCATTGCGTACATTAATTCCCTGCAATCATCAACAATCTTAGAGACATGATTATTTATACAAGTGCTTTGACGAATGCCCATAATGGCAGCACTCCAATCTGATGATATTGAGCATTGAAGCCAATTTTTCTTTTGAACCCATTGGAGGCTCATCATAATAGCTTGGAGTTCAGCTTCTAATGCATCAAGAGTATAAGTAGCCATGTTAATTACTTCCACCCAATTTCCCAAATGATCCCTACACACCGCAGCTAGGAAAGCTGCCTTGGTATCATAAAAGAAAGAAGCATCCACATTAATTTTTAGGCTCTGATAGGGAGGAGGGGACCAAGAAGGGGGAGTGAGGTTTGTGCTAGGAGCTTTACCCACTTTAGGTTGGTTCTGAGAAAATAAACATTCAGTGGCGGCCCAGCGAGACTTTTTAACAAGGACGGGAGAGGTGATATTATGTTTCCTAAAAATCCAAGCATTCCTGCAAAGCCATAGGCTCCAAAGGGAGAATATGAAGATGACATTGTGAGGTACATGAGAGCTGGTCAAAGGCTGCGAATTAAGGGCATTGGTCTTGATCCATTCTCTAAAAGGGAGATTTAAGGAGACATCTATATTTAAAAGCTTCCAAATTGAATCAGCTCTATGACAGTATCTCATAATATGATCAGAACTTTCAGGCTCATTTGGACAAAAAGGACAAAATCTACTACAACTATTAATGACTCTACTAACGTTAAGGTTTGTAGGCAATCGCTCCCACCAAAGTTGCCATAGAAACAAGTGATGTTTTGGGTGGCCCGGGCACTTCCAGATCCAATCCCACGAGACATTTGAATTATGGGCATAAATAGAAGTCGAAGCTTTCTTCGAGTCAAAACCACCCAGATGAGACCATAAAGAGAAGGTTTGGTCTTGGTCATTAGAGAAATTTACAGCTCTATGGGGAGAGCTATGGAGGAGGAATTAGTAATGTCATTAGATTTAATTGAGCTCAGGATGATATGCTCTTCATTCCTATTTAAGGGTTCCTGAATGAGGGAGCGCAAGCTATCACCATTCAGCCATTTATCTACCCATAGAGATATGGAATCTCCATTACCCGCGGACCACGCTAGGCTTTCTTTGTAGAACTCCCAACCAATCCCTATACTTTTCCATATGTGGGAACCTTTGATAAAACTAGTTGGTTCCGACTTATTTAAAAGATAATTTTATCTCATAAAAAGGTGTCGTTATCAAGCTTCCAACACAACCTAGCTAAACTGACCCTGTTCAAATCTTGGTTCGATAAAAACCCCAAGCCCCCTTGGACTTTACTTTTACAAATTTTTTTCGAGGCTATTCAATTCATCTTTTTACCCTCATTACCCCCATTCCAAAAAAATGTACTACAAATGGAGTCTAACTTCTTAGTCAACATTTTCGGGAAAGAGATAGTATGCATGAAATATATAGGAATTGCCTGAAGGGTAGACTGAATGAGAATCACTCTTCCGGCTTTGGAAAGAGCTTTAGCCTTCCAAGATGCCAATTTGTTGTTCATTTTATCTATAACAAAGGTAAGCTTATTTTTTGAGGGCTTCCTATGGCACAACGGAAACCCCAAGTAAGTCCCCAAATCATTAGTGCTTAAAATGTTAAGCTCCTGCTCAAATTCATCCTTAATTTCTAGAGGAGTGTGCTTGCTGGTTTTTGTCTTACTTTGAAGTGTGCTAAGAAGTTCTTACAGTGACAACTTATGAATTTGATTATGTCAAGGTCACTCTCTAATTGATGTTAGTCTTTTCTTTTTGTCCCATCTTAATATTTAAACGAATAACATCTCAGTCATCAATTATATTCTTATAAACAAGACAAACTCTTTGAACTATTGCCACTAATGGGCCTATGCCCCATATTATTTATTCGGTTGCAGATGAAGTTCCTAGATTGGTACTTGAAGATTGCGGTGGGTTCTGCCATGATTGGAGCTTCGATGGAGTTTTTCATGATTAAAACTGGTTTCTGTGTGAGAAATTTCCATTTATCCTGTCTCTCCTTTTTTTCTCTGCCCCCTCCCCCTATGTCCACCCCTAACCCTTTCACTTACCCCTAAAATGATGACTTATGTTTTACTTTTGGTTCTATGCATTTAAAACTGCATTGGTAGAAGCAAAAGTGTACATCTAGCAATCCACACTAAATTGATGGATTATACGTTCTTTCATTATGCTCCATGGAGTGACGTTGATAAAGGCCAAAGACTCTTGAAGGTTCCGACCATCCTCGGGGTTAGATCCGACGATCGACGGTGGTTTAAGATGGGAATCCAAGATGACATAATTGTACTGCTCAAGTGCTCATAATATGCAATTAGTTGAGTTTATCGATATCCTCGTACAAGGCACAAGAACATTAACCTCCAGAGTCCAGACTCTCAACTAATATCATCTACTTTAGTATCTAAGACCCTGGGCACCCTTTGGGGTATGGTAATTAAGTTGGCAAGAGACAAGATCCACTATTCTGCTGGAAGCTTATTCAGATACCCAAAGAAACAAGACCCACTCTTCTGCTGGAAGCTCATTGTTAATACTCAAATCTCTCTTATTGGTAGCTTTGAGTCATACTATTGGCTATCGAACTCGGTGGGAAAGTAGGCTAGGTACTTTATGTCCAATTCTAGTTCAGCATGGAGCCATGGACATATGAGACCTCTTCATGCAATGCCTAGTTGTTCCAGTGACTTTACTGTAATTATAATTCAGTTCAGGTTGTGCCTAAGAGACTAAGACGAATTAGACTTCACGGCCTTTTGAGTATCGGTCTGATATGTGGTTTTAGCGATGAGCGAGATATTCTACTTGGTTGTGATGAGTATGTTGATGAGGTTGTTCACTCATCATGCTACTTGGGATAGTTTCTTATATTTCCTAATTGTATATTTCAGATTTTCAGAACATAATGATTTAGCAATTTTGTTGAAGTTCTCAATCTCATGGAGGATGTCTGCTAAGAATATCAAGATCCTCCATTAACCCTTGCTGAAATTTAGGAGCAGTCTTTCTTGTAATCATGTTTTCTAAGGGATTGATTAGTATTTGCTGCATAATATCTCTGTAACTTGTAAGAACTTTTCATGGATACACTAAAGGGTTCTGCTTTTCCAAACTTGCAATCACGATCTCTCTCTTTTAGGTTTTTCAATGCTCTGTTTTACCAATGCAGATGACAAGGTAACAGTTCTGGAGTCTGAAAAGCGAGCATGGGAGAATTCGCCTGAAGCTCTAGCTGTTAGAGAGGCTTTAAATCCTTGGAGACATATTGATTCCAAAGAAAATAAAGATCATTAACCTGTTGGTAGGCCTTTTGCTTTCTTAGCTGGTGTTTCAAATGTTAATTGCCATGTACCAGGGAATGCTATATCCAAAAATTAAATTATCAATGAAAGTTGTGATCTATTTGGCATTTTAATCGTGAGAATTGTAGTCAATCGTGTGGGCTGTCTTCAACCTATTTTCTCTTAGTCTGATTTTTTTTTTTAAGGGATATTTTCTCTTAGTCTTGGCGAAGTAATTAAGTTCAGGAAAAAAATAAATAGACAGAAGTACTGATTCAAAATGGCAAATATTGTGTCCTACAAATATTGATAGTAGTGATGCATGTTTGAGTTCCAAGTACAGATTTTTCAAAAGCTTGAACTCCTGAATCTTAAAAACCAAGGTACATAACAAGTTTAATACATGGAGTACAACCGTAGGCTCAGATAATGTATGAATGGGGAAACAATTTGGAAAAGAGAGAGTTCTTGGCTTGCACAATTAGTGCGTACATTCCATAACAAGCGATGTGAAAGACAGCAAGGACCAAATACCTGCAAAATTATACACATTACATGGATCAAATAAAGTAGAGTTTTGATTAAAATGCAAGAATTTTGTGATAAGTTGAAGCTAAGTTAAAGAATAAAGAGATAGCCCTACCAGAGAGGAGCCAATGGTGTTGACAGCTTCAGAAAAGGATATGGCCACCTGGTAATTATTGAAGGTTTATTAGTAATCATAATGTTATGGATCAAATTCACAATTAAATTGAAAGGTGAATCGAAAGTGCTCACCAAGTGAAACCACAGAGGTGGATGAGCCATTGAAAGATCACATATACTGAGCTCCACAGCACAAAGTATGAAAGTCGGAACCAAGGAAATGCCTAAACATGTTACAAATAAAAATGCTGAGCTCCACAGCACAAGAATACACAAACTAAATTTCCGAATCCCCTGAGTGTCAAGAGAAACTTACAAGTCGATTAATGGTAGTGTCGAGAAGCAGAAAGGCGATATTCACAGTATGTATGCATCCCATCAACTGTAAGGAGTATACAAAGAAATCAAATAAAATTAATGTATGTATTTTTATCTTGTTTTATTTGGGGGAAATTGAAAGGCAGGGGCTAACCAGGTTCAAGCCAAGGCGTGCATTTGAAACAAAGGGTACAATAAAGCACCAAAATATAATATCAGTCAAAACTACTGCACCCGCAGTAATCTGCAAAATCAGGATTCAGGGTCCTCATCAAATTACCATCCAAATATACAAGAAGAAAATGTAAAAGTGATAGCTCAGCAGATATGTTAATAATATGTAGGAGAATATATATGTATGGTGATCAACCTGGTATGCAGTTTGCATGAGATATCCCCAAAATCCAGGGCTTTCAGTCTCCTGTTCAGCTGGGTAATACTGTCTTTGCAACTTAACAGTTCCCTTCTGTGGTGTAATTTTTTCTGATTCCACATCACCTCTTGCTTGGGAATCCTCCACATTTTCATTCCTATTCTTATGTGTATGACATAACCAGCAACCATGAGCAGATACAACACTGCCTATCTGCAAAAACCATAATCACCCATCACATATTCACATGCATGGTGAGAAATCAATCTAGTAAATCAGTGAAAGCCTATGATATAGTAATTGCTATGTTGGTGCTTACCGCAAAATACATCATAACTAATGAGTAAGTCCACCTGCAATATTAATGCAAATCAACCATATTACAGCTAATTCAGAAAAGGATCAGTATCAGAATTATTGAAACTAGTTTCAAGAGTTAATTACTCGGTGTAATAGATAAAGATGGAAGCACCCCAATGATGGAGATCCCAGGATAAGAAGAAAGCGAGGACGAAAAATGAAATCAGGCGAAGGGCAAGTAGGTAAGCTGGGTGTAAGCCGCGCCAGCAGCTGGTCCAGAGCTGCTCCTGTGACCAGGAAACACTATTAATGGCTTCATCTTCTTCTGGATTATATAACAGAAGACTCTCATTCACATTTAACCTCTGCTTCACTACTTTGCTATGTCTTTCCTTGTTCCACGCCACGTAAACCGACCCAACTACTGCTGCTCCTACTATCCCCACTGAAACTACACTATACCAATAAAACACCATCACTCCCACCATTGCCTTACCGCACTAAACAAAATCAATCCATTTTCAATTCTGCTACTTTACTTAATTATGTTGTGCTCTCACTCTCAAATCTCAGTGTTTTTTATAGTTCCCTCTAGATTTGATTCATGTTACTACTCTCTCCCTAATTTGGTAGGTTGTGTGCTTAAAAATTATCGGAAACTAACGTTGATACTTTGTGGCACTTGCAGATACACATTAAGTAGCTGGAGTAATGCATGAAAGAGTCGATGAGACTGGCGGTTTTGACTGACAGATAAATTAATATTCCAAAAATCCTAAACCATACTAGTATTGTATTTTATTTTCCAACGTGTACGTGTTTGGTTTCCTTTGTGCACTTGCCACATACATTTCTGATATCTACTCTTACTCTTTAAACTGATGACGCACCATTTGTTATCAACTTATCTTTTTGGATTTTTCTACGTATTACCTCTGTGTTTTTCGAAATTCTACGTTATACCCAGCCTTTTTGAACTCTCCATATTGTACCCCTAAACTTTCTAAACGTCACACAAAATACCCTTACTAATAGAAAATCCTACTCCAAACCTCACTTAGTCTTCAATTTATCAGATCATATCCCAAACCTCAGTCAACTAACAAGGCTAAAAAATCCTACTATATGCCCACAGGGTAAGAAAGTCCCAAAATCTACTGTTTGATATCGTGTATAAGGGTATTTTGTGTAACGTTAAGAAATCTTAGAGGTACAACGTGAAAATTTTAAAAACGTCGGGTACAACATAGAATTTCGTAATATACAGGGGTACTATGTGGAAAAACCCTATCTTTATTCTTTTCATTCTTCTGTCTAATAATGGGCTGTGCCGTTTTAAGAATAACTATACTAGCCCATTTGTTGTGGATTATCCTTTGTCATGGGCCCATATTTTTTCTGGACCTACTACCTCTTATAAAGACCATGAAGGGGAACAAATAGTTAGCCAATCCCTACTATGCGGTAGTTCCGCAGACGTTGAATTGTTGAGACAATGCTGGAAGTAAAGTGCCAACTTGCCAAGATAGTGTGTTGCGGACTTCATGCAACCATGTGGTACGTGAGTTGTGACCAATTGACCAATGTTGCATGAGCTAGGTACAACGAATTACAAGCCCATGTGCAATTAAGACTTGTATAATTTTAATCATTTAGGAACGATTCCTCCATATTGAATTATTGATTGGAGCACATAATAAAAAACTTCTGCCAATACATACATAGGAAAATAAATTCACTTGTAGGATTCCCAACTTATAGTATTATGTACTAGGTATGGAGGTTAGCTAATTTATTTGATAAAGTCTTATAATAAGATATACTTAAAATTATTATGATCGAATCCTATCTATATCATATTATTGTTTTTTATGGTCCTTAGCAGGTCGACAAAGTTTTTTTTTTTTTTTGTAATATTTCTGTACTTATATGAAAAGACCATCACAATATAATATTCTTATGCACAGCTCAATTATCATTAATATCAAGAGAGGAAAGAGAGGGGAAGTGAATCTAGTAGCTGGGCACAAACATATATAGTAATTAGAACCCTTCCCAGAAGAAAATTACTATTTTAATACCCCAACCAAGCAAAGTAGCTACTATTTAAGGACCCAAGAATAAATGGCAACTAACCTAGCTTCATTGACATCATATATAGTAGCTAAATTCAAGTTCTGAGAAAGCAGTTGAAGTTCTTCAACAATCAAAATGTGCAAGTCAAGGTATGTTAATTAGCTTTGCTTTTCTTACAATATTGAAGTAGCACTGCATAGCACAAGTATCATATATATTGCATCAATAACATGATTAATATATTAATTTGATGATTCTAGATTGGAAGGCAAGGTAGCTTTGATCACTGGAGCAGCCAGTGGGATAGGAGAGGAAGCGGCGAAACTATTCGCAGAAAATGGAGCATTTGTTGTAATTGCTGACATTCAAGATGAATTAGGGCAGCAAGTGGTAACATCCATAGGCTCAAACAAAGCTAGCTACTATCATTGTGATGTAAGAGACGAGAAACAAGTTGAAGATACTGTAAACTACACCTTACAAAAACATGGCACCCTTGACATCCTGTTTAGCAACGCGGGTGTGATGGGACCATTAACAAGCATCCTTGATCTGGACCTAGCACTCTTAGACAACACCTTAGCAACCAATGTCCGAGGGGTGGCTGCTACAATCAAGCATGTGGGGCGGGCCATGGTAAAACTTAAGATTAGTGGGTCTATTATTTGTACAGCCAGTGTAGCAGCCTGCCTAGGCGGTGTGGGGCCTAATGCATACACGGCTTCGAAGCACGCGGTGGTGGGATTGGTTCGGGCAGCCAGTACTGAGTTGGGTGCAAATGGGATCAGAGTCAACTGTATATCTCCATTTGGAGTTGCAACTCCTTTGCCTTGCAATGCTTACAACTTGGAGCCGAGTCAACTGGAAGCTTATAGTTGTGCATTGGCTAACTTGAAGGGGATTGTATTGAAGGCAAGGCATATTGCTGAGGCGGCTCTTTTCTTTGCTTCCGATGAATCCGCCTTTATCAGCGGCCATAACTTAGTGGTTGACGGTGGATTCACCGTAAGCAATCACACTATTCCAAATCTGTCTTAGTTATTTAATACACTGATCACTCATCCATCATATCTTTTGTTTTAGTTGTTCTAATTAAATGTAGTATAGTAATTAGTAAGGTAATTGTTTTATTGTTTGTATGTGCTTAAAGATATATATAAAAAAATTGTTCAAGGGCAATGTTTTCTCGTCTGGATGCTTGAGCCTTGAAATGTGGGATACATGATGTATTAATCCAGAATTAATCAGAGGTTAAGGTCAAAACTTGAATTGTTTTTAGGACTTAACAGCTTTACCATGTGCTTTGTCCGTAGTAATCTAATCAGCGAAATGTAGTGGGTATGGGCTGGTCAGTGGTCATCTATCCCAATGGGAAGGGAGTAGAGGGGAGAAAGGCCTTCGCCGCTTGCGGAGTTGGGGTTTTGGTTTTCATGGCCTTAGGCCTTAGGCCTTAGGGGCCTTATGTAACCTTTTAAGGTATGTTCTCTTCAACTTATATCTACTAACAAGTCAATTTGTTCTTTAAAAAGCATCAATTACTAAATGAGTTGTTTCCGAACATTCATGAGTTGAATCACAAGGTAATCGAGTTTGATTTATTTACAAAATGAGCAAAATTGTTTTGGACTTTAGTTCTTTTATTCAACTAATGAGATTTGAGTATTTGACCCCCTTGTCATGAGTAGTTCAAACGTCTTACCTCATTTGCAGCCTTAGTTATGTGAGGAAAATTCCTAGAACAAATTGTAAGTTCCATTTAGAGGGTACTAAGCGTACAAGCTACATCAAGATAATAATTGTTATGAACAAACAGAGATGTACATGTGTTCATTTGGCCATGTATATGTGTTCATTTGACTTGTCATTCGTGTTCATTAGGCTTGTTAGTATATGTTCATTGGTACACTTCTGTTAGTATATTGGTTTTTATGTTCATAATCTAGTGCTTGAGGTTCATCGTGCGCACCTTCCTCACCATATGGACGTGTGTACCATCTACGGATTGGTGAATGAGTGATACTGTGATAGCATTAGCAAGTAGCAACCAAGAAACCGTCATCTTGTTGCCACAAAAAAAAAAATTTGTCATCTTGTATTGTGGCTGCTGCAACCAAATTGGAGAATTGGTTTCTCTTCAACAGTTTTAACACCAAATAAAAATAGTTTGCTGAAATATAGAATAATGTTTTCAACCGCCATTATTACACCATCAAGCTCAAGCTCATTTTCAGCTCCCCAACTTTCTTTCAATTCTTACACCCACTTCATCATCAGTGCAAAATCAAAATCAAAATCAAAATCAAAGCTTGATTCTTTTTTCGGCAACTTTTACAGGAAATCTTTAAAATCAAAACCAGTTACTCAGCTCCTCTTCAAAATCCCAAATCGAAATGGGTTTGCCTCCCAATCTCACCATTCAATCTACACTTCCTCCAGACGCTCTTTCCGGCCTGTCATGGAATCGCAAGATTGCACGTTAGTTCCCTCTCTCTCTCTCTTTCTTCTTCTTCACCAATTCGCTACTCTAGGATCTATAAACTTACTATATTTGGTATGCATTCTCTCATACTTAAGATCAATTAACTGCTTCAGGTGATTTTGTTATCTATTTTGGTGCATTTATCGAATTTCTGACTTGTGTCAGTGTCATTAAGCTACCTTAACCTTGTGCTTCAGATTTTGGATGCCTTCCTTTGATTTCTAACATATTTAGCTATGTACTCATCTGATTTATAATTCATGTTTGCCAGTAGCTGTTACATGGTTGATTTCATCAAATGTTTCAATCGTGGGTTATGTTATCAAAGTGATTTTTTTTTTTTTTTGACAACATGTATCATCTAAAAAAGCAATTTCCAAGCAGTTTAAGATGCAAGTTTGTTGAAACACAAAGCAAAAATAATCTATATGAATGATCCCAATTATGGGGTTGCCTTCTCAAAATCGACTTAGAAGGTCATATGAATTGGGTCAAGCTCTAGGTACCTAGGCAGGGATGAAGACCAGAGAAATAAAGCAAAAATACCTGTGAAAACAAAACAATAATTCACCAGTTGATACTTAGGATCATATTGGGAACTGAAGGCACCACCACAGTTGGGTTTTTCTACAATAATCCGTGGTTGGTATTATTACTCAAAGACTGCCCATCATTAGATTATTCTTGTGAATTTTTCCTTTTGTTGAATACAGTTAGTCCATTGTCCATTATGGATTATTTTCTGCCTTCTGACATGTTTATCTATGAAGAGCATGAGAGTTTAGCATGAACGATTGCAGGGTTAAGAAGGAAGTTGATGTGCCTATTTCTTTGGCGTACGAGTGTTATTCTGATCGCGAAGCCATGTCTCAATGGATGCCTTTCATTTCATCCGTAAAGGTACTTCCACATCCATTAGTTTCTTCTTCATCTCTCTGATTGTCATTCTTCATCTTCTGACATGCTTATGTACAGCTTTACTAGGGTTGGCAATTTTTTTGGGTCTGTGATCGAGTTGAATTTGGGCTATTATATTTGTTACCAACAAAATGGAATGTAGATGAGTTATACACTCTTGTCCATTGCCATGTTCCTGTTCTATATGCATGGCTATAATTAGCTGCTGGCGTCTCCATTGCTTTATATGAGACTTCTACAAATATTCAACCAGAGTGTACTAACAATATGCTGAAGGAAGATTATATGCCTTAGTTTCTTTCTTAGAGCAAAAGCACCATTTATTCATCACATGTGTTTTTCATATGCCATCTAGCTGCTGTGACTATGCAAAGTTGGAAATGGATTAGAGTTCTTAATAACACTTCAACTTTTAGTAAAATAAAGCATTTCAGGGTATATTAGTCCAATATCTTTAGTTAGCTAAACAACATTCTATGACCTATGAAAAACACGCCTCTTTAAATTGAGTTGATGTAGCTGTTTTTGGTCCCCTCTAAGTGATTGCCATGCTCAGAGTAATTACCAATGCTCTAGAATAGTCAGTGAAGATGTGAATTTCACAGTATTGTGATGTTAGTAGCCTAGTATCTTACCGAACTTTTAGTCCTTAAACTTGTTGGAGAACCTGCAAATCTGCTTAAGAAGCGTTTAGGGGACCTTTTCTTTTTTGGGTAGAGTTACTTCTGATATGACTTTTCGACATGCTTGTCTGAACTCTGAAATTAGCCAAAAAGTTCTTGTCGATCTACGTTCTGGTTACCACCTGAACAATTTGTGAGACTGTATGAAGTTAAGTTGACTATAATCCTAGTTTAAAGGCTATGTGGATGGTAAAATTATTATCAAAATTTATCCAGATCTTTTAGCAAATCATGCATTGCTCCAAATGTCAAAGTAGCATTGTGGTGGCTCATATTTTTGGTTTCCCAGCTTACTATTAGATATCAATGTCCAGCTATGCTCTTTAATCATAGATTTTGTCTTCAAGCTTAACATACTGTTGCTTTTCCCATTCCTTGATATTGGTTAGTACTTGGATATTGGTTTATGATATTGTTTGACCAGGTCTTGGAAGATAAGCCTGATCAATCAAGATGGACTCTGAAATATAAAGCATTTGGTCGTGATATCGAGTTTTCTTGGCTTGCTCGAAATCTTCAGGTTCTCATCTCTATTTGACTTTTATTACCATTCTCGACAATCATCTTGAAAAGTTCTTTTGGTATGTGGTTCATTTATACTCTTTTGGGCGTCATTGCAGCCCATTCCGAATCAGAAAATTCATTGGAGATCTTTGGAAGGGCTTCCAAACAGGTAAGAATCATATGCAACACCAGTGCTAAACTCAGCTGGTATCTTCACTACTTCGTCAATTTGTAATCCTTTAGCATTCTTCATTTTAATGTATAAAACACCCAAAATTTTCAGAAGACAGGTCTTGCTCTATAGTTTATACCAATTCTCCATTTTAATGTAAATGATGAAATTCTTTCAGTGGTGCTGTTCGATTTTACCCGAGAGGTCCTTCATCATGTCTTATTGAAGTAAGGACCACGTCTTTCTAGTATGTTCAGTTCGGTTTTGTAATTTCTTCCTCTTCTTATTAACACTTCCCTGTATAATGAATCATCTTATGCTTCTTAAAAATTGTGTGTTCTTTACTTCTCAGCTGACTGTTTCATATGAAGTTCCTCAGCTTCTAGCTCCTGTAGCATCAGTAAGCATCTTTCCTTTCAGATAAGGTTTTTTTGCTATGTTACAACAAAAACAGAAAAACATCCCCCCTGAGCGACTAAATTCGAGGAGGGCACCTTTGGCATGCAAGATAATATCGTATTGTCTGTACTTGCAGGCACTTCAACCTTTTCTAGAAAGCCTGCTTCTACGAGGTCTGGAAAGGTTTACAAAATTTGCGAAAAATCGTCAACTAGACTCAACAAATTGATCCTGTGTGAGTCACTGAATCCATATGGTCAAATCTATCCTTTTGATAGACAGAATTATCCTATGACCTGTATTACAAAGTGTGATTGCTTGTTTTTATTTACATCACAGATATAATATTGCAGGCAGTTCAGAGTTTCAGTAACCAACTGACTTGTTGATGTAAGTATGTAACCAGCTATGTTGTGAAGAGGTTCTTCAGGAGTTGCAATCAACAAGAAGCAAAACCCTGTTGCATATAATTGGTACTATATTTGAACCTGATGTTGATACAATCATAACTAACTAATGCAGCACGCTGCACGCCTATATGTTCTGTGGCATTAGTTTGCAATAGGTTGTGTATACTCTATTCGTGATTTTGGGAAGTAAAAGTGTAGAATCATTTCAGGACTATTTATCTACCAAAGCAATGTAAAGTGTGACTTATTATACTATTAATTTGACGTCATCCAGTCTAAACTCCATCAATGCTCAAAGACTTATAGTGAAAGATTGGAAGTGTGCGGTGAAGGATGTTTCCGTTGTGACTAGTCTTTGTAATTTGGAAACATAAGTGGAATTCATTTCTCTGAAACAGCTATGTAACGGCTTAGGTGTACCATCGGCTATAGCAACTAGCAAGGAGATGCCACTGATAACTGTTAAGGCAGCTTCAATTATGTACTTGAAAGATATGGTGGTAATAGGCTAAGCTAATATTTTTGAAAGATATCGGCTTTATTTTATTTTATTTTGTTCCTTTTCCCTTACAGAAAGTTTATAGTAAAAAACTTATATGGACTTGGTCCAAACTAATTTAGTGTGGACCTAATGCTAATTCATGTTATTTATGAAAAAAAGGATCATTATATAAAAAAAGTTATATAAAAGATGAATAGATTTAAATTATGAAGTTTGACTATGAAAAAAAGAGGTTACCATGTTGCAAAGTGAAAATTTCATCATGATAAATTAATGTGAGAAAGAGTTACTATATTAAAAAAAAACAGTCACTATGGTAAATAGTAATTGTATAGTGTAATTTGAAAAGGTTACTATATAGAAAAAAGGGTCACTATGTTACATAAATGATTTTGGTCCACAATAATATTATTGTGGATCAGGTCCACGCAAGACTAACTCTTTTCCTGTTAGAGGAGAATACAGTTGCTATTAAAAAAGGATTATACGAAAGATTGTGATTGGATGTGTATCGAGTTGAAATCTTCTTTAAAAAAATAACCTTGGACGTAGGATCTTGATATTGAATATGATACACATATAGGAGTTTCATACTCAACAACCATAAACATCAATCAGATGTGTCAGTTAAAATTTTAGAGAGTACCCAAACTTTCATGTTCGACTGAAAAAAAAAATATCTCCTTTACATGTTTTCATGATATATCCCATAGATGGAACACAATCTATAGGACATAATACATTTGATTTCAACTCATGTAAAATCTACTCATAATTCTCATAAAAGTTGACAGTTAATTTGTCAGAAATACTTATTAAAAATTTAGTGAACCAATGTAATGATTAGTTAATTACCATTGCCCATTATAAAAAGTTATTAGATAATTGTCACTATTGAGCACCTGAGTTCACTCATGGTACACCCTGGTGTACCATGAGCCAGGAGTATTTTTGTAATAAATTAGAACTTCAGGTGCTCATTTGACACCAAGTTTGCTCATTTGGGCATTTTGCTCATTTTGCTCATTTGCTCATTTGCTCATTTTGCTCATTTTTTAATAAAAGTGTTTGCTCATTTTCTTAAATGAGTAGAAATGTTTGCTCATTTGCTTAGTTTGCTCATTTACTCATTTTCCTCATTTTGCTCATTTGGCAAAAATAGTCTTGGGTGTACCATGAGTATGATACACCCAGGTGTACTATAAATATTCTCTTGAGCGCCTTAACTCCTCAATTGTGACATAGTAGTATTTTGTTTAGTAACTCACTTTCTCCGGCAGTGTTGCTCACACCAGCAGAGCCAGCAACAGAATCTAACGCACATCTCGCTAGGCCGCTATTCTTTCTTTATACTTCATTTAAAAAAGAAAAAATGAATTCAGGTTTTGCAAATAACTGCCTCCGCATATAATAATTTATCGAATCTGGATTCAGTTGAGTTTCTTTCCTTGCTGTTCATCTGTCCAGCAACAAAGAAATCAGAATGGCCAACTCTAGAGTTCTTCATCCCATTGATTTGGTACTGCTACTTCATAATATATTAATTGATTGTTAGTTTAGCAAGTAGCATGCAACATTGTTAGTTATTATTGTTGTCTTTTGTTGTTTAAAAATAAAAAAAAATCAACATCAAATATGAATATGAGTTGTAATACATAGTATGTGTATATGTGATTTCAGTACAACATTCCCATTGACCAAGTGTTCTACAAACTGGGATGTAGAAGAGCAGGTCTCACTTCCATGGCTGTTAAAGAAAGATTACGTCGTTTTGGCCACAATAACTATCAACATCATGATAAGGTATTATTTTATTATGCTTGTTGAACTCTCTAAACCCAAATTAAAGTACTACTCTTTTATTTGTAACTTAACTTGTTCTCCCCTAGTATGAATTGAAGTACTAATTTACTTATGATCGCCTGTTTTTATATTCTGAATTATAAGTGTATCTAAAAAGGAATATTTTCTTGTTTGAATTATCTACTTGTTAGTATGCATTTTTGGTGTTTCACATCCAAGATGAAGAGGTTATAGTTTGTTCTCTCTTTTCTGTTCATTGTAATTATTACCTGGTGTTATATACTCCCTCCGTTTCATTTTAATCTACACACTTTGACATTTTACACTATTCACAAATTTCACTTTGACCATCATTTGTGATTTATACGCGGATGAAAATATAGTCATGTGGGATCTTGTTAGATTCATCATAACATGTATTATTAATATGTACTTTTTATAATTTTTACAAATACAAAACTAAAGATTCCTCAAAGTTTTGCATTGGCATGCGTGAAAAGTGTAAGTGTGTAGATTAAAATGAAACGGAGGGAGTAATTACCATTAATCTAATCTGGTGCATTATATATGATACAGGTGGCTAGTCTCTTGAAGTTTTTACGCTCAATGTGGAATCCTCAAATGGTAGCAACAATCATTGCCATAGTCAATAGATGGGTGAGTGCTGACTACTCACTACTAAGAATACTAACTACTAACTACATAGGTTAGGTTTCTGGTTTATTGTTTTCTGTATTTATTTTCATTCCTTGTTTAGCTTCTGCTAAATACATTTATATGACTGCAATATATATGGTGCAGGACAAGTTTCCAAAGCGGCCAGCAGTCAGCTTTATCTTCATTCTTCTCCCTTTCGTGGCTTCAGTTTTACGGCTTATAATAGATTATGGCATCTATTATCATACTACCACCCTTATGGCACCTCTAGCTAGGAAAGTGAAGGTATTAGCTTTTGGTTTTGAGATGTTCAAAGCACTTCTAGAACTCCTTCCTCTTTCGTATTTGTATCATTATATACAAGCTATGCTTAATTCAGGTTCTTCGAGATGGTAAGTGGAGTGAGGAGTATAGTTCAAAGTTAGTCCCTGGGGACGTGATTGTTTTTGAAGCAGGAGATACAATTCCAGCCGATGCTCGTCTACTTGGAGGAGAACTTTTATTAATTGACGAGGTCAGTCGAAGCTAATTATGCTTGGTTTAATCTATGTCTACATCTATTGCTGCTAAAAAGTGAATATCACAAGCTATGTGCCTTTGCAGTCTGTGTTAACAGGCCGAGATTCGTCTCAAGTTATCAAGAGACCAGGGGATGCTGTTTATTCTGGCTGTATATGTGAGCAAGGAGCATCTGAAGCTGTTATTGTTGCCACTGGTGGTCGAACCTTCTTTAGGAACAAACTTTGCACGCCTGATGAAGTTAAACGCTTGGAAAAGGTTATAAAAATTTGTAGTTGATGTCAAGCCTTCCATAGCTTATTGATATCTTGTGAACTCCATGTCCTTGTTCTGTCATGTCTTGCTACTTTTTAGGTCTTGGCTGGCATTTGGAATGTATGCATATGCTTGGTTGCTGTTGGGATGTTGGTGGAGATTATTGTGATGTATCCTTTTCAGCACCGTGCATTTCGTGCTGGAATTGACAATTTGCTTGTTATCCTCATTGGTGCCATTCCTATTACCCTTCACACCGATGCTCTAGTTATAATCTACAATAATGGTTTTACAATCCTTGCTCGAAAGGTTTGTGCTTCTCTGATGCTCTTGAAAAGTATTATTCTAAGTGTATGTCTCTTCCTTAACTAGCTTCAACCCAAAGAAGTGATGAAAATAGGCTGACTTGGTTAAAATAATAGAAAGAGGTGACGAAGTAATTGAAGATCAGTAAACATATACAATTTTGTTCAAGGTAATTGCTTTAGCCTTTCCTTAATGATTTGATCCAACTCACAAAAGCTGGTAATTTTCATCATGATGCAATAGGAGTCTAATCTAGCTAGCCTACTTAGTCATATCTGCTAACAGATTTTGAACTACTGCTGCATTTAGCCTCATCCCACATATCTCATGACCAACCAATAAGATCAAGAAAACACACATCTCAGTGTTTATCATTGTCATTTGTGCCCCTTGGGAAATAATCGAAACAGTTCACACTTCTCAGGGTGCTATCTTGAAGAGTGTGACTGCAGTAAAGGAGATAGCCGACATGGATGTACTTTGCACTGATACTGCTGGTACCTTGACATCAAACGAGCTCACAGCTGATCAGAATCTTGTTGATCTTGGAATCGATCTCAAGATGATTACAGGTTAGTTTTGTTCAGAGTATGAGGGTGATATGGTATCATCTATACAACTTAATTAGCATATGATGGTAGTGAATCTATACTAATGGTTCGTCATGTGCCATTTTTTTTCTTTCTCTGTTATGTCATGTGCATTTTGCTTCAGAGTCGATATATGAAATTGTTGAACAGCTGCAAGCTAGGGAATTTGTATGTGGGATGACTGGTAATGGTGTTTGTGACGTCCCTGCTCTGAAGAAGGCTGATATAGGGATAGCTATGGAAAATGCAACTGATGCAGCTCGTAAAGCTTCTGGTATTGTCCTCACAAAGCCGGGTCTTAGTGTTATCATTCAAGCTGTTCTAATCTGCCGAGAGATCTCGCACAAGATAAAGGAGTACTGTGTAAGTTATTTATTATTGATGTTCTAGTCTATTGGTCTTTTTATCAATGATATAGGTTAGTGGGGTACCTGGTTTTCTCTCCTGCGGTCTCTAATCATAACTTGTCCTGTGAATAGATGATCTAATCATCTCATTTTACCTTTATTTCTCTATTTGATTTGTATCTTTCAGATTCGCACCATTGCAAGCACAGCCCACATCATTGTAAGTGACTGCCCTCTATCTTCAGATATTCAAACTCATCAAAAAAATAATTTGTCTGCCTCCCTAATTTTTTTGTTCATGTTATCGTGTATTTGTGTTGCAGGTTGCTTTCACGATGCTTACTTTCATATGGAAAATTGATTTTCCACCCTTAAAGATGCTTCTAATTGTTTATTTCAATCAAGGTTGGTCTCATGTCTCTTGTGCTTACATTGCTACCAAAAAGTTTTGCCGCCCTGCACAGGAGCTGTTGGTCTTGCATTGCTGAGGTATCTTATTGCTTTGCAGGTCTAAGTTATACTTACTCAATCTACGAGGTGAAACGTTCTCTTGTGGTGCCTGATCGATGGGGGCTTCTTGAGATACTTAAACCTGGAGTGGCTATAGGTGTTTACTTGGCTTTAACGACCATTTGTTTTTTCTGGACAGCATTTGAGACAGACTTCTTCCAGGTACAGAGATCTGTTAATATAATCAGTCACTGCATTGATATAAATCTTCTTTATTTGTGCCTTATAGACTAGGTTAAAATTTTTTACCCGAGTTTGTGCTAATCTACTCACCTTGGCCTTTTTTGAAACATGTTACCTGTTCTAATTGAAATGTTCGGTTTTTCATACACATGTACCATAGCTCCAGCTTCTGCTGTTTTTTTTTCTTATGTGGTGGAGATGATTGATGTACTTGTGTAGAAAATAAACAAAGCTGACCTTTGTTCTTTTATGAAAACCAGAATTTAAAAGGCGTGCTAAAGTAAGAACTGATGGGCGCCATCCTCTAATTCAGATTATTCTAAGCTATTCTTCTTAATCAGAACATACATTTGGTTTGTTAATATTTTTGCAGAGAGTATTTGGAGTAGCAAGCCTCATGGAAGCAGCTCATAGTGACAACATAAAGCTTGAAGCTGCAGTATATCTTCAAGTTAGCATTAGTGTTTACAGCCTTATATTTGTTACTCAGTCACGAAGATGGTCAAGTAAAATTTGCGATGGTGTTCTGATGATTTTGATGTTTCATGGTGTTCAACTGGTGTTGATTCTTTCTATTCTGACCTATTTGACTCTGTTTGGCTGCTATCATTACATTAGCTTCTTCTATTAATGGTAGACAAGCCTAACTCTATTTCTATTCTGGGCGTGCAGGTATATTATATCGGCTTCCGTATAATTCAAAGGATCGGTTGGGGTTGGGCCGGTGTCATTTGGCTTTATAACATAATATCCTACGTACTGCTCCTCACTATAAGGTGTCTCATTCAGTATGCTATGGTTCATGTCCCTGCCCTTGAAGTTCTAATCTTGTTTGTACGTAAGAAAAGGGTAATGTTGCCAGATTTATCAGAGCTTTAATCCATAACCTTTAAGCAAAGACTTCGCCTCATTTGCTGTTTAGCCAACCTTTTTCTTCTTTTTTGGCAAATACTCCGTACTGTGATACTGATAGCTTATAGTTGTTCCTGTGCTTTTGGGTTTTAGCACTGTCGTTCTCGTTCTCGTTCATGCTCCTCTGAGTGACATGTATGTATTGCTTATGCGGTGCTGTAAAAATACATTAGTTCAATAACGGAGTTTAAGGTCTTCTAAGTGATTACAGCTGAACACCCAAAGGAGGGGCTACTTCATGAATTGTGAAATGGTAACATTCTCGACAAAGAGTAGGTAATCCAGTCCATATCTTGTGCAAATTTTGGACAAAATCTTGCTGTGATCTTTCTTTCGGGAGAGTACAAGAAATTATATTTACCATAATCCACAAGCATCAAAATCTGAACTCCAGAACACAAACAATATAACCACTAAGATTCCAAGAAATGCATCAGTATTCAACCCCTTCCACTTCGTAGGAAGGTATAAAGGAGAACCTTTTAGTTAGAGGATCTATTGACAAACAAACTCAGTTCAGAAAGGGGTATGTATTTCCTGTTACTGTGGGGATGTGCACAAATGTCCAATCCGGTCGATCTGATTCGTGACCCGTTCGATCCGATCTGAATTTCTGGTGTTCAGATATTTCGGATCAAATATATGAGAATTTTTCAGAAGCAAATACGGATTGAATAAAATTTCAATTTACAGATATCCGAAGTATGTGAATTCAAATAGAAATATACGAATATCCGGTTAAGTTGATCAGATATCCGAAAATATACGGGGATCCAATTTGAATTTTTTGAACTTTTCTTCAAAAATTCAACATTTTACCGAATCTTACCGGATAATCCCTCTGAAAAATTTCCATTTTTTATCGTTAGTACCATATTAACTTCGAGGGTATTTGGTATAGGAAAATTTGATGTTGGAAATGGATTCAAATAAGCATTTCCATTTCTAAATGTTTTGTATGAGTGTTAAGTAACAAATACCGTTTCCGAAGGGAAACATAATCCCCCAATTTGTTACCCTTACCAAACTAGTGGAAGCAAATTACCTTTCCTTCCTTAATAATAAACCTCTCAATTTTTTCCACTCCACTAAGATACCAAACAACTATTAAAGGTAACAATTATTATTTCCATTTCCCCTCCTTATTCGAATCCTTTCCATTTCCCCTCCTTATTCGAATCATTTCCATTCCGTTTATATTGATTATACCAAACGCCCCCTTAATACTATTCACATTCTATAGTTTAACCCTCTTATACTATGGTCGAGCTAAATCAAACTTGATGTATAGATTTAATCAGATTGAATTAAAAGCACACAAAATGTAACGACTATAAAAATGCACAAGAATCCGAAAGTGCGTTTACACCTCCATCCAACCTCAAACCCTTGAATTATATACACATCCACCAGTCCCGCCCACAAATATCCAAAACACAACAGTTAAATACTCCTAACAAAACTGCAAGCCGCTTTTTCTAAATATACTGAAGCAGCCTAAAAACAGCAGTAACATGGAACGTCACTATTACTCAAAGTACTTCATAAGCTCGCTCACTTCTAAACACATCTTATTTACACTCTGACTCTGAGAAAAGAAAAAATCAATTGACTGTCCTAGCTCTCCATAATGCTCCTCAGCGTAGACAAGGCCTCCGCTGAGAGGCTGCACCTGAATCTCCGAGGCCTGAACCCCGACTGTTCTCTCTGATGATCAAAAGAAGAAAAGCAAATAACAATGACTGTCAGATTATCAAAGGTGTCTAGCCTCAAAGCCTCTCTGACCAGCTCCTTTGCACATAATTCTGGGTCATCGTGCCGCCTTAATCCATGTCGCACAATGCTTACTGCTTGTTGGCTTGACAACACATCCCAGATTCCATCACACCCAATTATAAGGAACTCATCGTCTTCTGTCAAGATTATTTGTCTTAGTTCAGGTTCCGCAATGAGGGGTGAGGCCGAACCCTTGGGAAGCTTCATGTCCCAGTCCCCCAGTGCCCTTGTCACTGATAATACACCATTTAGATACCCATCATCTACATAACCCCCTAGTTCTTCAACTCTTCTCTTCTCTGATGGGTATGTAGGTCTGTGGTCTTGAGACATATCTATGGCTTCCCCTTTCCGACAAAGGACAGCTCGACAATCACCAGCATTTGCAACCAGCAAGAGCCTGAAAGAGGACAAGCACAAGGATTATAAGTCAGGAATGAATTGTCTTTAAGAAGGGAAGACAAAGCTGGATAAGCTTCATTGAAAGACTTTACTGAACAGAACTAATAATAATAAGTTTTCAACATAGAGAACAGCCCAACTTCCTCCAGAAAACACCATGGTCATGGTACACTGCGCACAGATATGCGCAACATCTAAGAGTCCAGGACAACAAGAAAAAAGCCTTAAGCAAATAAATGCAACTAAACTAACAAGAAAAGAAAGGGGAGTTTAAGTAAGAAGTGCATTCACTTTACCTTCCCAATATCAAAGCTGTAAGTGCAGTTGTTCCTGAAGAAGTACTGATGCTGCAATCATCTGAAAGGGCCAAATCTGCAAGAAGAAAGGCTCTACGAAGGCAATCCTCCACTCCCTCGAGAAATAAGTCGTTCAATTCAGAGGCTTCGGGAAAATTGACATCTTCAAAAAAGAATCTAGTAACATTTTTCCTAACATATGCTGCTGCTTCAGGACCTCCATGTCCATCAAAAACCCCATAAAAAGCACTTGGCTTGGGACATCTAAACATTGAGCCCAAATGCATAGAAAGATCATCAATCCTTATATGTTCATCTTCCATAAACCTACGTGGTCCGATGTCAGCAAAGCTACCTGAGCGAATGTTAGGCACAAACTGCAGCAAGGTAGAGCCAAGAGAATTATCAGAGATCGCATCTGAGGTCTTTTTATCCTGAAAAGGTATAATAATTATCACTATTACTGTACATTAAAGTAAATAAATTATAAAAAAAGGGCAACCCCAGTTACAGCACATCCCCGAACTCCAACTGCACTTATTATAATTTATAACTATCATAGTGATGAAAAATCATCACATGTTTCCAGCAATGCCTCCATTCTTGGCACACTAATAAAAATTTCACTCAATTAACGATGAACACAGAATCAGATGATAAGTATAAAACTGAAAAGGTGCATCACATGCTTCATTGATTTCCCAAAAGGAAGTATATATTTCAAACGATCTCTTGGACTTGTTGTATTAGCATTATGAAACGGAGGGAGTAACATGAATATAAATTTGCAATCGACAATTCTAGATCATCAATTTATTTATGTAATATACTCCATATGTACATTCAATGGCATCACTAGATAGCTAACATGTCTGAAAAGATCCAATCCAAATATATTAATTCTTTAAAGTTATCAGCTCCATGCTTCCATGGAAACTGGGGTTCTTCATCAACAAATATGCATTACCAACCAAATCCAAAACTAGTGCAAGTCATGATTAAATTTTTATTTTTCCGCCGTCCTTGATAGCACACAACTGATTGAACATTTGTTGACAAAACTAACTTCTCTCAGAAATCCAAACTCGTGATAAGGTGTTGCCCTAAGCCAATATCGGGTTATGAGTTATGACGACTCCATCTCAGAGATGGGAAGAATGATGAATTGAATATAATGTGTGTGTCATCTATGTGTCTAAGAGGGTGAGATGGGCAAACATTTAGCCACGTATGAGTATGAGATGAGATGGATGTATTACTACTCAGAAGGCACTAAACCCTGATATTGTAAACCATCTAGTATGGAAAGAATAAAGTCCCAAAAACTTTACCAAGCTCTATTAATGAAATTCTTAGGGTAATTTGCGACGAGAAGAAGAAATCAATCAAACGGAGATGAACAAGTGCATCTATATACAAAAAAGGCAACCAAGTAAGTGTTGGCCAAGTGGTGATGGGGACTGGCTTTGGTAGGACGAACCCGTGTTCGAATCCCCGCAACACCCTTGAGAGAAGAATGAAACCTAACCACCCCGAACTTGGCCTCGATCCGGATGTAGCCCGAAGGGTGAACAGGGTGCAAACACCAAAAAAATATACAAAAAAGGCAAGACCAAAATTGAGGAAAACCCAACAAAATTTGCGATCGAAATCTAACAGTTAAAACTAGATACAAGAAACGCAAGTACAGGAAGCAACACCAAATCTACCCAGAGATTCAATCCAACCTAACCCATCATACAATCTTACGATCAAATTACAAATCTGACGATCTTAAACTTAAATAGAATGAACAAAATCACAAATTTCATTAATAAAAAAAAGAAAAAAAAAAACTTACAACTTGAGAGCAAGCAAGAACAGCATCAAAATTAGGAACAATATTAGGGCAAACGACTTCAGCTTCTGCACCCATCTTCTTCTATACCATCAAAAGAAGAAAATCTAATTCCAATTTCCAGAGAACACAACACTAACAAATCGAATTGAATCGAAAACAAACCCTTAAAAAGAGAAAATAGATCGCAATCTACACAAAACCCTAAAATCAGATAAATGAATGAATCAAAGATATGAATTTGTTTCTTGGTAAATAAAAATTGGTCTCAAAGGTTTCACAATGGAATTCACAGCAAAAAAAAAAAAAGAAGTTTGAGAAAATATGGAAAATAAAAACCCGCAAATTCTTTTATATGAACGGAATGTTTTCAATTACAGAGGCGGCCACCTGGCAGAGGCGGGGGACACGTGTCGTAAGTTGAGACCATTGAGATTAATATGTTGTAATTCCGATTCTAGACTTCCGTAAGGTAGTGTATTTTGACAAGTTCAGGGGTATTTTTGGGAATAAGTAAGTATTAGATGGCGTACCTTACACGTGAATCTTTTTGTTCAACGCGTGGAGATTATTTTAACAAGTCTGAAAGAAGTCTTCATATACCGTACTTGTATTTCTTTTATTTATTATTTTGAGCGCGTTGACTATACGTAAATTTGATTGTTGCTGAGGTCAGCGCTTCTGTTTTTACCGCCATCTTTATGATTAATTAATTATTACTTTATTTTGCCCTTTTTGTGTGTGGTGGTGATGGATGTTATCACTTGTCAAAAAAGAATGTGTAGGCTTTCAACTAACATCCAACCATTATCTATTCATCTTGCATCATTGCATCAGCATCACAAAGTTCTTGTATGTGCCTACTTCTATTCAATCTTGTGGTCAGATTGTTGTAATAGATATTTTGCCTAGATTTTGTAGGATTATGCTTCTTACATAATGTCCATTCCTTGTAATTATGCATGTCATGTATGATATATTTGCAACAAAATATACAATTTATATCATCCTTGACATATATATACTTCATTTATTTTGAAATAAATGAAACGTTTATGTTAGACTCTTTAAGGGGAAAAAAAAAAAAAAAGCATTTCTTTTTTTTTCAGAATGGAAGGAATATACATATATCCCCTTTAGAATAAACATAAGTCAATGCTATATAATAGTGTTGTAACCAAGTTATTGGATGTGTTGATGATGTTGTTGCAAATAAACAATAGTAACAAGACTATTATCACTTGTTCAATTGTTTGGAAACTAGTATTTTTTGCACGCAATGCGTGCGCGAACATCGCGGTGATATTGTACATGTTTCTTTTGTTTTAAAAAATAAGGAAGTTACTTTCACTAAAAAAAAGTGGTAGTTTTTGTAAGGGGAAAATCTGGCAGTAGATACATTAGAACTTTTTTTTAAAAAAAATTATATGACTTTTTTGCCCTCATTAGTTATCTTGGAAGAATAAAAACATAAAGGGTATTTTAGGGAACTCAGGTGGACACCAAAGTTCTCAAGAGTTTCCATATATAATAGAGATAAGAGAATAGGAGTTGGAGAAGATTAGGCTCAACAGTGTCTTTGAAATGACTATTTCATCCAATTCTAAAGCAAGTATATACCAATTCAACAACGATCAATACATATCCTTTAACATCATTAATGAACTAATTTTTCTTGCATAGCTAGAAAGCCTATATACAAGTGTTGAATACACTTTTTGAAATTGTAGGATTTCTATTATAAAATTATGCGTGGGTCAATGATGTTAAGGGCTTAATTAATGGTTTCTTGTAAAACAATCATTTAGCATTACCATTAATAAAAATAATATAAAAAAAAAGCAGATGCGATGTGTAATTTTTGACCTAATTAACCATGTATTATTATTCAACTACATGATGTTGTAGTAAGATTTGATCATCAAACCATCAAAAAAAATAGATCATGAAATGATCACAATCCCAATTACGTAACTAAAATGCAAATTGAGCCACAACGTTAATTATATGTCAAATGGAGCACACATGCTCACTCAAAAAGAAATATCTTAATGATATGGTTTTATAAAGTAATAGAGAACGTTTGGTTAAAAAGAAAATTTGTTATATAAAAAAAAAAAAAGTATATTTTCCATTTTGTTTTATATGGTTTGTATAAGACATACAAAAATTATCCGTCCACCTCCAATAGGAAAATAGATGAGAATGAATTGATACAGTTGTGAGATATGGTCGGTGATTTGATGAAAGTACAAATTAAAAGAATGGGTCAAATGACAAATATACGTAAGCCATTAATAGATTTTTTTTTTTTTATTTTTTTTATTAGGAGATTAAGTCGGTTTGAGCTACTCCCTTACAATGTCTACTAGCGCAGGAAACACCAACACATCGTTAGGCTGGTAAGGCGTGCATAAGATGCGAAATAAACACCCCAAAGATAATCTTGGGGATAAGGATCGAACCCCGACGCAAGGGCCAAGGAAGTCTTTCTATCCACTTGAGCTAACTCCTATCCTTGTAAGCCATTAATAGAATGGAAACCGTATTAGTTCAATACAATACGATTATACGAACTACGAAGGTGTAGTTAATAGAAGTTGGGAGAAGCTTCTGGGAGAAAATTAAAGGAAGTTGAGGGTTTACAATTACAACTAGCTATATCTAGTTCCTACCAGTTGGTTCTCAGTTGTCCCAACTCGCTCGCTTCATTTCTTAATCTCACTCTCTATCTATCCCAATTCCCACGGTAAATTGTAGAAACTAAAAAGCAACCAAAGTAAGTACCAAACGGGAAAAACTTTGTCTACCCATCGGGGAATCTACCCACTAGAGATAGACATTAATAATTAGTGTAGTCCAACTCAGTAGAATTAATTATATTTTAATTTTCTATTTCTAATGGGTAGTCTACTCAGTGGGTAGATGTAGCAATCTCCGTACCAAACTATATGCTGACTGCTGAGGTCCTATTGGAAGCATCCAGCTTTATGCGTCAGTTTCCATTAACAAAACTTACTTTACTTTTTTACCTTTTTTTTTTTTGGATAAAAAGTGGTTAATTTTGGTTCACATTATTTATATAGAAATAAAAGTATTGTTTATTTTCTCTAAACCTTACTACTCCGACTTACCTATTCTGCATTTTTTTTTGGAGGGACTATATATCTACTGACTACTATTGTTTTGGTAATACTAATTGAAAAGAAGCTGAAACTGATAAGGTAGTAACTGAAACTAACAAATTAGCTTAAAATGATGAGGTAACTAATTAGTTTAACTGTATGGCAAATTAGTTGATTAAGTTAATAAATTAATTTTGCAAAATTAGTTGTTATCTTAAAAGGTTTTTTTAAATTTCAGTTACCTGATTTTGATAAGTTAAAAATCTTGACGTATCAATTTCACTCACTTTAACCACCTAAAATTTTATTTAGGTCCTTTTCAAATACTACTAATTATTCTAGCACCTAAAATATTCTAACACCTTATCATTTAAGGTATCTAAGAGGCTAAAATACTTCTCTAAACAACCATAATATAAAAGTTTTTTTTCGTCTTTACTTAATTCTAGATCAAATCTGAATAATATAGTTATTAGACTGTGTTGTTTGTGAATGAAGTTTCTGCCAATGTGGTCTTTTTTTTTTTTTTTTTTTTGGTGAACCATACCCGGTTTCCGAAATCCATTTTTGGATCCCGACTAATCCGGATTCGAGCCGGGTCAGGCCCCAATTGGGGGGAAAGCTCTCCCAACACACTCTGCTGCGTTCCCAGGGCTCGAACCCGAGACCTCTGGTTAAGCTAGAACAACTCCCTTACCAGTTGATCTAAGCATGTGTTGGTTCCAATGTGGTCTTTTGAAGTGTTCGAAATGTGGATTTTCTATATTCACTCATGTAGGGGGAAATTCAACCCATTTCGTAGAGTCAAACCTTTTTGCGGGTTTTTTTTTAATATATATATATATATATATATATAGTAGAGTAGTTTTGTTTTTTCGGCAAAGAGTAGAGTAGTTACTATAGAATACTTTTTCAAAGTTGACAAACTTCTCAAAAGCGATCAAGATTCAAGATAATAGAGTTGTATATTTGAGGCGAATTAATATATTTGCAAGTGTTATACGAAAGTTTTACATTTTCTTTTTTAGTGCATAAAGTTTGACATAGTAATATTATTAAACATTTTTTTGGCCATATTTTAGTGTATAACATTGAGGAGTGATAAACCTCTAACAGTTAGAGGGCAATTGCCCTCTAACAAGGACCAAAGTGCAAATTTATAAACCCATGTTTGTGTATCAAAAACACTTGTTATTGATAAACCAACCCATGTTTATGTGTTTGATACATTTGTTACTTACAAAACAACCCTTGTTGGTGTGAATTTCAGTGTAACTTTTGTCAAAAAGTCAAACTGTGATTTCTGACAAAAAGTAAAAGTTGTCTCGATTTGCGCGTTTTTGCCAGTTTTTTCCTCGAAAAAATGCAACCTTATTTTTATGAAAACCCATGTTTGTGTGTTTAAAACACTTGTTATCTATAAATCAACACATATTTGTGTATCTTATACACTTGTTATTTACAATTCAACCCCTATTTGTGCTTGTTAATATGCCTTCGGTCCACTTTATTTTGCACTTTGGTCCTGGTTAGAGGGCAATTGCCCTCTAAATGTTAGAGGTTTATCATTCCTCGTATAACATTAGCTAATGCAACAAAATACTCAACAGCGGATCTTTAATTATAATTTTTTCAGGATGTTGAACCTCCTAGCTCTTATTTTAAATAAATTTATACAACCACAAGTGAGTGGCCCAAAACCATATCCTATACCCCATCCGTTTTCTTTTAATTGTTACATGTACATTTTTCACGCATGCCAATGCAAAACTTTGATAACATATATTTTTAGTTTTGTATTTGTAAAAATTATAAAAAGTACATATTAATAAAATACATGTTAAGAGTTTACGAATCCAACAAGATCCCACGTGACTATGTTTTTATTCACGTATAAATCACAAACGATAGTCAAAGTGAAATTTATGAATAGTGCGTGCAAAATGTTAAACTGTAACACTTAAAAGAAAATGGGGGTAGTATTTAACTAGTGATGTGCAATTTCATAAAGATTTATTGTGCAAAATTAATGTTTTAAAAAAGTCACTCTTATTCATTATATTTTATGCATTTAAATCATTATAATTTGAGCATTTTTTATTTTTTTTCCCCTTAACAAAACATTATCAAACAAGAGAAAACTAATTGTAGTCATTGTTTCACCAACAAATGGAGAAACCAAAGCCTTTATAGGCTCTTGGAAGCACCTAAAACTAGATTCTCCTTCTCATATTTTTTTCCATATTTTATACTTTTTGCAATGTAGCAGATTTGCAAAAAAAAAATATGTGCTTTGGACTTAGGAGCACATAGTTCTACAAGCTATCGAGAGCACCGAAGAATTTGCCGATTCATTGAATAAGAGGGAAAAGAAAGTTGACATCACATTATGAGTTTAAAATCTTCTCCCTGTTAAGCCTCTATTATGTTCAACTTATTTTGACTTAGTTATTTAGAAAAAATAAGTTCAATAAGTTCTAACAGCTTACTAATTAAATAACAGTCAATAAGTTCATACAAGTTCAAATAAGTTCTAAAAAGTTTATATATAATAAGATAAGTTCAAATAAATTATGATAAATTTTGATAAGTCAAGATAAGTTGAATAGAACGAACGAATCTTAAATGGCTGAATTCTTGCTATTGGCTGCATCGTGATTATTAATAGCGGAAATCCAACTTTTCCAATTTAATGTGAGTTCAAATATTGGTGCGCATATATTTGTTTCCTTTCATAAGATAATGATACTACCTCCGTTTCAAATTAATCTACACATTTCACTTTGGGGGAGAACCAATGAGAAAGTGCAAAAGTATGAGAGATAAACTAAAAAGGTGGAGAGAGAAACTGAAACGTGAGAGAGAAAAACTAAAAAGTGGGTTCAAATATTAAAAAGTGGATGACATGGGTGGAAAAAGATGATAAAGTAGATGTGACATGTTACCAAAAATAGAAAAAGCAACAGTGTGTAGATTAAAAAAAACAGACCAAAAAGAAAAGTGTGTAGATTAAAAAGAAACGGATGTAGTATTACATAACGTGTGTATGAAATGGTGTCAAAGATATTTACCAAGTGAAAGGTGACACCAAAGTTCATTGAAAAACTTATAAAATAAAGGGAAAATTCATTAAAATGGTCTAAACTATGAGGTTACCAATAATGAACCAATAGCCGCTAGTTAAGTTAGAGCTGCTTGAAACATAACCGAAGAGAAGAGACATTCGTAAATCGTAATTAGTGTTTATTCGCTAGACCATTACCTATAAATCTTAAACGTTACTTGTAGTAACGTTTACAACCGCTATTCATAATCTACTAAGTAACGTTTTACAACCGCTATTCATAATCTACTCTAACCGCAATCCGTTATTACAACCACTAACTTACCAAGCACTAATAATTTTATCTTATCCAACGCTACCCGCTACCTAAAACGCTAGTGCCAAACACGACCATAGACTAATAGTAATAAAACTAAATCCTACTCATGAGATAGGGCCGGGACCTCATATAGTGATATACTAATATAGATGATGGAGAGAGTGGCAAAAGATGATTGGATTATGGGCCAAGAAGAAAGAAAAAAAGAGAGACAAACTCATC
Source organism: Beta lomatogona (assembly GCA_947646795.1). Lineage (NCBI taxonomy): Eukaryota > Viridiplantae > Streptophyta > Magnoliopsida > Caryophyllales > Amaranthaceae > Beta > Beta lomatogona. The sequence goes on along the minus strand of CANSNZ010000744.1, from coordinate 567,980 downwards.
CTAATAAAAGTAGGGGGAAAAACTATGAATGGACTAACGTCATTTGCTCCAATAACTTTGAATGAGGCCCACCACACAAAGTCAACTATTACTCCTTATATGGTCAGAATGTCAGATAGTCATAACGCATAACCAACATAATGGAGAGGCAACTTGGCAGCAACATATTCACAAATCTCAAATCAATCGACAAATATGAAATATCTTCACAAACTGTTAACAAGCAAAGTAGAAATAATCTTTTGATTATTGTACATTAATTCGGAGTACATCGTCGCTTTCATTAATCAAGATCTTGTGTCTAATATTCCTACCTAAAGGAAAATATGTATCTAAAGATGGATGACCATTACCCTAAGACTCTCTAATTTGATATCAATCACTAAACTAAAGAAAGTTTGAAAAATCATAAGAGAAGAAAGTATGCTTAAGTCATCGCTTCAAATTCGATAACGCTTTTCTTTTTTTCGTCTAGATTGAGATCAAATTTACTCTATAATTTTTCCTACAAGTTCAATGTTATTACCACCATTCTTTATCGTTTATCATATTGAGGTAAAAACAGATGAAAAATATGTAGTTGAACACGCCATTTATTTAATTTATGCCACATTAGTAAAACATATTACAACAAAACATCAACGGTTAACCACTATTGCATGTATTCATGCTCACTTTCAGCTTAGCCATTTTTAAATAGGAATGAGCAATGGTCAAGAGTCAAGACCATGATTTATGTGTGGCCATCAGAAAAACAAAATAAAAATTTTAATTATGTCTTTCAAAATTGTGGATTATGATTTTACCATGTTTATAAGGTTAGGTAAGCCTTTTAATTTGCAGTTGTTTTGGTCATGGTTTTCCCCGGATTTGTGCTTGTTGGTTGGTGGGCACTTTGAATTTTTTATGATTATATAGTTCACCTTCAAGACCACGATCACGACTATGATATGTTTGGAAGAACCTTTAACACAAATGTAACCAACATACAGGGCCGTTCCTGAACATTATTGGGCCCAGGGCGAAATTAAAAAATGGGCCCCCTAACACAAGAAATTTAAGAACATATGCATTTTTATAGGATAACAACTAACTGAATATTGACTCATTCACATGTATCATCAATTATTTCTTCAGCCAAAAAAAATTCATTTCACATGATAATATCTATTAGTCTGTCAAAACCTAGATCATCCAAGAGCTTGACGAAATAAATCGTAGTTTAAAATTACATAATCAAATTTAAAGTTAAATGCACTTTATTATCGGATGCCTTAAAATGAATATTAGAAATCAAATATAATTATATCAACCAACAATTAGAATTGAAACTGAAATTAGTTATTCCACCTTGACTTTAGTATCTTCTACCACACTACTTTGACCAGTGATATCTTAATTATTCATTAGTAAAAAAAGGTATAAGTATTATTTTATCTCTCAGAATGTAAGAACTTTTATCAAATATAATATTATGATACTCTAAGATAGTTTATGTAAATTTAGGGTAAAATTATTATATGTAGAAGTATCCATTATTATTAATTTAGATGCTAAATATTTTATTTTTTTATGTTATAAATTAGTACATGTAATGTCATAATGCAATCATATATATTAAAGTTGGTAAACACAGAAAATTGAGAGCATAAAATTCCTAAATTTAGACTTTGGGTTGTGTACAATATATTTAATATAGGCACTATTTACAATATGATGGTCTATAAGATATAAAATCATACTCCTTTTTACTAAACAAAATAAAATATTAAGTACAAAACTTTTTTAAAGGTGGTAGATGGTAGATTGAAGTTGAAGATTGGGAAAAATGGATTTGTTTAGTCAGTAAAAGATGGCAAAAGAAAGTATTGGTTAAAATTAAAAAATAAAACATCAAGTTCAAGTCATTGAAAAAGGAAATCTAAAAGAAATGGAAGTAAAGAAGGGAAGTAATATGGAAAGTAAATAGCATTTAAGACAAGAAAAAAGTGTAGCCACGGGATTCGAACCGCAACTTTCGCATTCCCACAAACTGAAGCTAGGTACTAAAATCCAACCACCTCCGCCAGCATACTTCTACCGCTAAGATGATCAAAACAATTAAGTGTATGGAATCTTGATTTTTGGGCCCTGGGCGGGCGCCCCGCCTGCCCTGGCCCAGGGCCGGCCCTGCCAACATATAACAAGTATACCCATCTCAAGATTATTACCTTTCTAAATTATTTTTCTATATTGGAGTTCTTTTCTACCAAGCTTGTTTGGTGGAGGTGGTGGGGAATTCACCTTGTGGCTTGTGACTTTGATGTCACAAGTTCAAACCCCACTACCTACTAGTGCTTGAGAGTAGGGATTCCCTTATTTCCCCCCTACTCTCAAGCGTTGACCTGTGTAGCTGGGCTGACTGACTTGCGATAGGTGCTGGTCCAGTAGGGTCCTTCTTCTTACCAAATGGTCCCCAGTGGGGGCCCAAAAAAAAATTATTGGAGTTCTTTTCTAATTTAAAAAAAAAATCATAAAATATAAATATGCATATACATTATAATTTATACATATACATTGTAACATATATACTCTTTTTTTTTTAAAAATGCACCATTTTGGTTTTTGCACAAATTTTAACAAAAAAAGAGAATAGAAAAAGAAAGATTAGACCCATTTGCCCACTTATTTGGCAATTACTTGGGTTGAGGGGTAGGTGAAATGAGGGTAAAAAGATAGAATAGCTCTATAATCTTCGCCAAAAATAAATGGTGTAATTAAAAGAAAACACCCTAAAATAGAAAATGGTGCAATTAAAAGAAAATACTGTAAAATAGAAAATGGTGCAATTAAAAAAAAACTGAGGAAGTATACATTGACATTATCCATCCCTTTATAATCTTGATAGAAATGAACGAAAATGAGAGGAAAATTCTCATCAACATAGTTCAAAAAACTTTCCACCCTATAATTAATTGGAGATCACTTGAACACCCAAATTATATAAAGCTCTTGTCTTATTAGATATGAGACGTACCACATGCTCATACTAAAACTCTTGCATTCTTTTAGGTTTAAGTAGGAATAGACCGGATAGTTTTGGATCAACTGTTGATTTACTTTATTTTTAAGTTGCTATAATTAATTCGTTTGATTCAATGTATCTATCAAATTAAAGTATAATTCTCCTATCAATGTATCATAAAGTGTAATAATTTTAACATGAGATTGTCGATCATTTGTATAATCTAGAAGTGATTATCATTAAATGACAATTTACAATAGCAATATAATTTTAATTAGAATTTTTATTTTATTTTATGTGTGTCAAAGTGGTTAAAGTTGCAAATATTATCAGAGTAGCTGTGGTTGAAAACTTGAAATCCATCGTGCAAGCCTTTAAATTACTACCAAGCACGGACACCTCAACATTGCACTTCTAGATTCTATTTTTTTTTTTTTTTGTTTAATAATTTATCTTAAAGATAAGATAAAAGAAGGGACTTAAGCTGGAGTACGTTAAAGGACCAAAAACTCACTTCTTTTTTTATAATCAATTAAATGCTAAATTGCTACCATTCAGAAAAATCTAACGTACACATTAATCATATTATTGAGTTTCACTAAAAATAAATAGTCATTATTTAGGGTTGGAGTGTAGGATCTTAGTTGGGACTGATAGGAATCTGGCCCCAATAATTTTTAAGACTCGCTTAATTGGTTAAATTCGTGATATCCAAGATTTGGGATTAAATCATATCTAACTTTTAAAGTCTTGTAGCATAACTGTTAAAAATTCTAACTTTTAACTGCACTAAAAAAATCAACTTTAATCCAAAGATTGGATATTTAAAACTTACCCTGTTAATTTTTTTGGCATAAGATCTGCCACGGTCATTTTTGAAGGACATTAATGTATTAGAGGGAAATGGACCAATAGTCTGATGCAAAAAAGTTTAGATTGGATCCTGTGCAAGAAGCCCAATACAATGTTACTTGGGGTATTGTGAAGTGATCTCAATTCTAAACTTCATGTAGGCCGCCTGTGTGGATAGAAATAGACACACTAAACCGGCTTTGACATGAAACAATGTTCAACAACATCATATTATATGAACTTGTGAAATACAAATCTTGTTCATAAGACTTCTATTTTTTTTACTTGAAAAATCACTAAAAGTTATCTAACCTTATTCCCCTAGCTAAAATTAGTACTAGTTGAGAAGATAACTTAGAGTACGTTCTTTTCACCTGAACTTATCTAAACTGAACTTATTAAACCTAATCAATACTGATTTTACCTTATATTTCCCCTGATTGGACCTGATTAAACCTTATTAGACTTCAAACTTATTTTTAAGGTAAAGAAAACGTACCCTTAATTGGAATGGTAATTAAGGGCGCTCCCTTCCACTCCCAGGACCAAAGCTTGATTATCATAGTCCTACAAAGGCACATATAGCTAGCTCTTATACAACTGTGAGAGAGGACTCATGGATGGGACTCATGCAGTTGCTTTAACAAAATAAAACTTTATGTAGTTGTACGTTAACTGTATAACTCATATCTACCTTTGTCTTTGTTCCATGGCTTGCTTGTTTAGATTAGTTGTAGTAGTAGTAGTTTTAGATCATCTTTTGGAGGTTTGGGAGAGCTGATAGTTTAGTGTGTCGTGAGCTGACATTTTGATTCGTGTTGGTGTTGCTGGTGATTATTGTTGTCGCGTCTTTTTATTTTTCAGGTAAGCTCGAATCTAAGTGTGGGGGAATCATCGTCCCTTACGTTTAGGTTTTTGAGCGGATGTTGTTAAGATGTGATGATGATGATGTAGTTGAGGGGGAGTGTAGGATGGTGTCGTTAGTTTGGGTGATGATTCATTTGGTGATCCTCATTTTGAGTTTACTCGAGGTCGAGTAAAGTTCAAGTGTGGGGGTATTTGATGCGCTCAAGTTATACGATGTTCTTGTGGTATTTTAGGTGCACATTGCTAAGGGATTTGTTCGTAATTGTTAAGTTTTGCATATAAATCGACCTTAGCGGAAGTTCGGAATTTTGTATTTATTGTTGTTAAAGTTGTAAGTTCCGAGCTCTTGGAAGCATGAATGGTTGGAACAACTCCACAACATCGTCTCACCAACCAAACTCCACCGTGCGCCTAAGCTAAGCATCATCGCGAGCTCGCCAAGCCAAACCAAGTTCGGCTGCCCAGCAGCATCACCCGCCAAGCTCTCGCGAGCATCACAGCCCATCGCACAGCCCAGCGCTCGCTCGCCCATCGCTCGCCCAACGCACGCTCAGCCAGCTGCCCAGCGCCCAGCGCTCGCGACTCGCGAGGACTGTCGCACCTCGCGACCTGCCCTGCTCGCACCTCGCGAGGAATCTCGCACGGTGCGACCTGCGTAGTTTGGCCCAAGTCTTCAGCTCGTTGCGAAGGCAGTAGCTCATCGCACGGTGCGACCTGTACCGCACCTCGCGACCCCTATGGCGGTTTAAATGACGGCTGACTTTTGAGCCTTAGTATAAATACTAAACTTTGTTTTTAGACCTAAAGACACACACATTTGAGGAGAGAGAATATCAAACACTCCATTCTTCTCTTCTTATCTTCTCTTTTTAGTTTTTATCTTCTAGTTTAGTTTTCGTAGATTTCAATTATGGAATTGGCTATTGCTATGCCGATTGTAGCTTGAACCGTTCTTGAACGAGATTAATATGAAGCTTCAAGCATTATTGTGAGATCTTTCCTCTCTATTTATTTCTTTTGATTATGGTTTAATTTCTATGCTTGCTTTCAATGGTTTTTGCATGATTATGCTAGGAACGTTACTAGTTTGATTGTGTAATTAATCTAATGCTAGATTTAAGAATAGAATCGGATTGTTTTATTCTTTTATCAATTGGTAGCAAACTATGAAGTAACTTAGATGCAGATTGTCTTGGTTATTTCTTGGGGAAATTAAATCAACTGTTGAATGTTTATCGCTTGTATGACGTTAGCAGGTCTGTTGGTTCTCTGTGTTTATTGCTGCTATTGGATTGAACTTAGACGCCGATCGGACTAGGTTATCCTTTAGTTAGGGTTTTATAGTCACGCTGATCGTGCTATTCAACTAGGAATAAGGAGAACGCGAGATTAATTCTCGGCAATGGATAATTATGGAATTAATTAGAGTTGAAGTTCAAGGATCGATAATGAATTAAAGTGCATGTTAATCGGATTCAAGATCTTCCTATATTGATTTCTCATCTTGTTTATATGCTAGTTAGTTGTAGTTTAGTTATAATCTACTCGAAACCCCCCTTTGATATTATTATTAGGTTTCTCGACCGTTAAGAGTCTTCTAGGTACTAACGCACGCTAAGTATAGAACTCGTCCCCGTTTCCCTGTGGATACGAACCCTACTTCCATTATACTACCTTAGTGTAAAAGAGAGTAGGAGAAATTTTATCTTTGGCCGGGCGGCGAACAACGACACATCCGCGCCCGCCCAACCCCACGTGACTATATTTTTTCTTTTAAATTGAGAAGATTCTCTCTAAATATGAATAGTGCCAAGATTCCAAGTGAGAAAGATAAAAAACAGAGGAAGTAACATACAACCAACAATTAATGGGTGAAGATTCATACCACTTACTAAGAATGTAGGAGAAATACGAAAGATTTTCTTTGGAGAAATGCGAATTCATGTGGCAAGTTTTGTTTTTGTTCTCTTTTAAAGAAATACTTCATCCGTTTTGTTTTAAATGAAACATTAGGTGAAATGACACTATTCATTGATCAATTTTGACTCTATTTAATCGTCATTAATATAGTCAAGTGAGATCTTGTTAGATTCGTCTCGATGCATACTATCAAATTATAACTTTTATGTATTTTTTACGTGTACACAACTAAAGATATTAATGATTAAATAAGCGCGTTGGGTTGCGTGAAAAAGCAAACGTTTTATTTATAACAGAAAGGAGGAAGTATATAATTTCCTTAAAAGTGTCACCCTAGCTACTTATGTTTGAAAAACCACTCTCTCCATCACAAGCCTTCTTTGTCTGTCCGTAACATGCGAAAATTAAGTCATTAACCTATAAATCTACAAACCATCTAGGACATAAGAGTGGTCTCACATAATTTTGTTAAGTCTTAACTACTAGAAGTTCTAATTAAGAAGGCTTGTTAAAGGAAAACCTTGCAACTATCTCCCTCTGTATTGTACTTAGTAATTGATTTTTCGAATTACTCCTTGTGATTATTAATTTAGTGACTTTTTTTTTTGGTGAACCATACCCGGTTTCCGAAATCCATATTTGGATCCCGACTAATCCGGATTCGAGCCGGGTCAGGCCTCAATTGGGGGGAAAGCTCTCCCAACACACTCTGCTGCGTTCCCAGGGCTCGAACCCGAGACCTCTGGTTAAGCTAGAACAACTCCCTTACCAGTTGATCTAAGCATGTGTTGGTAATTTAGTGACTTTGGAAATTGTGATTAGAGAGGAATGAGGAGCCTTGATATAGCTGGGGAAATTGGACCAGTAATGTGGATAAGATGAGTCTTATGATGCAGCAAAGGGAACATTACACCCTGTGCCCTGTACTGTAATACTTATAATAATACTAACCATTTTTCGGAGCTTAGCCTCTCGTTAGAAACAACAACCAAAAAAAAAAAAAAAAAAAAAGAAATAGGCAATCTAACAACCACTAAAGACGTGTATCCATTCCCAAAATCATCCAATTACTCTACTAAATACTCTTTTAAGCATCTCCTTAAAAAAAAAAAAAACTCTTTTAAGCATTGCTGAATTGGTTTGCCAAGGCAACAAAACTTGTGCCTGTATTAGTTTAATGTAACTTCCAACTAATCCTCATTATTATCGCTCAATAGGTCGGTTTGACCGTGCTGGATACCTACTGTCTGTGGCAACTGCTATCGTACTCCTACTTTTCTGATTTGGTTGATTTAGTCAAATAAAACGACAAACTTTCATCTCAAATCTTCTTAACTTGAGTGTCATGACATCGAGAGTCTTTATTACCTAACGAGTAAAAGTGTTGCAATTAATATAAAACAAAATAATATACTTCATTTATTTTAAAATAAAAAAAATGATTCTCTTAAAAAACTCTCATATAGAAGAGTAAAGTGTTTCATTTATTTCATAATAGATAAAGTACTTTTCTTTTAGGGTTAATACAGGTGAATGAATTTCTTTATCCAAATCCGAAAGGGGGGACTCTAGGTAGTTCAACTTTTTTGGGCCTAAGGTTAAGTTAGACAGAAAAACAAACTTCAAACTCAAATCAAACGACAATCTGTAGCTCAAATTTTAATTCGTAATTCATTCTCAATTGAGACTTTTCTGGACACGGTATGATCGGGCTAGCAGGTAGGATCACGCTGATCAACTCTACTATAGCTACTAACTCCTTTTAAATAATAACATACACAATTATGATAAACAGTACCAAGATCTCATTTAGTAGTACTCCTTTTGTTTCAAATCAAACAGACATTTAGGCTTTATTGGCAGTTAGCACCCATATTTACATGATTATGTGAACATTACTTTTTGTCTCATGAGTCTAGTGAGGGTATTTAGTTAGTTTAGTTTGTGTAAAATCCAACTAGATTTGTCTTTCTTATTTAGCTAATTATTTAAATTTAGCCAAGAAGATTTGGATGGCCTCTTTCTTCATCATTATTTGGACTATATGGAGGGATGGCAACTCCAAGTTTTTCAACAACTTTTCTTATATATGAGCTTTCACTCCTTCCTAATTGCATGATCTTATCTTACTTCGACTAAGTTGGTGGATTAAAGGGTGGGGAAGTGTATTATTTTCGTACTCTTCAGATGACATTGTTCGCAATCCTCTATGCCTTAAATGGCTCTCAAATGCTCACTCTATGGCAAACCTCAAACTATTCGATCTAGTTGTAAATGGTGCCTCCCCCCTTCTTCTTTGCTGAAATGGAATGTGGATGCATCATTTGATCCAATTTGCAATCTTAGTGCTATTGGTGGTGTTTTGAGGGATGATAATAGTGTGTTCATGTGTGTCTTCTCAAGCTCCATACCATCAATGGAAATAAATTCAGCTAGTCAAGGTATTTGCTATTTGTCGTACGTGCGGTAAAAATCTCCTTTTCATGTGCTGAGATTAGTTCTCGCTCCATCATCATTGAGTCCGACTCCGCTAACGCGGTGAGTTGGTGTAATGCAAGTCAAGGGGGACCCTCAACTTTGTGCTAAATTTCATAAGAAGTGTGATTCACGCTCACCTTCAAGTGCAAATCATTCACAAAGGCAGAAGTTCGAATGAAGTAGCAGATGCTTTAGCAAAGCAAGGATTGAGACGTGAGAATGAATTTATGTCATGGATGTACTGATGTAGCCTACTGTCAGGCGTCAGCTCTTGGTATCGGGGTTGATTTTATGTTTCTTTGGTTTTATCTGTTGTTTCTTTGGGTTCTCTTTTATCATGTGAGAATGTATTGCTACTGTTGTACCCTTCACTCGGCCCACTAGGCCCAACCAAATCAATAAAAACCCAACTTATCAAAAAAAAAATGTAAGACAAAAGGAAAGATGTAGAAAAAAGAAAGAAAAAATCCTTACTTTTAATTAGAAGGGATATATAAGAGAGGACACACGTTCAAAAAAAGTGTTACATGCATGTATATTGAAACAACCCATAATAGAAGTATTACATTTAATGTAAAATAGACAAAGTACTAGTATAAATTTCGCATGAATAGGATTGTTGTAGATTTTGCACAATTAAAATTTGAAATCAAAACAAAAAGTCATGTAACACTTGTATGGACTTATCAAAAACAATATTTTAAAATAAATTATATAAATTTGAATCAAGTATTTTGCGCACATAGAAGTTCAAAGTGAGAGATTGTAGAATTAAGTACGCGCACAACAATCTTGAACTTTATGGCTTTCAAATATTAAATGCAAATTCAAGTCAATATTTTACATGTCCTTCAACATAAAAAATCAAATTTGGATACTTGAATGATTCTATTTCTTGCCATCATATCCAAAGGATCCTAGCATTGAATTTCTCCTTCATTAGCCATCTTCATGAAACCTAATGAAAATCCCCCCCCCCAACCCTTCTAAGAATCCTAAATAGTTAAATTGAAATGTTTTGGTTTGTCATAATTCACATTATTCATGAGTATCTTTATTATCATGCTATGTCGACTACTTATCTCATCATTAGTTCCTTACCCACATGCCATGACTCATAGCACTATATGTTAGGGAAAAATAGAAATGGACAAGGGTCACAAGATAACAATCTTCTAGGCGTGGACCACTTTCCCAAAAGTAATATTCTGACCCTAATCGTAAAGCACGGGTTCACGGAATTCACCTTCGAGATACAAAGAAGAAACAATAGTGGTCACGCTTATTATGAACACTATCCAATGAAAATGAGTTTGTGAGATTTTGTAGAGATGAAGAATTTCTGATTTTTTATCTTTAGAGTTTGTATGCAAAAGAGAGAAGTTATTTTCTCAACCCCTTCATCATATGAGAGACCCTCATATTTATAACAATGCTACAACGCTTCAGAAAATCCGAAACAATACATTGACAAACCGTCAAAATACGCGAAATAACGCAAAGAACAACAAAAGACAGAGACACCGTCGCGAGTCGCGAGCTGGGCACTGTCGCGAGGCGCGGCCATCACCATTTCCTCGCCTTGATCCAGCGTGTGCTCTTCATTATGTTCTCGACGAAACGCAAATACATATAGCATATTATTTCATATATTATTCGAGTGACAACACCATTACCAAGTAACTCAAACAATATATCATGAAATTAACTAATCTTATACTCTAAATCTCCAACAATCCTCCCCCATTTAGAGTATACAAAATATAGTTATCGCACAAGCATCATCAAAACAAAAACAACCTCATGCATAAATGAAAGTGTACAAAGACTTGAACTTCCACTTAGTATAATACACATTCCAAGCATTTGTATTCAAATGGTGTCGATAAGGATGGCAATCCAGTCCGGATCCGACCCTAGTCCGACTTCGAGTCCGAGAAAAAATCCGAGCCGACTCCGAGAAAAAAAAAATCCGCATCCGACTCCGTTTAAAAAATCCGACTCCGAGTCGGAGTAGGGTCGGAGTCGGATCTCATAAAAAATCCGACACCTCCGATCCGACTCCGACGGATGTCCGACTCCGACTCCGACATAATCCGACTCGACATCCGACTCCGACTCCGACTTTGAGGCAATTAGTCTTATTTTTTATATATTAATGTATTACATATGTATACTCTAACTTTGATTTTAACTTTCAAAGCAATTGGTCTTAGTTTATATTCAAAGACGTTTCTATCAAAGGAAAGATGGGTTGGTGGCACATGACACGACACTCTCCAATGTAGTATGTATGTGTCATACTGTCATATGACAGTTGACACTCTTATCAAACTTATAATACATATGCTAATGAATTATGATATCATTTAAAAATATTGTATACTTTTATTAGACAAGATCTAACCTATATATACTCAATTCGATGATGGGCCATCCTAATAGTCTAATACGGTAATACCTTATAAACCTTATGAGTTATGACCTATGTAAATAGTTAAATCTAGTATAAAACTCTAATATAATATATAGTGTAGTTATGTGTGTACAACAATAATTGTATACTTTTATTAGACAAGATCTAATCTATATATGCTCAATTTGTTATTAAACTTTTCATTCTTAATAATCCCGACTTTTAACCAAAGGCGCCATGGTTGACTAAAGTTGAAGGTGAAGACTTGGATGAAGGTGTTTAGTTTCCATGGAAGGTTGAAGAAAAATGTTAATGGCATTAATTGATTAGTTTCCATGCGAAGAAGATTCTTATTGTTGTATGAACCTTAGGTTGATTTGGATGAAGTTGAGAACTTTATGTTTTATGGACTTTTGTTTTTAATCATGTATTTGCTTATTTGATTTTATGTGCTTAGTTAAACTTAAATTATTGCTTAGATTTTTTGTATTATACAAGTTTTTTTTTACAATATAAAATCGTGCAAAAAAAAAAGTCGGATGTTCGGATTATCGGAGTCGGATGTCGGAGTCGGATCGGAGTCGGATCGGAGTCGGATGTCCGGATTTTAAGTCGGATCGGATTCGGATTATCGGAGTCGGATGTCGGAGTCGGAGTCGGAGTCAGATTTAAAATCCGACTTCTTGTAGGGTCGGAGTCGGATTATGCATAATCCGGTCCAAGTCCGACCCGTTGCCATTCCTAGGTGTCGATAAACGATTGAACCATTAGCAACACATAATGAAAACTTGAAGATATTACACACACAAGATTAACTACTCATTTTCAATATATACTTGACACTAATTAGCCATGTGTCCATATCAATTCATAAGTGCATCAAAGCTATGCCTCACTAGCTCCTTGAAGCGGCCAAACTTCGCACTTACATAGGTAGATCTCTTAGAAAAGCATGCTCCTGTGACAAAGCACAATGTCAAGAGACCTATTAAGATTAAACAACCTCTATAACATCACAGATTTAAAGAACTTTACCTTGGATGATTATACAAGTTCTTTCAACCAACAAATAAGGAAATTAATCTTATTGAACTCAAGACCCAACGTCTTATTGGGTGTTAAGTTAAGATTCCCTTACTCATGATTTCCAAAAGGCACCAATCCTAAATCGATTGCCATCCTCTTTACCGTATCTCTCGCTAACGCCTTAGTGAAACAATCCGCTAGATTATACGTAGTTCTCACATAGTCAACAGTGATAGCACTATCTTTGATAAGTCCCTGGACATAACTATGTCTCACACCAATGTGTCTTGACTTACCATTATACACTTGACTATAAGCTCTTGCCAACGCTGCATCACTATCACAATGTATAGCAATAGGTGATATTGGTTTTGGCAACAAAGGTATCTCAAACATGAGATTCCTTAACCACTCGGCTTCTTTGCTTGCCGATGACAGAGCTATAAACTCCGATGTCATTGAAGAATCCGCAATGCAAGTTTGTTTCTTGGAAGCCCAAGATATCGCACATCCCCCAAGGAGGAATGCCCATCCACTCGTGGAGGAATGATCTTCTCTATTAGAGATCCAACTTGCATCCGAATACCCTTCTAAAACCGAAGGATATCCACTATAGGACAAACTATAGTCCATAGTTTTCCTCAAATACTTTAACACTCGACGAATAGCTTGTCAATGTTCCATACTAGGATTACTAGTATATCGACTCAATTTCCCTACCGCAAATGCGATATCCGGCCTAGTACTCGTCATAGCATACATCAAACAACCTATAACCCTCGCATACTCAAGTTGAGACACGGCATTACCATCATTTGGCAACAATTTTTCACTTGGGTCCATAGGAGTTGAAACAAGAGAGCAATCACTATCATTAAACTTCTTGAGCACTTTCTCAATATAATGAGATTGTGACAAGATCAATTTTCCATTGTCTCTCTTAATTCTTATACCTAAGATGACATCCGCCTCCCCCAAATCTTTCATGGAGAATTGTGAAGATAGAAAAGATTTTGTCCACTCAACTTGTGACAAATCCGTTCCAAATATCAACATGTCATCTACATATAGACAAATCATGACACCATTACCGTTGTCATCAAATTTGCTATAAACACACTTGTCTGAATTATTCAATTTGAAACCATTAGACAACACAACCTCATCAAACTTTTGATGCCATTGCTTAGGTGCTTGTTTTAGCCCATACAAAGATCTAATCAACTTGCATACTTTATGCTCTTGACCTTTCACGACAAACCCTTCCGGTTGTCGCATGTAAACCTCTTCCTCTAGTTCTCCATTCAAGAACGCCGTCTTAACATCCATTTGATGGATCACAAGCTTATGAATAGCCGCAAGAGCTATTAATAACCTTATAGTGGAGATTCTAGCAACGGGTGCATATGTATCGAAATAATCAATACCCGGTTTTTGTGAGAAACCTTGAACGGGCTTTGAACTTATCAATAGTTCCATCTACTTTCATTTTCTTTTTGAAAATCCATTTACACCCAATTGGTTTACACTTAGGAGGTAAATCAGCTAAAACCCAAGTGTTATTTCCCATGATGGAATCCATCTCATCATCAATTGCTTCTTTCCGCGGCATCTTGAGACCTCATAGCCTCATTAAACGTTAAAGGATCCTCGTCCACATTAAATATATATGGAAACTTAGTCACTATGGAACTCCTTGATCCTTCAACCAAATATACATGAAAGTCCGGGTCGAAAGATTTCTCTTTTCTCGCCCTTTTACTTCTCCTAGGTTGTGATGATGTTGATGCAACATTCTCATCAAGAGTTTGTTCATCAACTTCTTGATCAATGTTAGTTTGATCAAGACCAATTCCTTGATCAATGTTAATTTGATCAATTGCTTGAATATTGGTATTAGGAGTGATATCCTTTGGTCTAGGAATTGATGAATACCGATTTTCATCAAAAATTGCATCTCTTGACTCCACAATAGTGTGAATTGACCAAAAGTCATTTTGCTCTATAACATAGAACCTATAGGATTTGCTATGAAGAGCATACCCTATAAAGATGCACTCAACTCCCCTTTCACCTAACTTTTTACGTTTGCGTTCCGGCACTTTTACAATTGCCCGACATCCCCAAACCTTGAGATAACTCAAGTTTGGTTTTCTTTTATACCAAAGTTCATATGGGGTAACCTCATTCTTTTTCATTGGAACTCGGTTTAAAATATGACAAGCTGTTAACATAGCTTCACCCCAAAAACCATCACTTAAACCCGAATAGGATAACATAGAATTTACCATTTCTTGCACAGTTCTATTCTTTCTTTCGGCTATACCATTTTGTTGTGGTGAATAAGCAGCTGTAGTTTCATGTATAATGCCAATAACTCGGGTCATAGAATTCACCACCCCTATCGGTTCTAAACTGTTTAACTTTGTCACTTAGTTGCAATTCAACTTCATTTTTATAGATCTTAAACTTATCAAGGGCTTCATCCTTAGTAAATAACAAGTATACTTAACAAAACCGAGAGTAATCATCAATAAAAGTTACTATCATGTTTTTTTTGTTCCCCAAGGAAGGAGTGCTATGAAAATCACATAAATCACTATGCACCAAATCAAGCAATGAAGTATCTTTTTCCACATTGTTTGGAAAAGAATTTCTAGTTATCTTTGTTAACATGCATGTTCTACACTTCTCTATACTTGGATCAAAAGAGGGAATCAAATCATGCTTAGACATAGAATACAACTTTTTATAGTTAACATGACCAAGCCTATTATGCCATAGAGAAGAATTGTCATTAACAACAAAGCAAGTATCTTTCAAAGCATTCAAAATACTTAGTTTGAACATACTATTACAAAGATAACCAAGTCCTACAAATGTACCACCCTTAGACAATATAAATTTATCAGCTTCAAACACCATTTTAAAACCTAACCGATTCAAGGTAGCACCGGAGACTAAATTTCTCCTAAGTTCCGGAGCATACAATACATCTCTTAAAATAAGAGGCTTTCCGGAACTAAACACTAATTTTACTTGTCCTTCACCTAGAACTTTAGCTGTAGAATCATTGCCCATGTAAAGAACTTCTCCATTCTCAACCTCCTTGAAAGTCTTGAATAGAGACCGCTCCTTGCATACATGTCTTGATGCTCCCGAATCGATCCACCATGAACAATCATCCTGTACACAAAAGATTTCAGAAATCATACACACAAAATTCAGATTTGAATTAAGTGAAACTTGTGTACACATACCTTGCTTGGTATGGGTTTGGCTAGACTCGCCATTCCCACCATTCTTTTTGTTCATATTCTTCTTCCAAATGGTGCAATCCTTCTTGAAATGATTGGGCTTTCCACATTCCCAACAACCTCGTTGAGCACCTCCACCAAACTTAGGCTTCTTCCCATAGTTGCCTTTGGTGAAATTGTTAGCCCTCTTCTTAGGATTAGAAGACTCGTTGGATTTACCATCCTCCACCATGTTAACGGTGGAAGAATTAAGATTGACATCCTTTTGTCCATCTTGGACCCGAATGCCCTCTTCAATCCGAAGATGAGCACCCAATTGTTCAACATTCATATCGTCTTTCTTATGCTTAAGGGAATTTCTAACATCCTTCCAACCGGGTGGTAATTTATCAATTATAGAGGAAACAACAAAGGTCTCATCCATCACAATGTTGTGTTGCTTAAAACTCCCTAAGATTCTTTGAATTTCATGGAATTGCTCCATTACCGACCTAGAGTCTACCATTTTAAAAGCATTGAAATTACTAACAAGAAATTTCTTACTAGAAGCATCTTCGGCCATGAATATACTTTCTAGTTCATTCCAAAGAATCTTAGCGGATTCAACAAATTGATAAATATCAAACAAAGCATCGGACATACCGTTAAGGATGTGGTCACGACATATATAGTCATCATTCTCCCATTTGTTCCTCCTCCGAATTTCTTCAACAGTTTCATTTTCCATTTCCTCGGGTTTGGGAGTGCTCAAAACATACGCCACACTTAACGAAGTGAGAAGGAAATGCATCTTCTTCTGACATCTTCTAAATCCAACACCTTCGAACTTGTCAAGTTTGTGAAAATTTGCAGACATTTCACGAATTGAAGTCATCTTGCAATGTATATTACTTTTGGATTGTTAGGGAAAAATAGAAATGAACAAGGGTCACAAGATAACAATCTTCTAGGCGTGGATCACTTTCCCAAAAGTAATATTCCGACCCTAATCGTAAAGCACGGGTTCACGGAATTCACTTTCGAGATACAAAGAAGGAACAATAGTGGTCACGCTTACTATGAACACTATCCAATGAAAATGTGTTTGTGAGATTTTGTAGAGATGAAGAATTTCTGATTTTTGATCTTTAGAGTTTGTATGCAAAAGAGAGAAGTTATTTTCTCAACCCCTTCATCATATGAGAGACCCTCATATTTATAACAATGCTACAACGCTTCAGAAAGTTTGAAACAATACATTGACAAACCGTCAAAATACACGAAATAACGCAAAGAACAACAAAAGACAGAGACATCGTCGCGTTGCTCGTCGCGAGCTGGGCACTGTCGCGAGTCGCGACCATGATCGCGAGGCGCGACCATCACCATTTCCTCGCCTTGATCCGGCGTGTGCTCTTCATTATGTTCTCGACGAAACGCAAATACATATAGCATATTATTTCATATATTATTCGAGTAAGAACACCATTACCAAGTAACTCAAACAATATATCATGAAATTAACTAACCTTATACTCTAAATCTCCAACACTATATCCATGAGATGTTAAGAGTTTCTAACTATTATAGGTATAACAAAGTGTTTTGGACAATCATGAAAAAGAATAGAGGAGAGTTTTTGTAAAAACATTTAGGAGTTATTATTACTTGTAAGTGATAGAAACTATAAATTTTCACCTCAAATACAAGTTTTTTTAAGAGATTTTTTTAACAAGTAGCTATAGCCTATAGTCTACCAAAAATGTGCACCAAAAGGAATAATGATAACATGTTGTAGGTGTTAGATAGGTTAAAGAGATTCATTGGAGACTACAGTAACTTTGCTTGCATGGTTTTAGACCCATACGGTGTTTGTTAGCAAAGAGTAGTGGAATGTCCAATGAAATGAAAGAAGGGAATTCAAAAGTGAGAGAAAACAAAAGAAAAGTAGTAGTCGAAAATAGGCAATTAGTAAAAGCATTGATTCAACGTTTGAATGGTCAAAAAGATGGAGAGGTTGTATTGGGGTGAGGAATGAATGAGTGTTTAGACAAACGCATAATAAAATTGTTAATTGCTTCATTACACACTTTCCTCTCTTCCTCCTTTGACTGTCACCAAACCCCATAACACAAGCTTCCTCATCTCTTCTCTTCTGCATCCATTTTACATTTCCATTTCAATTTCTCTCATCTGCAACCTGCAGCTGCTCATTCCCAACCAATCTTACCTGGTATATCTCTTTCACTCTCTCTCTCTCTCTTTCCTCCTCCCTATTGATTTTGTTCTTCTTTTCTTTGCAACAAATGGGTGATTCTTTTGTCAACTTACTTATCTCATCTCTTTCATTTTATTAAAGATGCCATTTTTCTCATTAAAGTTTCCTTCTTTATATTCAAGTTTATGTTTTTTCATCTAACAAATATTTGGGTTAGTTTCCTTTGAACTTGGGGAGTTGGGGGTCTTCCTTTTTCTGTATTTATTTTGTTCTTCTTCACTATTTCTCTATTTAGGAAACCATTGTTAGTTGTACCCAGATCTTTGAATCTATCATTTTTGCAAGATGAGGAAAATATAGGGAGCAAAACAAGAAATTACCCCCTTACCCTCCAAAAATTGAGTGCATTACTTCTTTCATGTACAAGTTTCTGGCATTTAATTGCTCATTCTGTTATTTGAGATCTGCAATTTTTAACCTTGTTGTTTTTTTTTTTTTAGTAAATTTGTTCCATCAATTTACCAATAAAGCAATAATCCTCCCTTTTGTATGGTACTAATTAATGAACTTGCAGTTTATTTATATGCTGTGGATAACTCACAAGTTTTAAGGTGGTCTTTTGAAAGTTTAGCTGTTCATTTTGGATATATATTCCGTTGGATGTGGATCTTGCATTACCATTTAGGAGGTAGCAATATGAGTTAATATGACAGCTCTTTTAATATGGAATATGCACAACTCATTATTAGGATTCAGAAGTTAGTGTCTAAAAATTGTGGAGCATTGAGAATCATAGCAATGTTGGTAGCATGCTTTTAGTACCTTGAATTTTATCTTCTTCTTTTTTTCATCATCATGGTTGAGTGGGTGAATTAGAATGAGGAAAGAAATACTACATGGATCTTATCATGTTGACATTTTCTCCATTCGGTCATTCTTTGATTTAATACCTCAAACCAAACAGTGTTGGAGCTTGTTCATTGGATGGCCCAAACATTGTCACCTTCTGGACTGAAGTATAAATGATCACTTATTAGCAAACATGGGCAACCTAATTTAGAGCAAATACTACAATAAAATTGCGTCCTTTTTATGCTGAAGTAAAGCTGAGTTTGTGTGCCTCATACTCTTAACTTTAAGCTGGCATGTGGCGTGGATTATTGGTTCTCCCTTTGGACAAGTTGTGCTCGCATTGGAATGTTGTTGTTTCATGCTAAATGTATGTTCATGACGAGCAAGGGTCTAACCATAGTTTACACGCATTTTTGGTAACAGAAAATTATTTATCGTTGCTCGTGAGTTGGATCCTGCCATTCATTTTGAGTACAAACGGTGGGTGGTTTCTTGGGACTGCTGATTCAAAATGGCTTCAGTGGGTATCGCTCCCACTTCTGGACTTAAAGAACCCGGTGGCAATGCTGGTGCTATTGATAAGTTGCCTGATGTGATGAATGATATGAAAATTAGAGATGATAAGGTAAGTGTATGTGGTGATGCTTTGCTAGCTTCACTTCCTTTGGTTGCTTGTTTATGGAAATGCTTGACTCGGTCTTTTACAGGAAATGGAAGCTGCTGTTGTTGATGGTAATGGAACAGAGACTGGTCATATAATTGTCACGACAATTGGTGGAAAAAATGGACAAGCCAAGCAGGTATATGCGATGTTCATATAACATTGTAGAAAATTCTTTCTAAGGATATGTGTGGTTTTTTGAATTATGCCCTTTCTGTTTTCAGACAGTGAGTTACATGGCGGAGCGTATTGTAGGACAAGGATCCTTTGGAGTAGTGTTTCAGGTAAACTTGGCAATAATTTATTAAAAGCAGTCATCTTTGAATGCAAAGGCTGCCTACTTGATGTCTTTATGATCACCTTGGATAACATTATTAATCTACTATTACGGGGATGGATGTCTAGGCAAGGTGCTTGGAGACGGGTGAAACTGTTGCTATAAAGAAAGTCCTTCAAGACAAGAGATACAAGAACCGCGAGCTGCAAACAATGCGTCTTTTGGATCATCCAAATGTTACCTCTTTGAAGCATTGTTTCTTTTCTACAACTGGAAAGGATGAGCTCTATCTTAACCTTGTGCTTGAGTTTGTCCCTGAAACTGTTCATCGTGTCATCAGACACTACAACAAGATTAACCAGAGGATGCCACTGATATTTGTAAAGCTTTACACATACCAGGTAACAGAGGTTAAGTATACATTATTAGCTAAATTAAATTAAATATGTAGTTCTAATGATAGCTTTTACTGACCAGATATGTCGAGCATTGGCCTACATTCACAGAACTATTGGAGTATGCCATAGAGACATAAAGCCCCAAAACCTACTGGTAAATGGTCTTTTGAAGGCGTATTCATTTGACTTCTTTTAGATACAATTCATTGCAAAATGCAAAATTTCTGTTGCTGATCTCACGCTATCATTAATTGGCACAGGTCAACCCACATACGCACCAATTGAAGATATGCGACTTTGGAAGTGCTAAAGTCTTGGTTAGTCCTTGTATTCCTGCTCTCCTGCCAACTCCTTCTAATGATTGTTGGTAGCATCGTTGTTGATTTATGACCTTTTTTCTTCAAAATTAATTGCAGGTGAAAGGAGAGCCAAATATATCTTATATATGCTCTAGATACTATCGTGCACCAGAATTGATATTTGGAGCAACTGAGTACACAACTGCAATTGACATTTGGTCTGCTGGGTGTGTTCTTGCTGAACTGCTGCTTGGACAAGTATGTTCCCGACTTTAGTGATTTTTGTTAAATAGTTGATAATTTGTTATGGCTACATATATCTTAACCATGTTTGCTTGCTTTCAGCCTTTATTCCCTGGTGAGAGTGGGGTTGACCAGCTTGTGGAGATTATTAAGGTAACTGGCAAAATTCTAGAATCTTCTGTGATTTGTGTTCTTTGAGTTTGATGTAAATGATGTCTTCATTTAGATGTCATTAACTATAAGTTTTTGTGTCATTAACTATAAGTTTTTGGTTAAGCGGGTCTACCAATTCGGTTCTTGTTTTTCTTCATGGCGACAGACATTGATTTTCATGTCTTATATTCATGTAGGTTTTGGGTACCCCTACAAGGGAAGAAATAAAATGTATGAATCCTAATTACACTGAATTCAAGTTCCCCCAAATTAAAGCTCACCCATGGCACAAGGTAATGCTGGATTCTAGTTTTTGTTTTTTACTCTTCCTTCAAACATTTTCTTTTACTATGAATTATAACACTTATAATGTTAAAATATAGATATTTCACAAGCGCATGCCCCCTGAGGCTGTGGATCTTGTCTCAAGACTTCTGCAATATTCTCCTAATCTTCGGTGCACAGCTGTGAGTGTCTAAGTTGTTCCCTAATGATGTGTAATCATAAGCTAATCCAATGCTTGTTAGGCTCTTATTTTTTGAATTACTCATATGATTTATCTTCTTGTGACAATGCAGTTAGATGCTATAACTCATCCGTTTTTTGATGAGCTACGCGATCCAAACTCTCGTTTGCCCAATGGCCGGCCCCTCCCCCCACTTTTCAATTTCAAGGCTCATGGTATAGTCACGCTTCTAATAGTTCCTCGCCCTTATTTTCTTTTTTAAACAAAATTTACACATCTCCATCTTCGTTTACGCACATGCTAATGCATTCTTCTGCTATTGACCAGAATTAAAAGGAGTTCCGGAAGAAACTTTGGTGAGGGTAGTTCCAGAACATGCTAGAAAGCAATGTGGATTTCTTGGATCATGATGTGGTGGTGGTGGTGCATAGGAGGTGCTTCATGATGAAATGTTTCCGGTGCTTGAAGTAGATATAGCTATGCATATTCAAGGGGGGGAACATTTGGAGGTTATATTAATTATATTAATTAACATTATTTCTCTTATGTTCTCTTCTAACGTGCTGTTGTACACTCGTACTAATGTGGTACTATGTCATTGCACATTGAGAAGGTTCTGATTATTGTACACAGAACCTAATGGGCGATGAACCCTTCCTTGTTTGTAGATGACTGTAGGTTGTAACTATGTATTGAACAAAATCATCATTTTATTCTTTCATATGCTTCACTTGCTTTATTTGCTTCAGCCTTTCGTCGAGGATGGGAGTCTTGTAGCTGCTCTGTGTTTTAGTACTAGTACTTCTCCAGATAATTACTTGTATTGGAAAATTTACCCTGTTTGGAATTGATCAATAGAGCATCAAAGCGAACAAATCTAGACTTTTTTTTTGGCAATTAAATCTACCCTGCTTTACTTTGAACATAAGGCGTAACATATATTATCGCTGAATAAAGTAGCAGAGGTGAAAGCCCATTACGGTTGGCTTTTTTTTACGTAGGAGAACAACTCGATCATGTCGATCGGTACAGAATTTACACGCACATGGTTCAATGAATCAGCCCTGTTGGAGTACAAGGTGACGCTCAAAGGGGGTTGAATTGAGTGACAAAATCTAATCGGTTTTCGCAAAAACAATCCCTTAGCACAGTGCTTTAATGTGTTATTCACTCGTAAACTCACTTTTAATGTTTTCGCTCAAATGAAGTTGTATCTAAACCAAAAACAATGAAATTAAATAACAAGACACGGGAATTTAATGTGGTTCAATCTCACATCTGAGATCTACGTCCACATTACCTCTTGTGATGATGAAATTACAGAGGTAAGTAAATCGAGAAATGTTACAATCGTTATAAAGAACATTTAACTCACTATAACTCTGTGCTATACATTGTGCTATGGGGATTCGTTTTCAACTCTCAAAACTTGTCAAAACTAAATATGAAAACGCATATTTTTCTTCTGATATGATTATCTTCTTGAATAATTTTTATTCCTAAAATTAATGGATAAAAATCTTTTCTTTTCCAAAATCAAAGATTTCTTTTATTTTATAAAAACTGATTTTTGCTTTCTTTAAAAGATAAAGATTCCTCTTTTGCTTTTGCCAACTATCAATCAGATTTTTTAAATCAATTTTTCCGAAAGTCTTTATCAAAATCGTTTTCTTGAAAATCAGTTTTTACAAATCGTTTTTTTCTTCAAAAATCTCTAGAAACCGTTTTGACAATTTTATTTCGAAAATTAAAATCTTTTCTTTTTAAAACTAATTTTCGAAATTCTTGTTTTATAAAAACTCCCCTTTTTATTCCTTAATCATAAAAACATGAAATTAATATATTTACTTATTTTCTTAACTTTAAGAAAATAGTTAATCATCCTAATTTCATATTTCTAGCTTAGCACAAAATTCCAATAAGTTAATTACATTACATAAGCATGACTACAAACATAACTAGACCTAAGCTTCCATATCATCAAGTCATTAAGCTTTCATGAACATCCAATCTTGATAGATTTCTTAGATCAACGTTACATACATATATGCTATAGCACAAAGTGTTTATCATCATCAAAATATATTCAAATTTAAAATCACAACAAGCTCTTTGTACATGATGTAATTGGTTAAATTTTTGTGGATTCCTGGTTTAGCACATCTTGATCTTGTACATAATTGTGCTAAACTGGTGTTTCAATATCTCAAATGTATATTATGTGTCACATAGTACTATAGTAGCCGCCACTGAAGAAGGTTCCAACTCTCAACTAGGAAGATGTGCAATGCCAATTTCCATGCGTGATGCATTTTATGGTTTCTTTTTGTTTTTTTTTTTTTTTGGTTAAAAGGGCATGCATAACATTAAACAATCAAGTTAGGGCTTGAATAACCCATTACAATCCGAGATAATCCATTCATTACAGAAATTAGGTGGAAGGGATAAGTTCCTCAAAACATTCAGTTCACTATTACTAGTACGACAGTTTTTTGCAAGCCCATCTGCTACTTGGTTTTCCTCACGCTTCACGAACACGAACTGGGCAACCTTGAATACCTGTTTGTACTCCCTACAAATGCTCAAAGCATGCGAGTAAATGTCAGTGTGCACTTTGTCTTGATTTAAGAGGGTAACGATCTCCTTACAATCCGAACAAATCATGATGTATCTGCAATTGTTAGTAAAAGCCATTCGCATGCCATGAATTATTGCAAGTAACTCTGTCATTTTAGCATTCAAGGTATAAATTCGTTTTTGAAATCCAACCACCCAATTACCCATTCTTGAACGCAAGCAACCTGCAATTCCCGCAGGGACCTGGGGTGAGATAAATGAGGCATCTGTGTGCAGAATCATCCAATGCTGAGGGAGGGAGGCTATTATTGAGGACGAGGAAGCTAACTGAGGAGAGTTGGAATTTCTTGGGGCAAGGGAAATAAATTCCCAAGCCGCAGAGCATGCTTTTTTTAGAACTTGTGGAGGTTGAGGAATTGGGATGCTTTCGAAAAGGAATTTGTTTCTATGTGTCCAAATTGTGTGACATAGGAAGGGAAAAAGAGTATTCCACGGGATGCCCTGAACAAGGTCATACTTTGTTAGATTTTTGTAGAACCATTCCTCCTTGTCGGGGTTGTCCAAGGAAATGTCAAGAGGAAGGAGATCCCAAACAGCTCTAGCATGGTCACAGTCCCTCAAGACATGAAGGATATCCTCTTCAAATGAGTCACATATATTACACATGGGGTTGGGAACAATTGACCTATTAAAAAGGAGTTTTTGGGTAGGGATTCTACCATGCCATAGAAGCCATAAGAAGAATTTCATTTTGGGGGGGTGGTGGCCTCCCCAAACCCACAAGGTATTCATTTTGACGTTATGGTACTTGGAAGATACACTATGAAAGGCAAGTTTAAGAGAGAAGATTCCATTTATGACATATGAAGAGAAGGGGACATCAAGGTTGTCGTTTGGTTTCCACTGATTACTATGCATATTATTAATGACATACAGGGGGAGATCTATTGTAAATTGAATGCCATCCCACCCACCTGTATTCCAAACCCTACTCACATTCGCTCCTATCTCATCCCTACTCAAGGGGCCAATTATGAGGCTTCGAATTGGCCCTATTCCCAACCAATCATCCTCCCAAAAGGAAACCCCTAAACCACTTCCTAGTCTCCATTGACAGCTTTCCTCAAGAATGGCCCATCCTTTCCCTATACTTTGCCACACATGAGAACCTTTTTGAAACTTAGTAATACCAGTGGAGTGGACATATTTCGAGAGAATACATTTTTGGGCAAGGCTAGGGGGACCCTGACACATTTTCCAACCCAACTTAGCCATCATTGTTTGATTAAGAGTGCGGTGATTCCGAATTCCTAGCCCCCCTAGACTCTTTGGAAGAAAAGTGGCCTCTTTCGACACAAGGTGCATTTTATTTTTTCCGTCTCTATCCCCCCAAAGGAAGTTGTTACATACTCGATCAAGCTCATTTAGAATGGACACAGGAAGGAAGTTTGCTTGCATGTAATAACTAGGGATTGTATTGAGAGTGGAGGAAATGAGGGTTAATCTACCAGCTCTAGACAAGAATGAAGTTTTCCAACTAGCTAATCTTTTCCTAACCTTTTCCACCACAAATTGAACGTCTCTTTTCCTTGGGCGCTTATGAGAGAGGGGAAGCCCAAGGTAAAGCCCAAGATGTTCAGATTCCTTTACACTAATTGTTTCCTGGAAAAGATCCTTCATATCGAAAGGGGTGTTAGGGGAGAAAATAAGTCTGCTTTTATCCTCATTAATTTTTTGGCCTGATGCCTTACTGAATGTATACAACACATCCCGAACAGCAAAAGCTGTTGACTCATCTACCCTCCCAAACAACAACAAATCATCCGCGAACATCAAATGAGACACAGGAACTCTTTTCCTCCCAACTCCGAAAGGGGTCCATATCTTAGACTCAGTGACCTGGTTTATGAGAGAAGTTAGGTATTCAAGACAAATATTGAACAGATACGGTGACATCGGGTCACCTTGTCTAAGGCCCCTCGAATGAATGAATGGTTCAGTTTTTTGCCCATTGACAAGAACAGAAGAGGATGCTTTTGAAATACAGTTCAAAATGAGGTTCACAGATGGAACATCAAGGTTTTGGATTTCAAGACATTTTTTAACAAAGCTCCATTCCATTCTATCATATGCTTTTTCCAGGTCAATTTTTAGAGCAAACCAACCCCATTTCCCTTTCTTTTTATGCATCGAGTGGATGATTTCAGAGGCTACAACGATATTGACATCAGGACCACGACCCTTCATAAAACTATTTTGGGTAGGAGAAATCCACTGAGGAATAAGAGGTTTGAGCCTGTTAACAATGATCTTGGTAACCAATTTGTATATTGTGTTACAGAGACTTATTGGTCTGAAGTGTTTGACGGTTTCAGGGCAAGATTGCTTAGGAATAAGGCAGATTAAAGCTTGGCTAAGCTGGTCCGGAATCCTCCCCTCTCTAAACCATTTTTGTATATCTTGACAAACCTGAGTGCCAACAACCTCCCACTTCTTTTGGAAGAAAATAGGGTGGAAACCATCAGGGCCGGGGGCCTTGAGCGGCTTCATTGAGAAAAGGGCAGTTTTAATCTCCTCATCATTAGGCAAGTAAGCAATGTTCGTATTACCATAAGGGACATTCGGGATATTTTGGCTGGCAATATTATCTGTTGTATACAAGCATAGGAAAGCACTCCTAATATGATCCCTAATTTCCCCAGGCTGGTCAAGGCTTTCACCTACTTCATTCCTAAGAGAAAGGATTCGATTGGTGCTACGCTTAACAGTGACGCTTCTATGGAAAAAAGCGGTGTTTCTCTCCCCTTCCGTCATCCAGTTAATTCTACATTTCATAATCCATAACCACTCTTCTTGCTCGAGTATTTCCTTGATCTCACATTCAAGGTTTTCCTCAAGATTTTGAAGGAAGGGTGAGGTTGGGTTTTGATGCAAAGCTATTTGAGTTCCCTCTAATCTTCTAAAGGCTCTGCTCTTCCTAAAGTAAATGTTGCCGAAAACTTCCTTATTCCATGATATAAGGGAGTCCCTTACATTATCAAGTCTCTCTTGGACACTATTACTCTCCCTTTCCCAAGCCGTGTCAACCGTATGATCAAAGGATGGGTCTCTGAGCCACATTGGCTCAAACCTAAAAGGTTTAGGGCCATGTCTAGGGGTCGGGTTATCGAGTTTAAGGAGTAAGGGGCAATGATCAGAAGTAACACGCGGTAAGTGCCATAGGCTTGCATTAGGGAACTTTGAGAACCAATCATCATTACCCCACCCTCGGTCTAGCCGTTCCAGAATAGGATTATTGCGTCTTTTATTGGACCAAGTGAATTTAGACCCATTATACCCCAAATCAATTAACTTGCAATAATTCATGGCATCAACATACATATTCACCCTTCTATAATTAACATTTCTTCCCCCAAATTTCTCATTTTGACAAGTCACTTCATTAAAATCTCCTAAGACTAACCAAGGTTGATTTAAATTTTCCGAAAAGTTACACAAATCATCCCATAAGTTCATTCGAATAGCATGTTTAGGACTAGCATAGATAGAAGTAAGAATAAAAGAAGTTTGAGAGTTGCATACCTCCACCAACGCATAGATTCCTTGGCGATTCTCCCCAAGAATGTGGATGTTAACTTTGTGAGATTTCCACAGAAGGAGAATCCCACCCGCTCTACCCGTAGGTTCAACAAGGTGTGAGGAGTCAAAACCCAAATCATTGATCAAACAGCCCGTATTCATCCTTGATACTTGCGTTTCCACTAGAACGAGAATATCCGGCGCATGATTAAGGATCAAATGCCGGACGTTAGGTTTGAAGGAGGGGCGGCTAATCCCCCTGACGTTCCACATTATAATAGACATGTCAACCGGCAAGTGGGGTTTGTTTTTTAGTGACCGAGCTTCGGCACTCTCGTTCTCTATCCATGGTAGCACCACCTCTCCCGTCTCGGGATATATCCACAAGTCTCTCAGAGGTTTGAGAGTGACTTCGGCTTCCCGGAGGCCATTTTTTCCGGTGACCTCGTCCCAATTTGCCATTATCTTCAGTTGTTTGAGCATGGGGAGAAGGTCCGCAAGTAGCAGCGCATTGGTGTTGCTCAATGCTTTGAACGTAATCGGTGCCCTCCTGATTTTTACTTTCTGACGGTGGTGGGGGAGTAAGCTTCGAGGGTCTAACCAGGGACCGAAATTGTGATGGTTTCTTTTTGTTTGCTCTCATCCTTTTACTCCCCTCTCATACTTTTCCTCTCTCTCTCTCATACTTTTTGTTTTTCTTTGGTTAATGTGAAAAGCAAAGTGATTAGATTGATTAGTTACAAAAATAGTACTTCATATCAAGGTTAAGGCTTTGATTAACCCCATGATCCCCCTATCTTTGATAG
Organism: Beta lomatogona; assembly: GCA_947646795.1. Classification (NCBI taxonomy): domain Eukaryota; kingdom Viridiplantae; phylum Streptophyta; class Magnoliopsida; order Caryophyllales; family Amaranthaceae; genus Beta; species Beta lomatogona. The sequence goes on along the minus strand of CANSNZ010000744.1, from coordinate 539,652 downwards.
TTTGAAAGTCGAAAAGTGTCGAACAAAAAACTTTTTGTTACAAAACAAGAGAAAGAGGAAGCGCATTTTGGTTATTACACTTGTGTGGTCTCCTACTTACTCTTCACTCTCTTGTTTAGTAACCTAACTGTATGGTATTTAACCATGCATTTTCAATTCTCGAAGTAGACAATTTGTTTGTCATGGATGAATATGGAACGAGGTCATCGTGGGAGCCCAATGGTTGGAGCTGCTCCCACCTCCCAATCTCATGATCAGCTCCAATTTGGGGAGTTTGTGTAAATATATACTTCTGGGTATAAATCCCCAGTTTTCAGTCTCTGGAAGTTTCCTTATGGGTTGGGATCCCCCTTCTTACCCCCAGCTCATAAGGATTGACCCTGCTTGGGCCAATTCATTATCGAATCAATAAAAAAAAGGATGAATATGGAACAGAAAATATTTAAGAGTTTAATGGTGTCAAATTGCAATATGGTAAGAGAATCTGTAAATTATCCAAAGAATATGATATTGCTTCTTTTGGTTTTGAGCCTTTGATGTGAAGAAGGGGATGCCAATTGCCAACCACAGAAGTTCATGAGGGGACTCATTGACTTCCTTTTAAGCCATTTCACCTCCTTCATCTTTGTGGTCCTGCAGACTGCAGTTGTGTGTGTTATTTGGTCTGTTATTGGTGTGTGGGTCTTATAGTTCTCCTTTAGTTCAGTTATCTTGTCTTGCTACTTGCTATTCTTTCCTTACATCAGTTTGGATTCCCAAAATCCAACTACTGTATCTGTATGTACTAAAAATATGTCACTCAAACTCTTCATCAGTTGCTTCATCTGTTTCTCCATACCCTTAGGCGCTTAGCAACTTACAAAATATGCATGTTTTACCATAAGCTTAACACTTGCTATTTTTACTACCCCTTTCTCCCATGTTACATGAGTGTACTATTTCTCGTGCCAAGGGAAATGTTAAGATCTTGATGAGCCTGAGGGAATAAAGAAAGTTGTATGGCTGCTAATGAGCCAACTGAATAGACAAAAACAATGAAATTATAATTTAAGAGTAGCATAGATTTGGAATGGTGTATAACATTTCTTTAACCATGCTTAACTGTATCCTGTACAAATTCACAGGAATATTCTAGATATGGCAGTTGTATAACCAATAAGGAATCTTTCTCTGTGACAATTGACAAACTAAGGGATTTCAGGCAGGAATAAACTGTAAGAAGGTTCCCCAATGAATAAAAATTATCATGGTTAATAATTAAAATATTTACTAATATGGTAACCAGGTGAAACCCAGAATTGGGAAGTTGTGGACCATGATCATATGAAAAAAGTATAGTAAAGGATAATGGGTAGAACATGGGAGGTCTTTTTTATCTGCTTTGCCTTTGCCCACAACAATCTTATACCATTACCATTACCATTACCAAATACTACCCTCTTTCAATTCCTCTCTTTGCCTGCATTTCTAGTTATCACTCCTTTTTTCTTTGCCTTAACCGTCTTCTCTGCAACATCCCACTCACTCTCAAAAGCAAGCTAAGCATGCTTCTTTAGAATTTGGTCGGTTTTTTCGGCCATTATTATATTCTTCCCACTATCCAAAGTTTATATTAACAAACAAAAATTACCCACATTTCTGTATGTGTGTGTGTGTATATATATATGGAGTAGTACCATATTGTTGCTCAGCCTTTCAGTTATTCTGCATCTTCTGTTCTTCCTAAATTATTCTAAGTGCATTATGATGAATAAACTCCATGTCACATTGCTATTTTTACATACTCTTTTGATCATCAATGCTTGCCTTTTATTTTCAGGCTCTCATGCCAGACACCATAAACACACGTTCAAAAGACACAAACATGGACATGAATTTCCTCCCCCAACATCGGGGATTTCCTTGCCCCCTTCTCCTCAGCCTGACGACACTGCTGATGCACCCGCCTATCTCCCTACAGGCGTTTTTGATGTTAGCAGTTTCGGTGCAGTAGGAGATGGTGTCGTAGATGATACCGAGGCCTTTAAGGCTGCTTGGGATGCAGCTTGTAGTTGTAATAATTCTGGCTCCTCTTCTGTACTACATGCTCCTAGTGGGCATACCTTCATGATTCAATCTACCATTTTCTCAGGGCCTTGTCAAAGTAGTATCATTTTTCAGGTACTCTTTTTACACTTTCTTTTCTACTTGCTTTATTCTTTTTCCTTTCTTTTACTAATGAGGTAACTTTTGCCTATTTTGGGAAATAGATTGATGGGTCAGTTGTGCCACCTGATGGGCCCGAAGAATGGCCTAAGAACATTAGTAAGCATCAATGGTTAGTTTTTTATAGAGTTGAGGGGATGTCACTCCAAGGAGGAGGTCGTATCGATGGAAAGGGAGAAAAATGGTGGGATCTCCCCTGCAAGCCCCACAAGGTACAGTCAATATCATCTGTGCAATACATGAGAATTCACTAACCACAAGACTCTTACTCGCGACTTCTCTTGGGCTCTAACACTTAATTTTATACAGGGAGTTAATGGAACCACTCTGCCTGGTCCGTGTGAAAGTCCTATCGTAAGTGTTCCAAATGAATATGGCACATATGATTGGAGTATTATAAGTATATCTTTGTTCAGTTGTTGCTTGAAGCTTAATTACTACTGTATAATTTTGTATGATGCAGGCCATTAGATTCTTTCAGAGTTCCAACTTGACAGTTAAAGGACTTAGAATCCAGAATAGCCCTCAGTTTCACTTCAGGTTCGATGTTTGTCACAACGTCCACATAGAGTCGATTCATATTACAGCCCCAGCCTTGAGTCCTAATACTGATGGCATTCATATTGAAAACACCAACAACGTTCAAATATATAATTCTTTCATTTTCAATGGTTAGTCTCTTTCTTAAGCTCAAATATCAATTTTTAATTCCTCATATTTACTTTATATTATCGTAATATATGCTTTGTTAATGCAGGCGATGATTGTATCTCCATTGGTTCTGGTTGCTACGATGTAGACATTAGAAACATGACGTGTGGACATGGTCATGGAATAAGGTACATTCGGAAACAACCACTTCTAGCGCTCTACATGAAGTATTTGCTTTACCGCGTGCCTCTAAGGCTCTGTTTGGGGAAGCATTTTAGCTATCTTAAATGATAAGGTGCTAACATATTTTAGAAGCTAAAATGATTAGTAGTGTTTGGGGAGCACCTAAAATAAAATTTCAGGTGGTTAAAATGACTTATGTGATAAGTTAAAATTTGTACCTTTTCAAAATCATGTGACTGAAATTTTGGAAAATCTTTCCAAAATTTTGACAACGACTAATTTCGCCAAAATAATTTATCAACTTAATCAACTAACTTTGCCAAACAGTTAAAGTAATCAGTCACTTTATCAGTTCCAGCACCTTATCAGTTTCAGCTTTATCTTATCAGTTTCAGTTTATTTTCAGCTAGTATTGCCAAACAGAGCCTAACTTGTAATTTGTTCTATTCCTGTTTGGATATTTAGTATTGGGAGCCTAGGGAATCACAATTCAAGGGCCTGTGTCCACAATGTGACTGTGAGAGATTCCCTGATCAGAGAATCAAGCAACGGGGTAAGAATCAAGACTTGGCAAGGAGGATATGGGGCAGTATCAGGGGTGACATTTGATAACATAAGAATGGAAACTGTGAGGAACCCTATTATGATTGATCAATTCTATTGCCTTGGAAAAGGTTGCAACAACCAAAGCTCGGCTGTCTTAGTGACTGATATTTCGTACTCCGGCCTAAAAGGCACTTACGATGTTAGAAGCCCTCCTATGCACTTTGGCTGCAGTGATGCTGTCCCTTGTTCCAACATTACCCTCACTGATATTGAGCTTCTTCCTGCTGTTGGAGAAATGGTGTTGGACCCTTTCTGCTGGAATGCTTATGGGAGCTTAGATTCGCTTACAATTCCTCCTGTGTCCTGCTTGCAAGAGGGTATCCCGCCTCAACCTCTCTTGGCAAGTGGCATCGATCACTGCTGACTGTAGTGTTCACTGTTGAACTCGTCATCATCTTGGTTTACATCAAAATTACATTGTATATAGCATTTTTCATTACACCATTTGATTGGTGCATCATGATGCTCAGTTTCTATTCAAGAAGAAGCATATTTTAGTCTTCTTCTGATGTAATAGTGATACGGTTTTCTGTTATGCAATGGTAGTTGTGACTTGTGAGTTTTTAATCTCGCTGTCATGTTGTGTGTGTCAGTGTGTCTCATCTGTTGTTAGTTTATGTGGGCGATATGAAGAAGCTAATAATTAAGCTTAACGTTAGGGGGTTGATTAATGGCTCATCCAATATCCACACAGAATCATTATATTTAGGAAAATTTGTCAGAAACAACCTTTTATAAGACACATTTTTATCAAAAATAACCTTTTAAATTTTTTTTTTTATAACAAATCTTAAAGTTAATTTTTTTTTATCACATTAAACCTTTGGCCCGAAAAAGACCCTTAATTTAGTTTTTAGGCGTTGACCATCCCATCACCACCCAAGAAACCACCCCCACCCCACGAAATCAGCCCCCTTGCTATCCCCCACCCTCAAAACCACCAACCCTCACTTCCCCCCACCCCGAAACCACCCCTTCCTTTTTCTTCGTTAGGGTTTAGGTTTGTTCGAGTGGGGATTTAGGGTTTGAGGGGCACGATTGAGGGTGGAGGGAGGGGTCGGGGGTCGTTTTTGGGTTGGGGGGAAGTGAGGGTTGATGGTTTTGAGGGTGGGGGGAAGAAAGCGCTGGTTTCGAGGGTGGGGGGAAGCGAGGGGGCTGATTTCGTAGAGTGGGGGGTGGTTTCGTGGGTGGGACTGAGATGGTCAACGCCTGAAAACTAAGTTAAGGGTCTTTTTCCGGCCAAAGGTTTAGTGTGACAAAAATATTTTGGTTTAAGGTTTGTCTTGACAAAAAAAATTTTAAAAGGTTATTTTTGACAAAAAGTGTCTTATAAAAGGTGGTTTCTGATAAATTTTCCTTATATTTATGATTGTTACACTGTTTTGTTAATCTCTTCTTAACCACTTTCTGATGAATTATTGATGGATTTCTATGAAAAGCTGAACTAATTTTTAGGTGGATGGTTTTTCATTTGAGCTAGACCGACCAAACTGAGCAATCAACATAGTCGATGGATTGTACACCAATCAACGGAATCCGACTCAGCAAATTAATTTTTTTATTGGTAATTTTTTAGATGGATGGTCCATTAGCTAAGCATTCTCCATATTTAATAGTGTTCAAAAATCAATTAATTTTTTGTATGTAAAGTTGGTCAAATACTAGACCTCCACTATTCATTTTAAGGTTAAGGTATTGTGGTGTGTATATATGTATGGTTGTTTCTACGTGATAATCTAATCATTCTCAAAATGTGTTCATAGAGCTTAATAAAGTGCATTCACATCCTAATTACTTTTGTTAATTACTAAAAGATGTTATGTCGCATGTGGGACTTGGGAGTAAAATAGGAGCAAGTGTGACGCAAAAAAACACCAAAAGATGCATGATTTTAGTATGAATACGACGCCAATCAAAAAGTATTTGCGGCTAATATTATCAGAGTTTCATTTTCTTTAAGTTGACAAAGCACCTCACTTTTCAACCTTCAATTACGATCGAATGCAAGATGGAGAGTGCAATATACTCGTGCTAAAAATATTGATATACCTTTATCAACTTTTATTTTACAATAAACTTTATAATTGTATTAGAAGTAGAAATTATGCACCACTCCCTTCATCCCTAGTTGTATCTTGTAGTCCCTATTGGAGTTTTCCATAAATTCAATATTTTGTTAAAATTGAGTTGATAAGAGAGTTAATTTATGAGAGCATATGTGACAATTAATATATAGGCATAGGTGTATCTGTGTCTACATACTCAATTTGAATATCTTGGCACGAAATTAAAGTTTTCTTCAGCGTGAAGAAAACCAGTACTTTACCATATCCATAATATTATATGATAAATTCAAGCTCGTGAACTTTTGGATTTAAACAACCTAGATCTTATTGTTTGGCTCCTTATTTTTTGATAGTGGAAATGAGTATAAATTTCAAGCGGTACGTTTTTCATAATAAAGTAAGATGAAACTCTAGTAAAGTGGTAATTAGGGGAAGTCTCCTCAAAATGTGCTCGGTAGGGTTGGATCATCTTTATAAATTATTTTTTTAATTTGATGAATTAGTCTTAAAATGACAATTATATTTATGCTTTATAAAAAGGTGGGCAGTACAACTGTACAAGTATATGTTGTTGATGAAAATATATCATCAATCAACATGTACCAGCTTCATCAAGCTAACTATTTTGGACTAACACGATAAAGTTACAAGCTTTGGCATATGCTAGCTGATATGGTACAACGTAGCGGGATCCACAGATCCACTAATGTGACTCAAGTACATTAAGGAAGTACAAGTACAACTGACCTAACTTGCAAAAGTGAAAAGCTACAGCAATAAAACCCTAAATACTTATATGATCAAATTGATTGTCGTTTTATTTTAACTATTAGATTGATAGATTTGTTTTATTACAGGGAGTAATATATTTGAATACCAAATTAAGCACAAAATATTTAAGATAAAGAAATAACAAGTACAAGTTGAGAATTTGTAATTGAATAAAAGGAAACTAGTTGATTAAAAGAAAGCATAAAAAGAAGAGAATCTTGTAGAGGGGTAGGCAAAGAAGTGGAATAAGAACTTTAGAAGAGTAAAATAGTTTCAACTTTCATGCGCATAGACAAAGGAGGTATAGTAATCATGGGATTCTCTTTAAAACATAAAAAAATTGTTGGTTAGAAGGGTAGTCTATCTACTAGTTAGGTACCTCAACGTGCTCTCGCTTCTCTTTCAGAAAAGGTATTATCAGTCACTGCACGACCATAAATCCAAATTATACGCTACCTTATGACCTTACCTTTTTTCCTTCTATTTGGAACTCTCTATCCCACTCTGACGGGCCTTTACTCACAGACTACTCGTTTTTGAAGCTGATTTCCAGTTAGCAGTCAAACTTTTCATTGACACTTAAACAAACTAGGAGTAATTCGAAAATGTATTATCAGTCAATGTACGACCATAAATCCAAATTATACGCTACCTTATGACCTTACCTTTTTCCCTTCTTTTTGGAACTCTCTATCCAACTCTAACCAACCTTTACTCGCATACTACTTGTTTTTTAAGCTGATTTCCAGTTAGCAGCTAAACTTTTCATTGATGCTTAAACAAACTAGGAGTAATAAATATTTGTTGTGTGTTGCATTTTTAAAAAAATGATATATTAAAATTAAAGCATACGCATTCATACACAAATTTGGGGGAGGAAAAAAGTCCTCAATACATTTAAGCAATTTCCTAGCTCCTTGCCGCTTTTGCTAGTGCATCTTTCAAAATTAATAGGGGTGAGACTCGATTCGAAAATCCCTGAAATTGAAGGTGATGCTTATACGACTAGGTCAACATGTACTGCTTAAATTTGCTATTTTTTGAAGTATTTTTTTTTTGTTGGATAGTATTTGAGTATTGTTAGTTTGCGAGATTTAGTGAGGTCCATATATAGTGGATTACTGAATCTACATTCTCATTGGGTTGCGTTCCCAACTTCCCATGATTGCATGCTGTTGACTAAGTTTATGGTAACAACATCATCTGTTCTGTATGGTCTGCCTATATCTTCTTCATGTTGCATGCATAAGGATTATGGGTTTTTTCAGCTTTAAGGCCTTAGGATGAGCAAAGATCCACTTATCCATGTCCATGTTGCAGTCTACCATCAATTTATCTACACTAATATATTAAAGTTTTAACCACTGAATCAAGTGATATTTAGTACTACCATTTTAAAGTAAAATATTAATAAATGAAACATACTCGAGGTATAGCCCGGGCCTAAAAACTACTCCCTCCGTTTACTAATAATTGTTACACTTACACTTTTCACTCATGCCAATGCAGAACTTTGAGCACTAATATCTCTAGTTTGTATTTGTAAAAATTACCTAAATTACATATTAATAAAATACATGTGAATAGTGTAAAATGTCAAAGTGTAACAATTAAAAAAAATGAAGGAAGTAATTAACACATCATTTATCGTATTAGCTTTCCAAAATAAAATAAAAATCCGTCCTATTATTCTAGTTATGGCCAATTAACCGTCTATTTAATTCCTTTGTCGGGGAGCATTTTCAAATATATCAGAACTCTTTTTTCTCTTAGCTTAAAGTAATTATTTTGGCTGCAAATCATGTATTTACTTTCCGTAAACCACGCATATTTAATTTAATTATTTTATTAGTTTGTGCTACTATCAAATGAGTGACATATGAATGATATACAATTAAATGTGATAAGTGGATCGTTGTTACACTACTCGATGACCGTATATGAGTATCTATTAGTGAATAGATGCGTGATATGGTACTCATAGAGTCTATATGCGTTTATATGAGAAGCATCCTTATTGTGAGAACCGTTATCTATCGCTCATTTTACGAAATTTTTGCTCAATTTGTGTGTATTTGCTCAGGTTATGATTTTCCTCATTTTATATTTTTTTGTTTGCTCATTTTTAGCACTTTTTGCTCAAGTTAAGAAGCTTTTACTCATTTTATAGGGTTTTCATATATAATCAAAACTCAAACATATCAATTTCGAAAAAAAATATGATTTTCATTTGCTCCCCATGTATTGGGTCATTTATCCAAAAAAAAAATCAAAATGGGTACATCCAATTGCGCCTAGGGTAGCTTATCTAGTTTTCAATGATGCAAACAGGAAATTATGGAAAGTTATAACTTTCATGCATATAATCCACCATATGCCAAAAAGAAAAAAGAATTCATAACTGAGTGAGGCAGAGGGAACGGAGGAGGAGGAGCTGCCTTTTTTGTGTTTTTCATTGGAAAGTGAAAGTAAAAGGGTTTTTCTGCTCTGCATCTGCAGTGAGGAGGAACCAAAGAGATGCATTTGCACTGAAAGCAAAATATATCGAAAAAATAACATGCTTATGCATGAGAGAATGTCTCAAAGGGATAGGGCATTGTATTGGTATAGCTGCCCCTAATAATATAATATATCATAATATAATTAAAAATAGATAAACTAGAGAAATAAAGGGAATCTTAACCCACTAAAATTAAACTTGTATGGTCAGCATCACATAACATCTACCCACTAACATTACAAAATCAAAAGCTTACATGTCCTACTTATTTCAGAAAAAATTAATAAAAAATAAACTGTAATTTATCTAGTTCTAATTCATTGAAACCTTTGAACATGATATGTAAAGTAAGTAGACTCTTTTGTCCTTATTACATGGCTCAATTGAGAAGGGGGATGGAACCAACAAGAGAGTTTTGAGATACATAATAAGAAATGCCTATGAAAAAGTAATATGGAAGCATCATGTCATGTTTTATTTGTATGTCCATGCCTTAATCTCTACAATACCAACTTTGGGTCTCAATCTCCCTATTAGTGAGGTAGGTCCTCCTCTTTGGTTTACTCTAACTTGGACCATAGAAATTTTTCTTATAGCATTAAAATATTCCAATAATATCATATCAAAGTTGAGAAATTTTGAATAATATAAGATTGTTTAAATATACTATACTCGCAACACTGATTTAGTTAATTACCTTATCTTATTTTCTACTTATTTTCATAACTTACGACATGACATGTATCGACCCATCTTAATTATACTCATTAATTGATAGTCAACATTATTCGGAGACTTTTTTTGAAATATTGATCGAGATTTTTGTCCAATATCCTCAAAAGGCATCAAGAAAGTTAGGTACAATTTGAATTCTGAGCATGCGGCAATCTTAAATATGTATAATGTGATAAGATAATGCTGATTAGTGATTACTAGTTGCTCATATAAAGTTTGAAATTAAATAAGTCACTTTATTAGTTGCTTTATCCGACTCTTGGATATTAGATAAATTATGTATGGATTGATAATACAATCTAACAAACCGATAATGCATTCGAATGAAAACGGCCAGCCCAACAAAATTAGGTTAGTTTGATTGTATATCGCATCATTATGATCCCTCAATACTTAAATTTACAAAATCTTATAAATCAGCCAAAAATATTGAGATGAATTTTAGGAACATTATGGTATTTAAAATTAAAACAGTAGGAAAAATTATACATAATGGAATGTTAAGCATGAAAAACCATACTTTCATGCTTTAAAAGCATTACAGACTAGTTGTAAATTTTTTAAACAATAGAACTACAGAAAGTTCCAGTCCACTAACAAGCTGCTCCTACGCCTGATCTCCTCTTTATCGCTACTTTACTACTGGGCCGCAGAACAACAAAGCCCAATGTCAGAGTGGCTTATATCCTTAGTAGTTTCACAATCTAACGCAGGGGAGAAAGTAAAACAACACGTAATTGAAAGTCCCATTCAGGCCCAAAATGTGGGCCTTGTCCTTGTCCTTGTCCTTCTTTTCTCCACAAAGTGTCATGCTAAATTCACTCCCCTATTTATGAATTATAATTTTTGAAGGTAATTTTATGAATTATTGCTCATACAACAAAATCTACATAGTTGGATCTCCTTGTATAAAATGCACTCGTTTTATGTAGTTTTATGTATTACGCCAATTGTTTGATAAGGTCAATTTTCATTACTTTTTTTCTCTCAAACAAATACTAATATTATTTGACCTAACTTTTTACTACTATTAGAAACTATTGACTATAATATAAAACCAATAGTAATTCTCAGTTTGTATTTTTTCTTTATAGAGCGCTTCTTTAGTTGTAATTAAAAGGCAAAATTGATCTCAATACCACAAATAATGGCTCGGGTGCACCCATGACCCAGCATCACAAACTTTGGCTAGTAGCCAAAACACCACAAACTATTAGCATGGGTGTAGTGCGTGTCATAAATGAGCCAGAGGTACCTTTTCTCACCCTAAAACTCCTCTTCTTCACGAAAAAAAATCTAAAAACTGCTCCTGGAAGGTTCATGGTATAGCGAAAAAGGTACCTCTGGCATCATTTATGACACACACCGCACCCATACCAATAGTTTGTGATGTTTTGGCTACTAGTCAAAGTCTAGGTTGTTGGGTGCAACCGAGCAATAATTTATGGTGTTTTGACTACTAGTCAAAGTCTGGGGTACTGTTGGGTGCAACCGAGCCATAATTTATGGTCTTGAGACTAATTTTATTTTAAAAATAAACCACACGAAATGAAAACTCTAAAAAATTAGAAGAATATGGACTTGTTTAATTGACAATATTATAGAAAATTTCACTTATAAGGAAATTTTACTTTTCACCAGCTGGACAAAGTTACTTATTTAAATTAACCTAGTAGAAAAAGTAAAGGGTTTGTCTATGATATACCCCTGTGTTTTTTAAAATTCTACTACGTACCCCTATTTTTTTTTAATCTACACTGTACCCTTGAGCTTTTAAAGTTTTCTACACAATATCCCTTCGTTAAGTGTACGTAACATTTACTGTTAATTACTTATTATCCCTGTTAATGATTCATATTAACAGCGGTTGGAGGAATTTCACTCCATAAGTAAAACCTTTCCTCCATTGGTTCTTCTCTCTCTTAGATTTGCATTGTTGAACTTCTTTCTCTCTCAAATTCTCATTGCTGATCTTCTCCTACATTAAGAAAATTTAACAACTTAATCAAACCCTAAACTTCACCAAAACAACGCAAATGCAGAAATTTAAGAATTTAACAACTTATATTCAAGAAAATTACCTAAATTTTGGTTCTCCCTTTCAGATTACTCTAGGTTTTGCACTTTCGTCATCAATTTCGTCTTCCTTCTCAACTTTCTTTTTCAATAAAACTCCAATTTTCAGGAAATAACAAATTTTTAGGGTTCCACAATGTGATTTAGGGATTTCAAATGACAGGGGTAGAAGATTTAACTAACCGAGAAGGTTTTAGGGAAAAACTTAGAAGATTGAAATGAATAAGTTCAGGGGTCATTAAAACTTCTAAGCGGAGGTTTGGTTAGGATTTCAAATATCATTAACGTCAATCTTCATTAATACATACTATGGGTACTCTGTAGAAAACTTAAAAAACTGAAGGGTTTAGTGTAGAATAAAAAAACATTAGGGGTAGAGCGTAGAATTTTAAAAAACACAGGGATATATCATAGAAAAACCCAACAGTAAAAGTTTTCATGGGAAGTTTTTGTTAAATATGGGCCTGGGTCGCATCCATCACAAGGAGGTTCCACCTTAAAACCATATGGCAATAAGGGGAGTATCCCCTTTGCAATATAAAATGAACTTATTTCTCTTCTTTTATCAATGTGGGACACTCACATGTGTTGTGCGCTATACATCATAGCTTCAACATTCCCCCTCACATGACAACACAAAAAAGGTTCCACCGTACCATATGGCTGCACATACTGGTCCACACCGGAGAAGAGAGTGACCACACACAAGTCCAGATAAGCTAAGGTTCCATCCTAAAACCAATTGGCAATATGAAGAGTAGTCCATTAAGTTTATATGTTAGTCACTCTCTCTCTTTTTCTTGAATGTGGAGACAGTCACATGTGGGTTTAATACCTTAATAGTTTTACTTCTCAAAATCAACAAAACAAAATTTAGTGCTACCTAGAGAATGCAACTACAAGGGAAAGTGATCTCGTGGGAAATTGTAGAATTCTTACGTTAAACCTCAGAGAAGTAAAAGTTGAAACAAGGACATGATATTACCAGAAACAAAAAGGAGCTCAATGGTAGAGCTATCTCTCATCTCTCAACCATGTACCATCTAATATCTGTTAATTTATTAAAAAGAACAGTAAAAAAACATGATAATATAACATTTGTATATAAATTATTGTTAAGCAATTGCTTATTTTAAGTACTAACTAGTTGTCAAAAGTTGCACATTTACGTGTCTAGAATTATTCATGCATTGCTTCGATAATAGCCAATAGGCGTTCGTATGGACCACACGCCAATAAGTCTCTGAGGCGATGACATCATTAGTCTTACGACATGATTTGGTGACGAGTGACGTCTGATGATTAACGAGGCTCTTAATTCTTAAAGGATGGGTATGTTATAAAATTATAAACCCACAGCCCACAGCCCACAGCCCACAGCACCCAGGCCAGAGCCCAGGGGTAATATTCAAGGTTATATAAGCAAACATTGAGCCACACCCAAGGACAAAAAAATACCATTTTCCAACGGGGAAAAGAAAAAGGTGTCATATATACATTGGCTAGTAAGCAATTATTGGAGTGGCCTGTAGGGATGATAATACAGTTCGGATCCGACCCTAATTCGATCCAATCCGAAGGAAAAAAATCCTAGTTGGCCCCGACAAAAAAATAATCCGACTCTGTTTAGAAAGTCCGACTCCGAGTCGAAGGAGGGTTAGAGTCGGATCCCATAAAAAAAATCCGACATCCGAATCCAACTCCGACACTTTAAGGCAATTAATCCTTTTTTATTTATATTAATTTATTATGTATGTATAATTTAATCTAATTAGGACTTTAAGGCAATTATATTAATTTATTATATATGTATGTATGTATGTAGTATTTAAGATTTAAGATTTTTCCATTAAAGAGATGATTGTTAAAATTAATAGTAATGTGTAGATTATTTAACTATATATGATTTCCATACGATTTTAAAAAAATAGTAATAATTAGATTATTTGTATTATAGAAGATTTTTCTATTAAAAAAATGGGGCAAAAATAAAAGTCGGATCTGACGGTAGGATTTAAGTCGGATCGGAGTCGGATTATCGAAGTCGGATGCCGGACTCAAATTTAAAATCCGACTTCTTGTAGGGTCGGAGTCGGATTATGCATAATCCGATCCAAGTCCGACCCGTTGCCATCCCTTGTGGCCTGTCTGTCAAAAAAAATATAGGCCTATGCTCAGTCCCATTATAGTGTCCATTTCTCATTTTTCACGGGAGTTAAGGAAAATGGAAGGAGTAATAGGATTTTCCAAAAAAAATATATATATAAGAAGTGTTTTTTCGGTACTTTTGTCTTGGAACTAGTTTTTTATTTTCTTTTTCCTTTATATAAAATTAAGAAAGTAATAAATGTTACTTGAAATGGTGTAAAACAATAAATAGGGGCACATATTTTGAAAGAAAAGTCGGGTATATTGAAAAGATTATGTAGAAATTAAGGATATAATTTGGTCCAAACAAATTGATAAAAAGAAAACAGGCATAATATCTTTGGACACCCAAAAAGGAATGCGAAGCATTATATTATGGGATGGAGGTAATAGTAACTACTTCAATAATGATTGAGTGATCTTAAAGGTTGGCAACCATTATAAGAGAGATAGAGAGAAAATACAATTAATCCAATAGTTGTTGTGACGTTTTCTCTCCCTATATATTGAATATGGTCTATGCATGATATTACTTTTTACTCCCTCCATTCCAAAAATATGGTATCTATTTTCATGGAAATTAAGGTAGTGGATTTGGTTTTATAGATGTGCATTTAACAAGAAACTATTTGAAAAATTCTGATTTTGGAACGACAAAAATACAAAAAAAATTGATTTATATCTCTTATATTATTTATTTACAATAATATTTACATAATTTGATTAATATCTTTAAATTTTCCTTTTCCACTTTTGTATAATGGCAAAGGTGCTCATATATGTCTTTTATCTTAATAGTTATACATTATATTTCCCTATATCTAATTCTATAACTGATTGATTAGTAGTACTATTTTCGTCTTATAAAGTTAATAAAACAAACTTTATTAAAGCCACATCATTATCTATGTTGATAAAGTTGCATTGTAACTATACAATAAGATTTGAATACGCGAATAGTTTTTTTTCTTTTTCAAATGGAAGGAGAGATGAAAGGAGTTCAACCAAATAGTTTTCCATTAAAAAAATAGAAAGAGACAAATTTAAAAATACTAATAGGAATGTTAGAAAATATCATCGTACAATTGTGTAGATCCTATATGATACAAATAAAATTTCTCTTAATCAATCAAGATATTCTACAAGTTATTTTTAATTTTCATTGATCTCCAAAACACCCCTTATTTTATTGGGGTTATAGGAGAGTTGTATTGCTATGTGGCGCAACCAAAATTCCAAAATATTCCAGGAGAAAAGTATAAGTGAGAGTACTAACGTCTAGTTTGGTTAGTGGTCTTAAATAAATAAAGTAGTAGCAATGTTATTGTAAATTTGTGAAGATATTTCCAAGCTAATATCCATGGTAATGAAACTTGATGTCAAACCTTCTCAAGTGGTAATAGATGGTAATGAAATTTTAAGAAGAAAATAGGTGTTTTGGGATAAAAGTAGATTACCAAGTTTCCTATAATTTTAATTGTTTATTGAATATCCTATGGAATTTCTAAGTTAATTAGAAAAGAAAATATGAAATTATCTCTTTTTATTTTGCATGGGAATGTCTTTCCAAATTTACACTAAAAAATAATACCATTACTACTATTTAAGATTACTAATCAAACGGTAGTAAAAGTCTCATACCAGAGAGAGAAAAGAACGTTACCAAAAACACATCGGCCCGTGATGATGGGCCATTTACAGGCCCGTCGTACCAAACCTCTGTCGGTCTCCGTTAAAACAGATATGACGGCATTCTTTTGGAAGCCGCTCACTGTCAACCTACGTCACATATGGAATGTGTAATGTACGTCAGCATTAAGATAATACCAGCAAAAGCTTCAGCGAAAAGATGCTCCTAGAAAAGGTAAACAATCAACAAAGAAATACTCCCTCGTTTCTTTTTAATCTACACTTTTTTTTTTAAATTCTTTTTAATTTACACACTATTGTTTTTCTATTTTTGGTAACATGTCATATCTACTTTCTCCTCTTTTTCCATACATGTCATTCACTTTTTTATATTTTAACCCACTTTTTAATTTCCCTCTCCCACTTTTCAATTTATCTCTCCACCTTTTCAGTTTATCTCTCATACTTTTGCACTTTCTCCTTGATTCTCACTCAAAGTGAAGTGAGTAAATTTAAATGAAATAGAGGGAGTAAAAAAATGGAGTAAACGGGTTAAATATCTATTAGAACATACTCCATCCGTCCCATAATATAAGTCTTACTTCCCATTTTTCACGGGAATTGAGGAAAATGGAATGAGTGGTAGGATTTCCAAAAAAAATATATTTAATGAAGTGCTTTTTTGATACTTTTGTATTGAAACTAGTTATTTATATTATTTTTCCTTTAAATAAAATCAAAAGGCAATAAATGGTCCTTGGAATGATGTAAAGCAATAAACGGTGTCACATATTTTGAGAGAAAAGTAGGGGTATTTGGAAAGTTTGTGTAGAAATTAAGGATAATTTAGTCCAAATAAATTGACAAAAAAGAAAATAGGCACAACATTTTTGGACACCAAAAAAGGAATGTAAGCACTATATTATGGGACGGAGGGAGTAGTACAAATGTAATTGTTGATCCCGATTCTTTTGGGCATAGTTTCAATAGTACAGTTTAAGTTTAATTTAGTTTAATTCAACTACTTCATTCTCACAATTTTACTTTAATTTAGTTTAATTCAACTCGTTTCAATTGAATTCAATTCAGCTCAATCCAAAAAAAAATCCTTAACACCCTTTTGAATAAGCATGAAATATTATTACTCTATCCATTACATAATATAATACTTGTATTATTTCATTAGTTAATCAAATAATAACTCCAATGTGAAATCTTTCATTTCTTATACTCTCTCTGCTTTTTTTTTTACTTGCTACATTGTTGGTGCGCAATTTTCAAGACATTATATAATCCTTAATATCTCTTATTTCGTTTAAGTAAAAATTATAAAAATTTGATATAACGAATCTACACATCGAGGCGAATCTAACAAACCACACACGACTATATTTTTACTTACAAAAAAATCAAAATAATCGATCAAAGTCGGTGGTTCAATTTCCAAAACAACAACGTAAAGAAATAAATAAAAACAGAGGAGGAGTATTAGCATTAATTTCTCATTCTACCTGTAGTCTTCTAAGACAGTAAGACTATTCAATATTCCCTTGGATTGACTCCTGTTGGGAGTAGTATAAAAGGAGGTCTTCTGTAACCATTATCAATCATATTTCTTTCTCTACTCTCAAAAACCTTAAAAGAAAAAAAAAGAATTTGAAAAGCAATACAAATCGATTTCTGTGTCGAAAGTCCAACCAGTGCATCGCTTGATTAGTTAGTTAATTAGATAAAAAGTAGAAAAGTTGTTTGGTGATCAAATGGAAAGGGAGAGATTAGCATCATCTTCATTAGCAAAAGAAGAATTTGAAGACGAAGAACAAAAGATGGATAAATTTTACGAGTTGATTAGAAGATTCAATGAAGCTCGAGATGAACATCAACGCAAGCAATTCCGGTATCATATGAATCAACGAGAAAAACAAGAGATCAGATTAATGGTAACTGATCATCATCATCATCATCATAATCAAGAGAAGGTTACAGATAATCAAGCAAACTGGATGCCTTCCTTTAAATGGGAGGATTTTAGAGATGTTCATCATCATCATCATCCTGATGATGTTCATCATCATCATGATGATGAGGACGATGAAGATGAAGATGAGGTGGTAGTTGATGTTTCTGATAAATCTGGAAAAAAATATTTGCAGTATCCTTGTAATGGCATTGTGGATCATCCTTCTCCGAATCGCACCACCACCAATCAGTTTAACAAATTGAAGAAGAGGAAGATCGATAATGAGGTTGATGATTATCAGATCACCACCGCAGATGACCACCTCAATAATTCACGTCCTTCTTTTGAAACTGCCCTGGACCTCAATCTTGCCCTATGATTTTTTTATTTTATTTACTTTGTTCTAGTGATAGATTGCATTTGTTCCTTTTGTCATGATATGATAAGATATGATTTTCAGTATTAGATCTACTATAAATGACTGCTTATTATGTTCTGGATGTTCTGATTTTCTGCCGCCCGCATGTTCTTCTCTTTTTTCATTTTTTATTGCTATTGTGGATTTGTGGTAACTTTAATATTATTCATATCTTTAAAAATAAACAACGTATCCCGCAGGGAAGAACAAAGATGAAGGTTTTATTTGTTAATAGCTATTGGTTATTAGTCTACTAATCCCTCCGTTTATAAGTATGATAGAAAGATTGTCACCCTCCTCTTTACAAATAACAAGCTATATCATTAAATATCATTAATGTTGTTAACAAAGTAAACAATTAAGAAAAAAGTTATGTTCATCCATTTCAAAAATTCCTTTTCTCAAACTTAATTATTTGAGGATGGACGGAGTTTTTTTTTTTTTTTTTTTTGTAAAATACTCTCGATAGCGCGAAAGTGGTGATTAAGCCTCCTAAATTTGCTCAAAAGTGAGATTAAGCCCCTCAAGTTTCACTTGTGGAGTTGTGGTGATTAACCCCCACAACTTTACCCAAATGTGAAATTACACACTTATTATGATATTCAGCTATTTTCTCATTCGTAGATAGTTTTTTTAATACTAAGATATTAGATTATACGTATTTTTATACAACTTATTCTTCCTAGCAACGCTATGAGGAAGATGAGAATAATTGCATAGTGATAGGGCCAAATCTGGCAAGGCTATGAGAAAGAGATGCACGTTCAGTGAAGAAATTGTTTTTTTTCTTTATGTATGTGTGTACTTAATATGTATAATTTATGTATTTAAGATATTTTATATCATCATATGTGATCTTTTAATTTTTCGGTTTTTTCACCAGGTACCCCTGAGGTTTCACGAAATGCACCAGGTACCCTCGTTGTTTCGAAAATGCACCAGATGCCCTTGTGATTTACATAAAATGCACCAGATACCCTTAATGACTAACAACGTCAAGTTTCCGTTAGCTTTATTTACCAATTTGCCATTATTAACCCTAATCCTAACCCCTAAACCCCTAAACCCTAACCCTAAACACTAATCCTAACCCCCTAACCCTCCCTCACCACCCTTACAGACCTCTCCTCCTCCCGACCACCCCAAACAACCCCTCCTCCCCCCACCATCACAGCCACCCTCCTCCTCCCCCACCCTCGTCGAATTCCCCCTCCCCCCCCCCGCAAGACGTGAAACGGACCTCCCCATCCCCCGAGCAAACAACATACCCCCATCCCCCGCAAAGAAACAACACACAACAGATCGTAGCACACGAAAATCGACGGGGTGGGGGAAATCGAACGAAATCGACGGGGTTGGGGGGGAATTTGAAGGAAATCAACGGGGGTGGGGGAAATCGAGGGAAATTGACGGGGTTGGGGGAAATAGAAGGAAATCGGCGGGGTGGGGAGAAATCGAACTAAATCGACAAAGTGGGGGGGAGGAGGGGAGGGAGGGCTGCGGGGGGTTGGGGGGGGCTGGGATGGTGGTGGGTAGGGTGGGGAAATCGACGGGGGGTAAGGGAGGGGAGGAGGCTGCGGGAGGTTGGGGGAGGGGGGTCACCGGGGATGGTGGAGGGTGGGGTGGGGAAATCGACGGGGGTGAGGGAGGGGAGGGGGGTTGGCGGAAGGGGGCTTCACGGGTATGGTGGTGGGTGGGGTGGGGAAATCGACGGGGGTAAGGGAGGGGATGGGGCTGCGGGAGGTTGGGGGAGGGGGGACTGCTTGGGGATGGTGGTGGGTGGGGTGGGGAAATCGACGGGGGTGAGGGAGGGGAGGGGGGTTGGGGGAAGGGGGCTGCTGGGTATGGTGGTGGGTGGGGTGGGGAAATCGACGGGGGGGGGCTGCGGGGGGGGGAGGGGTGGGGGTGGTGGTGGTGGTTGGGTGGTGGTGGGGTTAGGGTTTGAAGTTATGGGGTTAGGTTTAGTTAGTTAATTAGGGCTAATTAGGGTTTAATGAGGGTTAGATGGGTTAATTAACCCTAAAAGCTAACGGAAACTTAACACCGTTAGTCATTAAGGGTATTTAGTGCATTTTATGCAAATCACAAGGGCATCCGGTGCATTTACGAAACAACGAGGGTACCCTGCATTTCGTGAAACCTCGGGGTACCGGTGAAAAACCGTTAATTTTTTTTTTCCAGGTATTTTTCCTAAAAAAATACATTTGTAAAGAAAAAAATGGTTATATATACTAATAAGTATGTAATATCACATTTGGGTAAAGATGTGGGGGTTAATCACCACAAGTGAAACTTGAGGGGCCTAATCTCACTTTTGAGCAAACCTAAGGGGCTTAATCATCACTTTACCCCTTTCCGTAGTCATAAACTACGGCAAGCAACTAAAATTTAAGGCAAAATTTCAAAAAACTACCTTTTACAACCAACTTTTTTTCAAAAAACTACCTTTTAAAAATTTTCTTTCAAAAACTACCTTATATAACAAATTCATTTCAATATACTACCTTTTTATGTTTATATTTAATACTAATCAATAAATGGCAATAGCCGTAAGTGTTGCTGCCGGTGGGATAGCTAGAAAAGAGGAGAGAAACGAGAGGGGAAGAAAGAAAAACAATTTACGGTGATTCAATTATTAGTGTTTAAACCCCATTAACGGTAAAATGGTAGTATATTGAAAGAAATTTGTTATATAATGTAGTTTTTTGAAAGAAAATTTTTAAAAGGTAGTTTTTTGAAAAAAATTGATTATAAAAGGTAGTTTTATGAAATTTTTCCAAAATTTAATCTCAAATTATACAAAATTTATTCATATTTTATTGGATGTGATAAAATAATTTAATATCATCATAAGTAGTCGGGGGCATCGCTAGTGCCAACATTCTAGTTGAGAGTAACAAGCAATCGGAGTTTGCCTGTAATTATTGTGTTAATAAAAAGGATAGTATAGTCATTATTAAAAAAAAAAATTAACATTTCAAATTCCAAGCAGTTTTTCTCTTGTTGTTAAAGTCATTATTTTTAGAGAGAATACATTATTGGGGCAGTTTTTTCCAAGTCAATTCTACTAAACATGTCGGATCTTTTAACAATGGAGTCGTGAAGAAAAGGGATAAGGAAATTCTCATTTCGAAAAGTCTCCCGATGATCTTTCTTTCCTGAATGTGGTTTCTTATAGATCAAGTACTATGGAAAAAATAATACTCTCTCCGTTCCAAAATATAATTCCCATTTCCATTTTGAGTGTCCCAAAATATAGTTCCCATTTCCATATTTAGTTCCACATTTTTCCGTAATTTGTCTAGAAAAACTGTGTCCCATTATTTATTTGCTTCTTAAATTTTGTTTTTGCTTTGTTTATTCAACCCAAAGGTTACAATTAATCTTTCTTTCACCAATTATTCACCATTCTCTCTCCTAAAATCATCATTTCCAATACACCATTTATTTAAATAAACAAAAAATCTTTATTATCTCTCTTAGATTCTACTTGCATAAATTACCGTGAAAAAAGGGAAATGAAAACTATATTTTGGGACAGAGGGAGTAGTGGGAGTCTAGGAGCAAAATTTTCATTGTTAATCAGACACCACTAATTAGATAAAAGACAAAGAGACGTTTATTTCCGCCAAAAGCCAATTGTGAAATAAAGCAGAACTGAAAATAGTTGGTGGCTCTTTAGGGCCCGTGAAGTAAAGCACTTAAGTGTTTAGGTGAACTGCAAGTTTTCACTTACTTGATATAGTAGTTGATTGTAAATATATGTAAGTTTATTTTTCAATTTTGTAAGGGGAAGGAAACATATATACTTCTAGTTATTACTTATTCTTATGCTAAATGTAAATCATTAAAATTTCAACCAACTGGGGTGAAACATATTTACTTTTACTAAATTCAAACAAACATATTGTACCTTAAAAAAAAAAAAATCAAATTTTTAGGTGTAAGCACATATTCTATGTAACAACCCAAAAACCAACACTCCTTTTATTAAAAACTCAAATAACATGAAATAAATGACAAAATTACATAAGATTCATGTCGTAATTTGTATAGTCATGTTATTTTTGTTGGAAGTATGTGTCATTAAAGTACGTGTTAGGTTTTGTTATACGATAAGTTATGTATAACATAAAAAAACATATTATACCCAAAACATACTCAAAAAAATTATTGTCATATTAAGGAAAGGGAGTTGTGGTGGAACTTGGGAGGAGTGTACTGTTTAAAGCCAAATCCTCTTTGTCATAGTATCACCAGTTCACCGCTGTACAAGTATACAACTTGGGTATGTACAACTAGAGGTGATCATGGGCCGGGTCGCGCAAAAAATTTTTTGCCCATTGTGCAGGTCGGGCCGGGCCGGGCCCAAATTTGAGCCAAAAAATTATGCCCAAAGCCCGTTATTCCGGGCCGGGCCGAGCTGGCTTTTGCGGGCCAAAACGGGCCGCGTCTAAAAATTAGACAAAAAAGTGTTTTTTGGCTTGTCCAAAGCCCGTCCAAAAAAAAATTTGACCGGGCCGGGCACAAAAAAATTGCCCAAACCCGTCCAAAAACCGGGCCGGGCCAGGCTAGAGTTGATCACCTCTATGTACATGTCAAAGGAATATGATGAGAGACTACTCTATAACTTTGGATCCCCTTCCCCATCCTTCTCATTCTTGTTCATTTTATCACAACAATTGTCAAGTTTTTGAAAGCATTGTACATTTGTGCTACACCCCTACTAGGCTCTAGTACTAGTAGTATTCCCAAAATACAGGTATTCCAAACTTTCATTGAAGTTTAGAATGCAGTTGGCCACAGCCCAAAGGCCCATAATAAATACTCTCATGGATTTGTATAGAGTCCACCTAATTAAGAGTATATTATTGCTAAGTTTGCTACAGGCCTACAGTTATTGAAGTTTACATGGCTAAAAGCTATGCCATGCGCTACGCATAAGGTGATGATGTGTCGTGGTTGGATGGTTTATTCGTAATTGGAGTTACTGATAAGTAATAGAGTAGGTTTATGACAAGATTGTTGCTAATGTATCGAAAGGATTACTGATACAACTGCCCATCATCTGAATATTGCAACACATTACAATATGTTAAGTTTTGTATACCAAATTCAAACTTTATCTCAATCGGAGTAAATGCCGTTGATCATATATTTATAGTTACAAATTAATGATAGTCCTAAGCGTATTAGGAAGCCTATCAATATTATAAATCTATATACAAAATATATACACATAATATCTTATTCTATCACACTCTCCCTGTTAGAAAAAGTTTGGCTTATATTGGTCCAAACTTGAAGTCAGTTAACTTCTTTTATTGTTGTTCCATATTGGTGGTGAATGAAGTTGTACCCCAACTTATATAGAAAAGTGTTTTATAATGTGTTAAACATGTTATGGATGAGATAATGGACAATCTCCCGCGCGCTGCCGCTGTCGCCGTCTGTCAATGGTCGGGCCTGCTATCTAATCGCACCTGTTGTTGGAGGTCTATAGGATGAATAGTGATCATATCACGAATGATAGGTTCAAGGATATCGTAGCAATTTTAAAATAAAATGGCTCATCTCACTTTTTCAAAGTATTTTTTTAACCCAAAAACTATTTAAACCTCTTTTTACCAAGAATTATATTAAAGGATTGACTAATCAAATCTTCTAAATTCTAATATAAGTTCAAACATCTAATTTTGCCCAAATGGCGGATAGGGCCTTTCAATTTTGAGAAAGAAAAAGGAAAAAAAAAAGAAAAGAAGAAACATAGAAAAAAGTCTGTAACCCTAAGTTGTCCAAATTCCAATCTGTAGAATTCGCTGCGATTAGAAGGGAAATTCCATCTCTCTCCCAGATTACAGTCTACTTTCACATTCATCGTCTCATTCTAGTTTTTTCTCTTTCGAGTCATATTTCCAGCATCAATTCAAGCTACTTTTCGAGGAAAGAAATTGAAGGAATTTTTCAACAATTCCCAAAAATTGAAGGTTTGTTTAGGACTAATTTTACTATATATATTGTAAGTTTGAAGATTTGAAAATTTTGTAGTCTACATGAAATATTTGAGTAAAATTATATTCACTGCTATGCTAACTCAGATTTTTAGTCAATCTTCATTTAAGTGGCCGAAACCTGTGTATTTTTCTTGATTTAAAGTTAATTATTGTCCTATCTTTGCAGGATACAAAACTTTTGAGACTGGACTCTTTCGTAATTATTCCTGTTTTCTGGAATATAAATGGCTTCTTTGTTCAAGGTAAGACTGTCCCACCCTCCAGTTATTGTACTGTATGCTGCAATTGCCTGGAACATTCAAACGATAAGAAGTTGAATAATCTATGGTCCATTGGAAAGTTAATATGGTTTGGACAATGCTAAGGTGTTTGTTGATAAGTATCTCTATAGCATAATGTTTGCTTGGATATACGCATCCTACAACATAAGGAGCCTCGAAACGTGTTCTAGTATTAGAATTACAATGTGCTTGTTGCCATCTATGTTATTGAGATTCGGTTAACCATATGGCCATATTAGACATGGTTACGTGTCTAAGTGTGTGTCTCGTCTATATTGCAAAATTTATTCATGATATTGGCTCAAAATGAAGTGGCATAGGTTACTAGGTAAGTGATGCTCTGTCTTGATTGAATTTTCTTAAAGATAAAGCTATAACTTTTGAACTTGTTATTCACATTCTCTGGACAGGTGTCCAACAGTTCGGGATAATTAGATTCTGAAATAATTTTTTTGGCTTACCTCTTATTGCAGTAGAGAATTCTTGGCACAGAATGTCAGTTAAGATTGATATTGTTAATATTTTTAGCGAGCTGCTTATTATTACTTCTTTTAAGTGTGAATCAATGAAGGAATTATTTGCATCTACAACTATGTTACTGATACAGCAATATAATATTGAATTTGGTTACACATGGACTAGATCACAGTTGTGAACAAACACTTGTTGAATTTATCTTGTTGTCGAATTTTAAACAATAATTTGATATGGACTTCTTGATCTTAGCTTAACGCACAGAATTGGTGTTCGTTGCATTACCAGAATTGTCGACATGCCTCTTTTAGACTGTTACCAAGGGTGCGAGCTCAGTTCAGTTCAAGTGTTAGACTTATTACGTCTAGGCCATTGATACCGGAAACGTGGTACGTGGCCACGTTTCACGTTCCAGGGGACGCGTCCCGGAACGCGAAACGTGGTACGTGGTACGTGGGCTAGGAGTTCATCTGAGGCTGCGTTCCGCGTTCTCGTTTCCGTACCACGTTCCGGAACGTTCTCCGTTCCTTGTAACAATGGTCTAGGCTGCCCTAATGGACATCCTGCCTTTTACTTTTGGGTGACTTTGTGTTTGATAAAGTACACATATTTTTGGTCTTCATGTGACGGTTCCTTGACATATCCTCATTACCCTGCCTTGTGCTTTTGTGGGACTTTCTGTTTGATGAAGTAGAACATTCCTTGACTTATCTTCATTACGAATTTACATTATAGGATCTGAATAAACTCTCAGCTTACCGAGATAGGAGATTTCCTGGATCACAAGAAGAATTTGAGGAAGCACTAAAGAACTCAACTACTGTTTATATTGGAAACATGTCTTTCTACACGACAGAAGAGCAAGTTTATGAGCTGTTTTCTCGAGTTGGAGAGATTAAAAAGATGATCATGGGTTTGGATAAGAATTCAAAAACCCCTTGTGGATTTTGTTTTGTACTGTAAGGACTAAGGATCACTTCTCTTCATAGTCACTAGCTCTAAAGGTGCATGTGTAGAACTTCCAATAAATTAGACTTGTTTTTCTTCTAAATTACAGATTATTGCATGTTTCTCTTCATAGTCACTAGCTCTAAGGGTGCATGTATAGAACTTACTATAAATTACACCTGTTTTTCTTCTAAATTTTGCATGTTGTCAAACTGTTTTCTCTGACAACATTATTTTGTGGTAGATCTTTTAAAAAAAAAAAAAAAAAAAATCAACAAGCTCTTCATGTATATAAATCTTAAACGTAATATCTATATCTGAAAATGATTAAAATGGTGTTACAAGACATGTGATTTCTTATTTGCTCATAATGAAGTTGAGTGATCTTTTGCTTTTTTCAGTTTTAAATTTTATTTGCCTTCATTATACATATTTCAATGAGTTGATTCAGAATGTGTAGCGTGTTTTCTGTTCAACTCGCTCTTCTTCTAAGTTCTTATTCACCTTTTTTTTGTATTTTTATCGTTGAAAATGAGTATAGAATTCTGTAATTTTGTATTGTTATTTCTGTTACATTTTATCTTATCTACTTATTGTTCTTCTTTGAACTTGACAATTGTTTTACTTGTCAATATACTCCCTTCGTTCTCTAAAGTTCTTCCTAGTTTTCATTTTAGCTGTTTTTAAATGATCTTCCTACTTTCACTTTATTCTCTATTTGGTAAAGGCTTGTTCCCTTTACACACTACTGTACCCACTTGTTGGACCTACATAATTTTGCACTCTCTCACAACCACATTCTTTCTCCTATTTAAATAAACAAAAAGAACCCAATTTCACACTCTCTTTCTTCTTTGCCTTGGTTTCTGTTGCTACTATAAATAAGAAGATCTTTAGAGAACGGAGGGAATATATGACTAATTCATCCTATTGCTTATCGGTGCATCAATTCTTTTGTCAGATATTACTCCAGAGAAGACACCGAAGATGCTGTGAAGTATATAAGTGGGACTATACTTGATGATCGTCCTATCCGTGTGGATTTTGACTGGGGTTTCCAAGAGGGTAGGCAGTGGGGACGTGGTCGAAGTGGTGGTCAGGTCTGTTATTTGTCATCTCTCACTCAGTTTCTCCATTCGGCTTGAGCTCGAGTTTTTGGTTGTTCATTTTTCTGTGTATTATTGCAGGTGCGTGATGAATATCGAACGGACTACGATCCTGATATCCTTCCTTTGGTTTTATTGAAATATAAGTACTTATGCTTGGTGTCCCTGGATTTTGCTTTATCTGAGAAGGATTTTCATTTGTTACATATATGGAGAGGCATCTATGTAAAGAAGCATTTCCCTTTGTGGATATGGATTCAAATTTTTTTTTCCCCATTTTGTATCTAACCATTTCTGAACCAAAAATTTGCTAATCTTTTCTGAACCTGTGTGGGGGTAAACAGGGCTTGGGTGTTTCTGGCCTTAGTCCTTACCTTGTTGGGAGTGGTAGTAAAATGCCCAGTTTGAATGTTTTTCCTAACCCCCTTTTTTACTGGTGTATAATTCTTACAAGTTTGATCTTTGTTGATAAGAAAAGAGCGTCTGTAGCAAAGTAATTTGCTTTAATTGGTGTTTGATGCAAGACAAATTGAGATTCAATCACTTTCCTTAACAAGCTGTACGTAGAGGTGGTTATGGAAAATTGGTCCAGAGAGAGCTTGAGGTGCAGAGGACACTTGTAGACTATGGTGCTGGATCGTTGGGAGCTTTTCAGCCAGTTGCGCCATCTCACTGTAAGTTTCTATATCCTCTATTTTGAGTTTTTGCTACAGCATATCAAACCAGTGGAGTCAAATACTTCATCCAGTATCAAATTAAATGCAACAATTCCTTTGACAGATGACTCCTAGGCAAATTTTCTTAAGGTGAGATTAACAAAGGTGAGGGAAAGTGTTTAGTGTAGTTAACCACCACCAATTACCACCACCACCTAATGCTGCCACCACATACTGCCGCCACCACCACCACCACATACTGCCGCCACCACCACCACCACATCTGCCGCCACCATCACCAGCGAAACGCCACCAACACCAGCGAAACGACGCCACCACTACCAACACCACCGAAACACCACAACCATCAAAACCACTTCCCGTTGTCCCCGAAATTCGAATCCAAAATTAACCAAAAACCACCAACTTGCTTGGCTCCAAAATTCGAAACCCAAATCAACCACCGACCACCTTTCTCTTGCCCCCTCATCACCCACCATCAAAACCACCTTCTTGCTGGCCCCGAAGAAACAGATCGAAGAAAGAGAGAGAGATGCGGGAGAGAACGAAGAAAGATGGAGGTGAGAAAAATTAAAGGAGATTGATGGAAGATGGAGGTGAGAGGAAGGAGATCGAAATGTCAATGGTTCATGGAGCGCGACAAATGACGGTGGTGGAGCGAAGGTGGTTTTGGGCTGGTGGGAGAGGATATCGAAGAGAGATGATAATGATGGTGGTTTTGGGCTGGTGGGGGACGCCGGCGAGATTGGTGATGGTGGTGGTGGTGGTGGTGGTGGTGGTGGTTGAGAGAAAATGGTGATGGTGGTGGTGGTGGAGAGAAAAATGGTGATGGTGGTGGTGGTGGTTGAGAGAAAAATGGTGATGGTGGTGGTGGTGGTTGAGAGAAAGACGACAGGAGGATGGAGTCATGGAGATGGGAGCATGGAGGAGAGAGAAATGGTGGTGGGTGGTGGAGTGATGGTGATATTGAAGAGAGAGGGGGGTTATGTTTAGGTTGATTAATTTTGATTATGTTTGTAATTAATTTGATTTGGATAGTATAATATGTGTCTTAGTTTTTAAACAAGGATATTTTGGTAATTTTAGGGGTAAAAATCATACCAAAAATGGAAAGAAGGAAATTGTTATATTTAATTTGAAACAACCATTTTTAGAAACTGTTGCATTTAATTTGATACGGAGGTAGTATAAGGTTTTATAATATATGGAGTACAGCAATCATACAAATGTACGTCAGTCTCTTATATCTCATAGATGGTTAGCACTTGGCAAGCTTGATTCGTAAGACGTGAATGATGTGCTGAGTTCCCTTATGCATTAGTATATCTTTTCAGCTAGTTGCTTGAGACCTTTTGTGTCTGCTGCAAATTTTGACAATATTTTTATACAGATGGTAGACATGAAAGGAGCCATGGTCATGGAGGCTCTTATCGGCAGGGCAAAGGTAGTCCCTATGTCACGTCATCTTTGTTTTACACAATTCATATATGGTTATCGAACCAAATGTCTCTCTGTCTTTATTCATAATGTATTTGCTTTTCAATGGAAACAGATTACCATCGGAAGCGACATCGTGAGGATGAACGTCATCCTGCTGACGTGCCAAAGAGAAACGAACAGGAACCACGTAGAAACTCTGATCATGGATCTAGACCGGTGAGTTTCATGCTTCCTTTAAAGTTTGGTAATTACCTAGCTGTTTTTCCCAATGTCTTGATCTCTTAGAATTAGAAGAAGAATGACTGGTGTGAATTAACAGCTAGATTTGGCCTTTTGGCCATTTTTTTTTATATGAAAAGGTTTTGGCCATTAAATGCAGAGGGTGAAGCTGCGATCTTCTGCTTTTTTTGCTGCTGACTGAGTGACTAACTACTGATATGTATAATATGTTACCTGATGCATAACTTTGGCTCTTCCATATGCAGGAGAAAAATCCGGCGTTTCCGTGAAAGTGGGGACTCCGATGATGATGACGATGATGACCAGAAGCGTCGTACTTAGGTTAACTAGGTAATAACATTGTTGGTGATTCAAGCTCAATAATGTGTAGATTGCAAAGGAACTGTAACTTCTGTTAATTTGATAGATAGTAGTTGAAATCTTTCTGTTAAATATTCTCTACATCATTTTAGGGTTGAAGATCCCAAACCTTTGTTCATGCAGCAACTGAGTGTTAAAAGGTGCAACACCGATACACTCTTGATACCAACTTGCACCTGAATTCTTTCTTGTCCTTATTCTGATTTTCTTTGCATCAATCTGCTAAATAATTCTTTATATTACGGACCATGACTTAGGGTTATCACAAATTAAGTAAATACAATGAAGAAATAGTAACATCATATATATGCTTCTGCTAACCGTTTGTTGATTTCTTTCTCCTCTTTATCAATTTTTGACTTTAATCCAAATAGTAGTATTTAGCAAACATCTTTGAAATAAGTTTTGCACTTGTCGTTTCCTTCGAAATTATTAAATGATTCATTATCGTGAAATTGACTTAAGATCAAGTCTAGAGAGACTGGTTAGGAGTCTGCGAAACCTCTAGGCACATTCTCTTACAATATATAACTTTTTAACATAACTCTTTTTAAGTCTAAAGCAAAATCAATAGGAGCAGAAGACCATTGTTTATATAAGAAAATTGGAGACCGGATTAGCTCTTCGAGAATGCGCTGCAACCCTAGGTTCGTATCATCTAGCGTATCGTCACAAAATCATGTAATCTTGACCTCATTAATTATTATCATTGAAGCATGAGTGTATGAATCTTTTGAAATGAACTACAAATGGGTGACTTTGAATCTTGGGAAAGTTTTCTCATTTTTCTTTCTCCGCTTGTCCTATTTTGAAACATGAGGTCCACATGTTATTATACTCATATTCACGTGCTTTCTATTGTTTATCTCACTTTACCCCAACTTTTTATATTTCTATTAAGTTGGCCCAATTTCCTTGGTTTTAATGAAAAACAAAGTGAGTAAATTGAAGTGTAGTGGGAGTATTTAGCAGTACTTTTCTTAGGTGCACTTAATAATGTGCGAACAAATAGGAAACTGTTGTATTAGTCTAATGAATTGTTGAATTGTTCACTTAAGTGTGATTTGTGAGAGCAATACATGTGATTTTACAATATTCATCATGCATTCTAGTAATTGTCTATATTATTAGTATTAGTAAGCTGTTATGTTCTTTCTTCTAAGAAGCAAGTTACGCCTAAAGTTTCTCATCCCTTACTATGGCTAAAATGGTATACAGACAGTCAACTTATATGTCAAATCCCACCAATCCACTCTATTTTTCTTGCAATTCATGATGAATGTATAAATATACATGAATCTTTTATAGGTGCTTGCACTAAAATAAGCATTCCGACAAAG
The DNA here is from genome assembly GCA_947646795.1 of Beta lomatogona. Classification (NCBI taxonomy): domain Eukaryota; kingdom Viridiplantae; phylum Streptophyta; class Magnoliopsida; order Caryophyllales; family Amaranthaceae; genus Beta; species Beta lomatogona. The sequence goes on along the minus strand of CANSNZ010000744.1, from coordinate 508,824 downwards.
ATCGCGAAATTATTAGTAGAGGACCAAAGTTTCATCAATAAAAGAGTAAGAAGAGAATATGATTGACATCCACCAAACCCCATAAAAACAATAACATACATAAATCAATAGGTCAAAGGCTATGTGACTTGTCTATTTCAAATATAAGTCCAAAATTTCTAAATCACTCACATTCTTGGCTACAATTGAGAATGTAGGACCAAACACATGATCTGTAACATCTTTGCACACTTGCAATTCAAGCCATTGCTTTTATCTCAAAACAACTGTTGTCAAAAACCTCTTTTTCTTTTAGTTATTTTGTCACCACCTATGTTCCTGGACTGTATACCAGTGTATGACACAAGTACGTGTCCAAATGTCCGGCTGGTTATTCATGAAAAATTCAATGATTTTGGCCCAAAATGAAGTGTCAGTGTCCGTGTCCACGTCAGGTGTCAAGGATTTGGCGTAGATGCTTGAGGTGAATTGAAGAGTCAGTATGGCCAAGGTCACGCACAAGCTGTAGTTAGTCACAACTCTTTTCTATGAGTTGGGTTATTTACCTGTTCAGTGGAGAACAAGAAGGTTTATCGACTTTATTTCTCTCTACTAACAAAGAAAAGGTACAACTAAATGAGGGTTAGTGATGTCAATAGACTCTATGTCGTCCCATCACCCATGGCAAGCGATTAGGTTGTTGATGTTTTCCTTTATTCCTCATGCATTGTAGTTTTCACAATAATGACACTCCCTTTTGCTAGAGAATGATAGCAATTATAGGGACTGTAAGGGAATAATACTGACAACTCCAACCTCAACTCATTTTAATCAACCGAGTAAACATTTTGCCGAGGGATGTTTGTATGATTTTGAGATACAGTCATGGACATTTAGTTTTACATGATCTATGATAAACATAGTTTTACAGGATATAGATCTTAAATGCAATATGAGGATTGACATTTGTGGTTGCTCTTAAATTTCGTATCTTATTTGGATTCCTATGTCAAACATGGGTGTGCCAGACCAATACATGTACTAATATAATCCTTATTTTTGGTCCAAAACAAAGTGCTTAGTATTCATACTCCGGTTGAGTGTAGAGGATCCGACAAGATTATTTGAGATCAAATGAAGATTTCGAATTTTCGACTAACACCATAAAAAATTTACAGACTTGAAGCCTTGAGAATAATTAGCTATAACTAAAAGAGGTTGAGGAAGAGTAAGAAAGAGTTTGACAACCATAAATTTGTAAAGTAGGCTAATGATTCTATTGATGCGCTCAGGTGCTTTTTTTCAGAAGTCAAAGGACATCATTGTGACAAATAGAAAGCCACAGACAGTGGATAGTGGGGAATGGGGATAAGCTGCAATGAAGACCAGACAAAGAGGAATTACTGGTTATCTGCATGTTTTTTAGCCTCATATAGGTAGCTCACACCTCACAAGTTCAGAAACACGTCGTTTGTAAAGTAAAGTTGCTTAATTTTGTTGGTGGCCATCATATTTTTGAGATTCTATTGTTTTTTCACCCCTCCTATATTTACAGTAGGGGCGGGTGACGGTGTTGGGCTACATAATGAACATGGTATACCTGAGGGATTGATTGGGATTCACATTGGGATTATTTGTAGCCTATAGGCACGTAATGAGGACTTTTGATGGATTTTTTTTTTACTATTTTGGGTAGGAGCAAAAACAATTGGGTTGACAGCCTGGAAAACAAGTCTTAATTTGGACTGATGAGATAGGCACTAAGCAGAGTTCTATAAACTAGTGAGTTGGTATTAGGGCAAAAAAAGAAGGCCAACATATAAGATTAATCGACTACTCCCTTATTGCTAACTAGCTTTATGCGCGCGATGCGTGCAAAGCGAGATGGTAGAACTTTATAAGTGCGGTTGTTCGGTTCACTATATTTATTTTTCTTTTATTTTAAAAAAATCCAAAATTAGAGAAGTTATAGTTGGTTTTTTAGTTGGGGGTATAATGGTAAAAGAGGGTGCAAGCAAAGTCTCCGGGGTTAAGTATATAATAGAGATTAGTCTTAAGATGGAACGCAACTAAATTTGGTAGTCGGACTCTCATCCGGCGTGGGTCTGTGTTAGGCCCATTGAAAATTGATCATTAACAACCCTGGCTTCAGAGGTTTTGTCTGAGGAGCATTAATGAACAATTAGACGTGTATCATGAACATTTACATTTGTGAGAGCTCATTGAGTTTGTGTTGAACAATCTTGGACAAATGGCAAGAAAAATTATATGTATATGAAATACAATATAGAATCACCCGTAAGGAGTAAATTTCAACCTAAAGTATAAACTTCGTTTCTGGAACAAATTCGTCATTCATTCATAGGAGTATTATACAAGTCAAGAACTATAATATTGCCAGTATTTCCTTGCTGGTATTATCAAGTGGAGAAAAAGCTACAAGCTTTATGACAGGAGAACATAGAAGATTATACATTTCGACTAATACAACCAAATTAATAGCACTAATTTAACAAGTAGACCTCCTAAAACTTACACAAAAAGAGGTGAAGTTAATAATAGTAGATAAAAAGAAATAACTTGCAGCTATTACTTTGAAGGTGAGTCTTTTGAAGGTCCAGGACTTTTTCCTAGGTAAGAGGATCTAGTTTCAGCAAGCCTTGGACTATAAGGTCCATTCCTACCAGATCGCGGACTTAACTCTGCTCTTAGTTCATTCATTCGAGGACTGTATGTTGAGACACGAGGGCTTTGAAGGCGTCTGATCTCATTAGTTGGTGTTGTTGTTGAGCTTGTAATCTTCGGACTGCATATACGCCTAACCTCACCTCGGCTTCTAGTCACCATTTCATCCAATAACTCACCATCCCCAGCAAGTGTAGCTCCTGAAGCCAACTCCATTTCCTGTTTCATCCAATATATTTAAATCACATCACAATTTTAATCTTTAGTGTATGTATAAGCTAAGAAGTAATGCAAAAATTCCTATCTGTAAAGAATTGTATGATTCTTGTTAAAAGAGTGTTTCGAGTAATTATACTGTTGCGAGATCAAATGGCAAAGCTGGTGATTCTTCAAACTCTGCAGCATCTAAATCTTGAAGGTGTGCTCCCTTGAAAAACTTAGGAAGAATGTATTGTCTGACAGGAACTAAAAGCATAATCATAAGAGGGAATAAGACCCCTGCAATTGGAATCCATGTGATTCCGAAGCACACAAGCAAATACAACGTCTGGAAAATGGTGAAAATGGCAATAGTCTTGAAAGGAACTGTTTCCACAAAGGTTGCATGATAGTCTTCAAGTACTCTGCAAATATAGTGTATATAGGACATAGGATTAGGAATTATTCAATTATTATTTAATTTAGCCAAAATCTTTGAAATGAAAGGAAGGTAATATTACTTGTATCTTCTAGTTGGTGCTGTGAAAAGCAGCAAGATCCTTTCCCAGAACTGGTTGCCTGGTAAGCTTTCAATGGCCATGAAAGCAAAGTATCCCCAAAGTACAGAGGTTGGAATCTTTTTAAGAATAGGCATGGCTGCAACACACCCACCAACCATAACAGATTGAAGCAGGTTGCTGACGCGCTGCTCCTTAACCTCAACAGGTAACAAGTCATCGATCTCCTTATCAACATCAAAGATACTCTCATCTACTGGGGCATCAATGTGCCCCATGCTAGCAGCTGCCTGAATAGTTGAATCTTTCAATTCCTTGAGTCCCTGATCATCAACAAATGAACAAAACAGATTTACTTTAGTATGCTCCAATATGGAATGATTTTTAACTAAGACATAGTGAGCTGATCTCCTTTCAGACTGTCCGGCATTTTTTTTTTTTTGGGAGGGACCATGTAATAGTTGCACAAAACACATCAAAATTAAGCTACATACGCGAAAAATTACCCTTTCTTTCAATACGTGGTAAGTTTTTTACGTATTTTGCAGAAATTTTGATGTTTTTGTCAGTAACTAATGGTTGGCCTGACTGTGCCAGACCATCTAACACAAGAATTTGCAGAAATTATCTTGACTAAAGAGTTAAGAAGTTATGCATACTACTCGATCCTGAAGGGCCCTGATAGATGAGAGGGGTTTGCATCTGTTGGTAAGCTTCTTGCATATTACCATACAACTGCCCTAAACTTGCATTCATCCCCATGCTTTTCTTAGCTGCTGCAACAAGTCGGTTTCGAAGAAGCTGGTGCTTAAGTGTAACAAGACTTTTTTGTATGCATAGGAGATTGAGGGATGACACCATTTGCTGGAGGAATACCTATAAGACCACAAAATAATGTCTGCAATAAAACCAAAACAGAAAATTTGGGTTAATCAAGGGAGTATCTATTAGCTTAGAATAACTTCAAAATCAGATTGTGATGCTAATTAACTGTGATTGAGTAAAATACCATGAACCCCAAAAGGAGCAAATCATAATGGAAGGAAGGTGGCTTCCTCAAATTAAACTCTTTCTGTTGAGCAAGTTGAGATGCTACACTGTGATCAAAATAGTAGAGTACTGCAATCATTGTTGCTGGTACGAAAGCTCCGATTATGTGTAAAACAGGAACATGGAGCATATCCTGTTAATTAGACGAAGCATTACAATGTTAATTTGGTGATCAGGTATCATGACGATCAACCATACTAAAAATGGGAAGTTAATCGAATGTGGACTTGCCTTGATAACAGTCCAATTCTCATACGCGCCAGGGGACCATGGGTTTGGGCTAAAGAGACGCCTTGGTATTCCATGAGGAACACTTGCAGATGGTATGTACGAAAGACCTGTCCATATTACAACCATGAGTGGAACTCCATAGTCTGCTATCAAGCTCCGGAGCCAACCTGAGCCATAGCGCCATGATCTTGCTTTTCTGCTCCTTAATGCTGTCAGCAAAAGTCGAATGATAGGACCAAAGCAAACATCCCATTCGCAAATCTCCATGAAGGCAGGAATTCTGTCAACTTTGGATTTTCCCGCTTAGGTATGTGGAACTCATCCACTAGTCCCTAAACCAATATAGAGCTTTCATCAGAACCACCACTATGAGTACTAAAAAGTATTGTTAGAGCAAAAGATTTTCACAAGTTCCAGCTTCATGTACAATTTGAATTTATCCGAACTTCTACAAACCTTATGTAAACTGAGAATAAAACCGGGTTGTTGGTGTTGTGTATATACAAATGTTATTTTGGGCATATATAGAGACACATAGGGTAACGATGTAGACATGTTTTGATAACTGCAACGCACGTCCAATGTTCTGTATATACGATTAACAATTATCTGCATTTCCATATGGGTCCAATCCAATGAAGTGGAAACTAGCTAGTTCACATCAATGAAGAGAAAAGTAGCATAACACAGAGTGTTTTATACAAATTTTCTCACCTTTATAGCTGGTGCATGAAGAGCATGGCTATCAGAAGGCCAAACAATTCTCAGCCAAACGGGTAAAGCGGTTGACTATGGAGCAAGCCCTAATATTGCCATAAAGAACAGCAAGAGTGATGTCCAGACACAAACCCTGATAACAATTTGAAACATGATCATCCAAAATCATTACTCCTACATATATGAAATTTTCACTGATAATTTTAAAAACAAAAATGGTGTTAAAACTAGCTAGCTCACCATCCAGCCCAAGCTAAGAACAGATTACGACCCAGTTCAGGGCGGTCTTTTGCAAATTTAAACATGAATGTGTACATGATCACTGTGGGTTCAGCAACTCCTAGGATCAGTAGCGGTTGACCGCCAATTATAGAGTGTATAATGCCACAAAGTGCAGTGGATGCTAATGTTTGCACTGCTGTTAGAACTCCATCTGCAATTTCCTATCAATATTTCAGTATGCTACTTGGAATTTTTGTGTCAGAATCTATGGTGATCGGTATATTTATATATATATATATATACCTGTCTCTCTGTCGAGCTGTTCCCCAAAGGAAATGACAGGAATTGCAGAAGCAAAGAATATATATGTTGTAGGTGCTAAAATTCTGGGGGGATAAAAGGTTTGATCTTTTATGAGTCAAAATTTAGAATCAATAAAAAGCAACAGTAAGAATCTTGTAATAGAAGAATGGGAGAAGTTAGATTTATATACCTGTATCCTGCTTTAATTCCACCAGTCCAATCTTGCTTGTAACACTTCAATCTTCCTTTGAGGTCATTTTTAATTCCTTGGAATGGTATAAAAGTTTCTTCCATTGTTCAAGATCTAAAGCTAGCTCAAGATATCCTCTAAACAACTTTAGAAGTAAAATGGACTAAAACTGAAAAATGCCCATAAATTACATGATTTTTCAAGATTAACCTTCACAAAAATTGTTGGTAGCTATTCAATGTGGAATACAAATTGAGATGAAATGCAAGAAACCCAGATGAGTGTAATCAGCTGGAATTTCAGAGGAATGGCTTTGAATGTAAAAAAAGAAGTTCAACTTATTTAGAAAGGCTACAAATAGTAGCTGGACTATAATAATGTAATATTTATTAATGTAGTAACAACGAATTCAAGTAGCACCAAAGAGAAAGTCCCACAAAACCTTTTTTGGCATAAGGTTAAGAGGTGAGTTTCTAAACTTATAATTATGCTTATATGTGTGAAGGGGAAGTAGCAAGGAAAGCTCCAAATATATACACCTTCAAAGAAAGAAAAGGGTGGGTGATGGCAACTCAAAGGTGACAAAGAAATGGATGAATAAAACAAGCAAAATGCGGGTCAAAGCCAATTATACGCTTACTTTCTTTCTTTTTTTATAAAGAATTTCTGGCATTATAACTATAAGATGCTGTTACAGTACAATACACATGCATCATTTTTGTTGGAGCAAGTTACGTATTAAAAGGAAACAGGTAGGAGAAGGAGACTTGTTTTTTTTTTTATTTTTGAATGATAAGAAGAATTTCCTCAAAGTGCGCCTTGCGCGCGTGGTCATTCCCCCATGAGGCCGATAAGCCCCGCCTCCCGAACAACATTGAAATTTGGTTTAATTAAGATTTGAGCAGCGTCTACCATTTGTGAGATAAGAAGGCTATCTGAATTTGTTAACGGTAGGTAGGAGAAGGAAACCGAGGTGCATTGGAAGGAGGTGAAATCACGTAGACACATACACATGATATGCATTAAAAAAATTCGGTGGTGACGCCAACATTGAGGAGAAAACATAGTTTGTACCATTTTATTGTCATTATGTCAATTGCTTTAAATATTATACCCACAAACTATCTTGAACCAATACATTGACTTAGAGGGGTTATTAGTTAGTATCGCTATGATGATAGTGATACATCTTCATTTCTCATAATCTTTATTCACTTTATCACAGAGGAAGCAAACATGATAGGACAAATTAAAAAAATTATAATTATTGTATAACATATTGGCAAAACTAATACGATCGGATAACTTGATCCAAAGTCGAAAACAAAATAACCGTTCTTTCAAATTTTTGTTTACGCTATGAGAATAGTGTAAACATCTTTCTGAAAAAGAGGAATTTTCATTTTCTTTTATTTGGTAAATGATTGTCGTTTGAGAGTGTTAAAACTTACATTTTTTTACCTTTTTCACTTAGTTGGCCATTTACAGATTATCAATTGGCTGATTATCTCTTGTCTTAGGAGTTAGGTCTATGCATGAGAATTAGAAATTAAAGATTATATCAATGTAATCTTTATCTCGTATTGTGATATATAAGCTACTAAAAAGATTATTAACCCGAAACACTTCCTTTTATTCATGCATTTCTAGTCGTTTTCTTAAGAAATGGACATGAAGTTCAATTGCAACACTTTTCGTTTCTAATATTGTGTTAGGCTCATTAAGAGGAGAATCTTGAAGGTCGAGAAGGAGAAGATTGAAAAATCTATTTTTCCTTATTGTAAATAATAAGACGGGAAAAAAAGATAGGAAAATAAATGAAAAGAGTTAATTTTGTTCATCTTACTCCTTCCACTATTAAAAAAAGGATTTGAAAGGAAAATGAAGGTTGTGATCTCCCGTTTTTAAATACCTCCCTTATGTGAGTAATTTTAACAAAACATTATTTTACCTTTGACCCATAAACGGGCCGAGTAAATACCCCTAAGCGTGATTAATTAATAGAAAAGTAGAGCAACTATATATTTTGGCCCTTGACAAAGCTAGCATAGAATGAATGACGTTGCTTAATGATGAACCTTACCGTCTTTTATGTAAAATCAAGTTGCTAATCTTCTAGGAATCATTTTATTAACACACTCGTCGTCTTGTCTTCGCCTACACTTAGCTAGTTAGCTTTCACAACAAAAAGTCGGCTGATATGTATATTATCAATACTTCATTGTCATCTGACCAAACCAATCTTGTCACAAGAGCCTATAAAGTCAAGAAAATAGAAAGGAACATGATATGTTTTAAATGTTATCTTCCATCTCTACTGCTCACTAGTTCATTGCATGAACTTCTGATTAACCAAGCGGCCCAAACTTACGACTTTCTTCTTGATAGATTTTAATTAATTAGAAGAAGGTTGTTTTGTTTATTAACAAACATATTTTGAACTCGTGATGTGTGTTATAAAATCAAGTCCCAACTTCTGTTATGGAGTGATATTTTATTATTTAACCGTTATAATCCATGGTTAAAATTGTTATGTGTATTGATCCTATTAAACTCATTTTTTTCTGTAAATGGTAAGATAAATTACATTGATAAATAATGATAGCCTCTCAAAAGGCCAAGCAAGCATATAGGCGCAGTTAACACTAAATTTAGTGTGAGCCTAATAATGTAACTTTACTTTTTTACTTCATATATGTACCACAATAACTATGAAAATATTATGCGCATGACCATGAGTCCTCGACACAAAAGACGGTAAAGGTTTTACTATTATCACGCCAGTGTATCTACTATAAGAACAATTCATCATCGTATAAAGGTATTAACATAGTAGACTAGTGTATCTTAGTAATTGGTAAAGCATGATGAGTTAGTACGCAAAGTCCCGAAACCCAACATCCTTGTCTTATAGAAGTCTTAGCAATTTCTACGCGCGATGAGTGCCTCATAGAAGTACTACTATTCACCAGGACATAAAGTTGTGTCATTCAACCAAAAAGGCCGGTAGAAGTTTGTTTTCGAAAGGAGAGAAAAATTAAAGTTGGCTTCTGAACCACTTTCTCTTTCCATCAGCCACCACCTCTTGGCTCTTTAGTCTTTAGTAGTCGGTAGAGAAACAAGAAACTCTTAAAAAAATGGAACTATTTGGTTGTCATAGCACAAAATCCAGCATCTTCCAGCAGATTCTCAAACATCCACTTGCGGACCTTGTTTTACCTTTCCTCCATTCATTGTCTTTTTATATACAATATACATGTTCTTTTAAAGGATGAGGATTTGAGGAATCTTCTATTGCTTAGCTTGTCTTTTAATAAAGTGACGAAAACTAAAATATAATTAATTAGCTGATCCTACAAAGTTCCTTTACTTACCCAACTGCATATCCTGCTCATCGTTTGGTATGTCCAACCAACAAAGATACTTCTTATACAATAAACTAGTACTTAACATGGAAAGAAACCATAACTTTAAACCACACATATTAATTAGAAACTAATCCTCGTACGGCTTGCTAAGACTAATCACAATTTGTAGCGTCAGCTTCTGACTAAATACTCTTTAATACCATTAGAATTAGAGCTGTGCATGGCACTACTGGCACGGCCTAGTGGTAGGCCATACATGGATATCATTTGTAATTAACGGCACTGGCATGCTAGATTTTCCACTTCTGGCCTACTCAATTTTAACCAAAATGGTAAAAGAAACCGTAAAATTCTTATGGAGGTCCGTTGGCACGACACGTTAGCTGGGCTCTCTTTAGAAAATTGGCACGAGACCAACATGACACATCTTTTCCTCGGCTCAGCCTGCTGTGGTACGAGGCCTGTTAGTTCAGCAAGGCCGTACCCAAGTTCAAGCAAGCTGATCAAACAATTCAGAAGTTCTGTTACTAAAGTAGGCAACGGGCGAGTAGTGCATTATCATCCGGGCGTAAAATAAGTGAGCGGGCGAATTAAATTATAATTAATTAATAGTAATGATTATCGTTTAGGGGCTGAGCGAGGCCGGGCGGGCGGGCGAAAATAAGGTGGGGAGAGCAGTCCTAGATCTAAAACGATCCACTGCCACTCACCTACCCTTGAAAAAATTAGCATGAAGATAATCATATGAGTAGTAGGGAAACTCAGCAATTCTGATATGATGATATCCCAAAACTTGGACCATTGAATCTGTCTGATAAAAGTACCTACCCCAAGTCCCAACTGCTCTTGGAACTGATCTACAGTGAGGCAATCATAGTCATATCACCAACATAAGGAGATTTAGTCAGCCATTCTTAATTAAATTAAAAGTTCATCACTTAGTAGATACATAATCTATTTATCAGCTTAGCTTGGATCATATTATATCTCTAATCTCTTCATGACAAGATGGGAATAGTCCATCTTTAATGATTCTTACAAATACTTTTAGCATTTATAGAATTCCCTGTTTGGCGATGATTACCCTCTAATTCTTGGAAAAAGTAGAATTAAAAGAGTAGTATGTAGTGTATGTAGCATGCATAAATGTTGATCTTTATGATGTATAGCCTTGCACAGCGAGTGTCGCGTTGATTTAAGAAGAGAGATGGGTTCGCTTTATAATGCGAAAGGGCTACTCCCTTTATTGCTATTGGTTTTAAGGGTGGAGCACTCACTGTCTATGTGAAGTGGTCTCTCCTTGTGATGGGTGCGGCGAGGCCATATTTAACATAATTGAACCCTAACAAATCTTGTCGATAAACCTATTCCCTTTTGTAATTTTCTAGAGTGGGATTAATAAGACTGTTGAATGTTGATGTCTTTAGTAAACTGTCTCAGTCTTGTGCACTAAGCTTCATTTTGTTTTATTTGATAACTCTATTGATTTGATTTTCATGTTAAGTTCCTTCAAAGAAAAGGAAAAAAATGAAACAAAAAAGTTACACCCATTTTAATTTCCTCCTCTGATAGTTGGCCTGCAATGATTTTGTCCGGTGCCTTTGCTTTGGGACTAACTGCATCATTAACCATGCACCCAGAAAAAAACATTTCACGGGGGACTCATCTCTTTCTCACTCTAGTCATGCCATCCCATTCTCTCTTAATCTTTCACCTCTCCAATGAATATGAACCACACATCTTTTCCCTCCATAAACTCTCCCATCCAATTGTTCTTTTCATTGTTGACAATGCTCTAAAAAGAACCTTAATCATTACAAAATTTAAAAAGCAGATGAAACACCACGTGTCGCAGGCAATACTAATTTCCATGGAATAAAATTCGCATTGTTCCTGATTTGTGACACTTTTCCTTTAACTAATAGTGGTCAATTGGGTGAGGCCAGCTAATACAAAGAATTTGCGCGCAGATATAAAAGATGTCATTGGCTCACAGATAGAAGACAAGTTTTGTATCAAAGGTAGAACATTATTAAGCAAAGATTAACTGTGACTGATCACTCTAGTGATTAGCCTAATTGAATGTAAATCAAGAATCCCAGAATTGTTCAAGCTTCAGTAGTGGAGTAGAATACTTTCCTGACAGTATCTTTGTTGCTACTACACGATTGGCAGCTTCTGTATAATGAACCCCATCCCAAACTATCGACTGTGACACATTGCTGCAGATGCTAGACCCCGGCTGCCCACACGTTGCATTTCTGTCATAGTTGTATGGAGCCCCATGACCACAGCAAGCTACAAAGGGTTCTTGAATCCTGAAACAAGTGCACCACATTTTAAACCAGAATAATTTTAGTTATAACAAGTTGCAAGAAACAAGCTCTGAAGGTTATTACCATATTTTTCAGGGTTAGCAGAGAGGCTGTGCTTAATAGAATATACATCAACATACACAATGACAGCATCCTTGTACACCAGTCTTAGATCTTCCGAAAGCAAGCGAAGCCCCTTATTGAAGGTTTTCGCTACTTGGTTATGCACACGAAGGCATCCAAGCTTGATCAAGATCACTGTTTCTAGGGAATGTAAGGCTAATTCTTTGGGTTGGCAGCCTAAGGGCCCTGCATTGTGGATCCAAAATTTCCGCCCACCATATTGGTACATCGTCTGCATTTTTATTATGGCACTCCTTGCGTTAAAGTTAAACATAGTCTTAGAAAGTTAGTGCACAAGTTAAGAACTTACCTCCACAGCTAATTTAATTTCTTCAAGAAAGAATGGGATCTTTTGAGCAACTGGTTCATAGGTTAAATTTGACCCATAAAGGGCCATTAAAAGATCGTTTTGTCCAATGTCAATCATATAAAGTGCACTGCAAAACCCCTCTTCATTGATCAAATCCTTAGTTCCTACATAAAACGCAAGCCATCAGTCTCTAGATCATACGGTACTACAATGATACATTCAAGTTATTGCTCTATGAAAAAATACTACTAAGAAGGCAGCTTTTACCAAGGGACAAGAGCTCAAGTGACCGGTTTTTTGAAGCGAATGAACTGGCGAACTTGGACACTCAATGCAAAAGCTACAAACTTGGGTAGAAGGGTTGCACCCGAGACTGCAAAGTTAACTCCGCTGGTAAAGTTTGGTGACAATGAATCTAAATATGGGCTCAGATAGCTCAGCTTCAGGTGCTCACCTGTCAGAGATGAAAATTGAAATTTAAGCTTTGTCAATATCAGCAGCATCAAAGCCTTAATAGGATTATGAACTACTTCCTCCTCCGTTTACTTTTTAAGTGACGCGCTTCCCCAAAAGCTACCGCATAAAAGGGAGAAGTGTGTCGGCTTAAAAGAAACGGAGGAAGTATTTACTACGAGAAGAAATCAATGATGAGACGACCATCGCCTAATCGGCCAGTGCCCCTGTGGAAGAATGTGATGCCATGAGGGCAAGCCAATGGGAAGTCCAGTACCAGCTAACACCCCTCCAGTATCTGAATTTGAGTCTCCAAAATTGATAACAAGGGGGATTTCTTTCACCTCCTACAACATAGTCAACTCCATTTGAGAATTCTGTTAGCATCAGTAGCAACAAGCTTATACAACACCATATTTTACCCATCCTAACCTCCATAACAATTAACAACGTAAGAAAGTCACCAAGTTAATTATTATTATGCTCTGCATAATCTTGCCAATTCATTTCATTTCTAAACAAAAAAAAAGACAGCAATTTGTCAAGTAGACAATTTTATATATTTTGAGATACCATAAGGAAAGGATAAAGTAATTGGAAATTTTGACGATTGCAACTAAATTTAGTTCAATTAGAGGCCTTGTCACTTGTTTTCTCCTATCCTATCAGTGGAAAAAATAATTCAAAAAAGGCTAATGTAAATACTTCATTTGTTTCTTTTTTAAATGCAACGCGCTTAACGCTGCATTATCAATACTAGTACTTATATGCGCGATGCGTCTTCAAATAAAAAAAAATTAACTTCATATATAACAAAAGATAGAGATACGGTGATTTTAATTTTTTTGTTTAATTAAAGTAGCTTAGTTAGCCTTCTTTGTTTTTTTCTATATTTTATTTTTTGTCTCATTTGTATTTCTATATATAATAGAGATTTGTATTGGTTTTGTAATATTTGTTGGTAGTTAGGGTATTTAGGTAATTAAGGGTGGACGTCGAAGATTCGGGAGTTCGCGTATAGAATAAAGATATTTTATTTTTTTGTCGCTCATGTGTTGCATTATATAATAGAGATTTGTATTAGTTTTGTAATATTTATTGGTAGTTAAGGGTATTTAGGTAATTAAGGGTGGACGTTGGAGGGTGAGGGTTCGCATATAGAATAGAGATCGATATACTAATCTTAACTAATATATATCATAGTATAATATGTTGTAAATTGTTGGAGTTATCTTAATGGAAATTTTCAAAATATCAGGTTTTTATCATTAAATTAATAGAAAATTAAAGACACTAATAGTTATATTTGTACGTTAGAAGATTTTGAAATTCATAGTGTTCCAATTAATAAAATGTGGAGTTATATCAAACAAACAACAAATTGTGTTAATACTACTATCAAATATGCACGGTCAACTTTGAAAATCTACTAGAAATGCTACAATATTGCGTTAGATGTAGACAGCCAAGACAGGCACATGTATGCAGAAAAAATTGGAAATGAGATCTTTTATGAGATTACTCTTCTACGTTAACCATTGACATTTGATGTTTAATAATTAATGCTAGTATGATGTTAAAGTCTTCCAGACAAAACCAGATTTACAGATTGCATCTGGAGTACGGGGAAGATAATTTAAATTATTACGGTTTTGGTACCTTTTTACTTTCCCTTTTCCTCAGTGAGGATAAAGGGAAAAATATAGTGCGGTGAGCGTGGATCGAACACGCGACCTTCAGATCTTCAGTCTGACGCTCTCCCAACTGAGCTATCCCCCGCAAGTTGTTATTTAGGGTCAGTGAGAAGATAATACAATAGAATAGACATTCTTTTAAATCAGCACCCTATGCTTGCAGATGAGACGATCAAGAAAACTCAATGAGGATATTGAAAAAGGAAAACAAGAGTGCGGTGAGCGTGGATCGAACACGCGACCTTCAGATCTTCAGTCTGACGCTCTCCCAACTGAGCTATCCCCGCAAGTTGCTACTCTAATCTGTCAGAAAATAAAATAGTAGACATTCTTTTCCAAGCTACATGGCCAACAAACAACTTGGTAATTAAAATTCAGAGAATCAACAATTCTTTATATATTGATGTGGAAAGGACTTCATCACCAGGCACCAGCTAATACATTTTCGTACTACTGAGTTTCTTTTGCATTTGAGTAAAGTGTGAAGAAACCTCCAAAACTAGAAACAACTAGTAAACTTCCTGATATAGACAATCAGACGTTGAACTCTATTTCACTTAGAATTGGGTACTCGTGGCGGACATGGGCTCGTGTCAAAATGTACGAGTAGATGTCCAGTATTGAAATCCAACACAAATCTTAGAGGTAAAATGCAAGTAATATAGGTTGGGATCTCATCTAGCGAAGTAAACCAATAATTAGATCAACAAAAAAGAATGAAATGTTAAATATGACAGATGAAGATACTTGCAAATGAGACAAAGGAAAGACCCGCCAAAGCTGCGGCAATCATATTGATAATGAGGGACACAAAATTTAGTCTGCCATTAATAATAGACGTATAATCCACATTATTTTGGTTAGGGAATATTGTATACTTATTGATTGGCTATTGTCACATTCTGATTTTGTTTTAAGAGGGCATTATGAGTTCCTTATGAGTTATGACAAATAATATTAATGAAGAAAAGAGACTATTATGTTACTAACTAATTGTTGGATCTTTAGGGGTAGTTCGTTATCGTTTTACATTTTCGGTTTTTTTAAAAACCCAAAAATAAAAATATGGAAACTAGAAAAAATAGTTTGAGGTTTCTATTGTCGGTTTTAAAATTAGCATTATTGGTATAAGTGTGGTCAATTTTAAGTTTATTGTGCATATATCGCAAACTTTTATATTCGCCAAAAAGGGAAAGACGCAGGTGATGCATAGAACGGGAACTTTTTAATAGGTTGTCACTTTCAAGCTTGGCACGACTATGGAACTTGCATTATTTTGGTTAGGCATCCTTGATTCTCCTAGTACTCAGAATTGTTCTCGCCGTATGCTAAATTTAGATACATGCGCATGCTCAATTATGAGTATGTAGAAAAAATAAGGGAAGAGCATACCATGATGTATCAAACACAATTCAGGAAGACATTAGTCCATATCTTGTAAGTTGTAAATAAAGCAACTTACAAGACTCAGGTTTTATCAAGAAAATTCCAGATATGAGCTATTTAGTTATGAAGTGGGCTTAGTATCTCTTATCTGAACTAAACTACAATTGTTTGAACTCAATGCCCCTTATAAACTTAAGATAAACAGTACATGTATCATTTTAATACGAAACAACTCAGATGTGAAGTCTTAACATGTGTACGTCATTGCCTATAATTCGGTAGCTGAAAACAACGTCCGC
Source organism: Beta lomatogona (assembly GCA_947646795.1). Lineage (NCBI taxonomy): Eukaryota > Viridiplantae > Streptophyta > Magnoliopsida > Caryophyllales > Amaranthaceae > Beta > Beta lomatogona. The sequence continues at coordinate 492,783 of CANSNZ010000744.1, read as the reverse complement.
AAAAGTCTTCTATCTAATGCAGTGATTTTACAGTATGATGCACACAACCTTTTATCCTGCAACTAGGATATGAAGTATAAAACAAACACAATTGGCAGAAGAATCCACCTGATAGTGAATAAAAGAATGGATATTGATCAATAGGAACCTTACCTATATTAATAAGTTCATGGAAATGCCTTTCATTGTGTTGTCCATCAACCATCTTTAATCTTCCTGTTAAGAGTTGTCATGCAATTATTTTGTCTGGCTGCTTTGCTCTTGGACTATTAGAACCCAAATCATCAAAAGTTAAAGAAGGAGATAGAACCTTGGCATCAAAATTAGGTAAACTCAATTTTTATCGTATCCTCTGCTAAGTTCCAAACTCTGCCTTCTGACTTTTCTAAATTTAGCTTTTCAACAATCAGGCAACATCTTGTTTTACAGCTTGGAATACTATATTAGCTCTAGACTCTGTTTGGTTCAGTAGACAACTTCAAGAAAAATGATATTAGCATTGACCAACCAAACACCTTCTTAGGCGCGTTTGGTTAAATCTTTTGCGCCAAGAAGGCGGAATCGATTCTGGAATTCTTCTTTCCTTTTGTTTGGATTAATCGCCGTTAATCGTCGCCAATGTCTTTGTGGTAATAGACTCGATTTTATTCGCCCTCCCCTTGAAGTAGCCAAATACATTATGTGGTGGTAATGGTTCTTAATTTAAAGGAACGGCAAAGCAATTTGATAAAAGCTAACAATTTTGTTACCATTCTCTCCTCTATTTGTTTGAATTCCCTTCAATTCCCATCACCTTGAAACAAACACTTAGTTACCATCCAATAATCATGCTTATGAACATGATGGTATCCATGATTTCTTCGGGTCACCAGCCTAAGTTCCAAACTCTGCCTGCCTTCTGACTTTTTCAATATTTAGCTTTTCAATAATTAGGCAACATCTTGTTTTACAGCTTGGAATACTATATTAGCTCTAGACTCTGTTTGGTTCAGTAGATAACTTCAAGAAAAATGATATTAGCATAGATTAATATTAAAATTATATATTCCTCCAACCAAACACCTTCTTAGTTACCATCCAATAATCATGCTTATGAACATGACGGTATCTGTGACTTCTTTGGGTCACCAACCTAATGGCCTTGTGTTGTTGTCTTGTTGATCTGAAATCCTAGGCAACATTCTCTACATTTTGGAAGCCTTCTCTTCGAAGTTCAATTGGTTGGAGAAACATGTAGTTAGGATTTATTCTCTACATCCCGAAATAATAGTCACATATACTACCGTAAGATGTTTAGAAGTCGTCACAAGGATTAAAAAGCAAAATCATGTTAAATCTTCAAAGATGAGGAATGAGAACAACATACTTCCTCCGTTCCAAAATAAGTGAAACACTTCTCTCATTTATGTGAGAGCTTTTTGAGACAAGTGTTTCACTTATTTTGGAACGGAGGAAGTATCAGCTATTTATGGACAGTGCAAGAGATATAGGATTAAATTTGTAAATCACTCACCTGGAAAGCTAATTTAATTCCATGGAGAAAGTGATCTTTTGAAAGGCTTGTAGATGGAGTAAATTAGATGCATAAATGGTGAGTGGATCATATAATATAATGCTGCATTGAGCACCTTAACATCGATCATCTGTATGATAATATGGTTCGGTTTCTGAACAACCTGCGACATTCTGTAATAGACTAATTTATGTGACCACGTGTTAATGGGTTTAGTATTAGAATTGAATAATCTTGAGCATCTTTTTTTAATCATGTTTAAAAGTAGTGGTATGGTTATGTGTTCCAAGTCTTAGGAAGAATATGAAATAAGAATAGTGTAGTAAAATGTAGGGGTTAAAAAGAAAATGAGAAAATGCGGTGAGCGTGGATCGAACACGCGACCTTCAGATCTTCAGTCTGACGCTCTCCCAACTGAGCTATCCCCGCAAGTTGTGATTCAATTCTGTCAGAGATCAACACAACAGTCAAAAGAACTTTTAAACCCACAAACACTTTCTTGGTGGAACTTAAGAACAAAAATGAGTAAAGCACTTGCTTATCAAATGATTCGAATTCTCTGAGAGCAAATGAAGTAATATCATGAATTCTACCCCAGATACAAGTTACAAGAAATTAATGAAAATTACAGCATGGAGTATTCCTGAATATTTCTAGGAAAAATTATTACAAATAAAATACACAAATTGATAAGTAACAGAAATGAATGGTCAACCAAGATGATCCCATGTTTCAGAAGCAGAAATTCACCATTATAGTGTACTGTAAACCCAATAAACAGAGGTTTTGATAGCAATAAGCGGACATGACCAGAACATTTGAAGCACACTATCTCTGCAGAACATCCTAATCAAGCAAAGTGCAACTGCACTTGCCATTTGAAAGGTGATCTTCTCTGCTCTTGTGACAGCATCTAGAGGAAGAGGTGCAAAACTACGCGATGGCCCATAGAAATGTGGGAACCAATGGGTCCCCTCCACAAGCTCATATATCAATCCATCTCCAAGCTGCAAAAAGTTATGCAACATAGATTTCTTACTAATCAAAAAGTCATCTAAATTAGAAATTCTGTATACAACAAAGAAGTAAACAGTTATGCACTCCAAACCATACCCCTTCCCCTACAACCTCTTTGACGAGAAATAAATATAGGATTAAAGAAAAAGGGAGGGCGGGGATAGAAAAGAAGCACAACCAATGAGGTTGAATACACCAAATAACAAACTATAATGCCCATTTATCAACTTTCAATTACAATGAAATAACAATCTTAAGTTGATTCCAACATCTCCTTAATTGTCCTTCAATTACTTCTTTCTTGTGAAATGGAGTGGTAAACTCGTCACGAGCCATTTAGATCAAGGGTTTAATAGAAACAGCCTCTTTGCATCTCATATGTACATCTCAATGAGCCTCATCAAAAGTTATATGAGAAGGCAAAGTTAAATCTGAAAGCCTCCCCCGCTCTCCCCAAGCCCACTCCAAAGGGGAGCCTCTTTAGTGGCATTAGGGTATAGGTAAATCATAATATATGCTATGGTTGGCAACTTGGTAAATTGGTATAGTATGTAACCACAATTTCAACTCCAAATAGAATGCATTAGAACAGCAATAAAAACAGTAAAGATTATTGCTTTCCCATTTCAAGACTTGGTGGACCCTTCATAATACGCTAGTATGTGTTGCACGCGATGCGTGCGTGGCATCGTGTGTGAGTGATTTTGTGGAAGTTCCTAATTTAATCGTCATTCCAGTAATATTGTTCTATTTTTATTTTTCCTTGGTGCGTATGTAAAGATGTAAGCTGCTTTGCCGATTGTAGGGATCTTTTTTTTTTCTCCCTGTTTTAAAAAAAAAAAATTGAGAGAAAAGCGATTAGTAGTTTTGTTTGGTTATTAGGGGTATTTTGGGTAAAAATGGTGGACACCTCAAAGGTCGAGGAGTTCCAATATATAATAGAGATTAGATTAAAGTCATTAAACCATATAAGAAGCTCCATTGGTTAAAACTTGACATAAGAGAATAAAATTTACTACTACATTGGAGTTTGAAGATTTGAGTAAAATTTTGAATCATTCTTTGTTGTTAAAATGATGCACAGAACATCAAAGCTCAGAAAATTGAAAGCAAAAAGATTTAAAAGCAGCCTTTTTTGTACCTTGTTAGAATCAACTTGAAGCAAGTACAATTCTTGATCAGTGTCTGTGAAAAATCTTTGTAAAGTTAGCTGTACCTGAAAATACCACGTCGTATTAATTTTCAGCTAAGAAACTAAAAATGCTAATTATTCCGATTGATCAAAAAGTCATTACTTTGATGAATTCACTCAACTTCTGAAGGGAAAAAACATAGATATAAGATTTTTCTACATTAATAAAAAGGTTGATTCTGATTATGCCCAAAAACATGAAGCTGAGCCTTAATTCATTAGGGGGCAGAAAATGATTGATTTCAGGGTTCAAGAAATACAAAGATAATGAAGATCCTTATAAAAGAATTAGCAGAAAAATTAGAGAAAAACAAAAGGAAAAGAACCTGAAGAAAAGTGCTTAGATGAATGTAAGAAGTAGATTTGTCAAGGTGAGCACCAAAAGTGAAACCATTAGTCTGCAATTCTTGCCATTCTTTAGCAGTGCTTTATCCTGTAAACGAACTTCTCCTGGTTTCTATCTCCTTCACTCGCCATTAAAAATTCCTCTCTTTCTCACTGTCCCTTAGTTTAGAATGAAGTACCCCCAAAACGAGAGATTTTCTGGTGATCAAAATTCTCAAGACATGAAAGATGCTTCCTTTAATTCTTTCCTTTTTTTTTTATGTTTTCATCTTTGGACTTTGAGAGGAAGTCCAATGGTTGTAATTTTGAACTGCGTGCAATATTTGAAAGTGGTGAAGCGAGTTCTTCGACCATTGGAAGCAAGATAATTGATACCGCCAGAAAGCAACACCGCCCACTTAAACTTTGCTTGACTTCAAAAAGGCAATATGGCTTGAATTGGAAAAAAGGGAAGGTGATCTTTACCTACATATGATTGGTCCATTAATAATAAAGACACAATTTTTTTGTTTTACTACCTAATTATAATTGAATAAAAAATTAAAATTGAAAATATTGATTGAGATATGGGACCATGCAAGCAACAATGTATTGTAGCTTACCATTGGAAGACTTTGTAGCTAGAAAACAATATTGCTTAAAAAGCTGATGTGGCAAATCAAGCTACAAGGTGTTGTAGCTCACCATTGAAGTTGCTCTTACATGTTCTTTTTTCCCATATTAAGCCACTTTACCAATTGATTGGGGTTATGTTAATGTTATTCCATCTGTACCCAATCATAAAAGTTAGACAATAAGAAATCATAAGGGAAATCACTAATCATCTATATAAATAACACCATCACAACCCTTGATTTTCTCATGAACTTCAACATTAATATACATATATAAGTTCGAAAGTATATACATATGAGCACTTTATTAAGGTTACATAAACTGTGCCAACAATGTTTGGACTCCTCCTTGGCAAATTCCACCCATTATTCAAGATATTCAAGCGCTCCTTCGTTAGTTTCAGGATTGGAGTATTCGTCATATCTATAGAGAAGCTAACAAGGCAGCGAACTGGATTTCTAATGTTGGTCATTTGGTTAACTCCTCAATGTATTTAGATGTTTCAACTTCTCCTTCCTTACCAACTATACTTGTAAATGATGAATTAGGGGTTCCCCTAGAGCAGAGGGTCTCCTAATTCCTTTCTTTTTTCTTACCTTATAAAAAAAAAAGCACGAAAAAGAAATCAAATATCTCCTTTCATATTTAGATAGATTCAAATCAAGGTAAGATGATGAGCAATATATGATCATATCAAAGTCCTTATTGTCTAATAAAGTTTGACTTTTTTTCGAGTGAAAAAAGATATGAAAATTTTATATCATCTCTTTTAATCAAATTTGTCTAAGGCCATGTAGCCATAGGCCAATAGTTTTGGTCCTCTAAGCCATAATTACTACCACTAATTAATACAGCTTTGAGTACATTTAACCCAGCTAATATGAACTATAAAACAAATTTTATTTTTATGTTTAGTGAATATAAGTTCATTTTACTTTGTTCTTTTTTGTTTCCTTTGCTCATTATTGTTAATCTAATAATGAAATTGGCAATTGATGTTGAAAAACAAGTCAAGTTGATTGTGATTGCTTTAGGATTATAGGAATTAAGTTGAGATGAAATTCCTTGTTGTACATTGTATTAGAGAGAAAATTGTCCATCATGGTAGGTAAAACCTAGAGTTTTATTTTAGTTCGAAGTAGGTTCGACGTTAGAGTATATCCTTAGTTATTTTGTCTCATAGGACGTTGATTCTTGAGGATGATTATGGATTGTCGTTGATTATGGTAATACAAATCCGTTCTTGAAAGTCGCAAGTCAAGTCTAACCCTTTCTTATATCAAACTAGAATTATATGCAAGCGATGCCTGCGTTAATTTCAAAAGTTGTTATTCTATTATATATAATTCATTCGTACTATAATTATGATTACACTAAAATGTGAAAATTTAATAGTTAGACGAATTTAGATATATTAATTCGCTAATGTAAAAAACTAATAAAGGTTGTGAGTGAATTTTAATATTATTTTTTTGTGAATGAATTTTGAACAAAAATAATAGACATAATGAGTTGGTTTGGTGAATTAAAGAAAGTACCAAAGTATCATCTTCTCTTATAAAAAAAGATCAAGATATTTTGTCCATTTAATTTTTTGATTGAAATATTTGATGCATATACCATTTTTACTTATTTAGAATGGTAAGTTGAAATGAGAAAGAGTTCTTAAATTAGTTTCTTTTGTAATTTTTTTTATCCCATTAGATCATTAAGGGTAATTTGGTATTTTCAGAAGGGGACACCATCTTCCTTCCCCCTTCCCTTATATAATAGAGATTTTCAAAATAACTATCTTTCTTAAGTTTTTTATTGATTTAACACCTTTCTTGTTCCTCAATTATTGGTCTGCTCCATCCATTTTTCTGTTAAGTGGGGCCTGAATTCAATCTTTTTTCCCATTTTTATACATCTCTACTTGAATTTTCTACAATTAAACCCGTTCATCCAATTTCAAAGACAATTTGTCATAATTTCTTAAAATCAATCTTCGATATATATGAATTATGGGTTTTGAGTTATGTTTCTCTACAATGCAGAGTCAGGTTCTTTGCCAACTTTAGCGACTCAAGGTAATTTTAAGTTTCAATTTTGGAGATAAGGGTTCTTACAAATTAGGGTTATTTTCTTAGAAAACCGAGTTCTTTCGCAAAAATCCCCATTTACAAAATTCCCAAGTTGTTAAGAACCCTATTCCACGAAATTGAAACAAAAAATCATATCTAGATTGGTCGAAATTCGTATATTAACTTCTCTCGAATGCAACAAAAATTTGATGAAAATTGACAATTGAGGATTTTAGAAATTGTTTGAAAAGAATTTAAGAAAATAATGCTTGAAGAATGAAAAATGGAATTGAAAAGAGGAACAACCAAGGAGAGTCTCAAGGAAATGGGGAAAACACAGATGTGGATTCCACTTAACCGATTATTGATTGGAATCCATTACAAAATAGAAAAACTAATATTTTTTGGAACAAAAAGATAGTTAAAAGTTAAAACCAAAAAAATCTAAACATAATTTGGAAAGGTTATATAAAAAAGACTTCAAAATATCTTCCACAATTAGATACAAACCCTTTGTGATTAATTTATCCCTTATCTAATATTTAATGTATTATGTGAATAATCTATACTAATATATTAAAAGGCGTTCCTAAACAAGGAACGGTGCCACGTGGCGCTCTCCCTAATTAAGAGTCTTTTAGGCCATGTAATCCACAACAATTTTTTTTTTAGAAATTGCATAGTATAAGATTCAATCTCGTGACTTCAAGTTTATACTCCCTCCGTCCCAAAATATAGTTCCTGATTCTATTTTTTTCACGGGAATTAAGGTAAGTAGAATTTAAGAGAGATATTAAAGATTTTTTGTTTATTTAAATAAATGTTGTATGGGAAAAGATGATTTTAGGAGAGAGAATAACACTTGGGTTGAATAAACAAAGCTAAAAACAAAATTTAAGAAGCAAATAAATGACGTAGACATAGTTTTTCTAGACAAATTACGCAAAAATGTGGAACTAAATATAGAAATGAGAATTATATTTTAGGACACCCAGCATGGAAATGAAACTATATTTTGGGACGGAGGGAGTATATTAAAGTCTTAACAACTCGACCAAGTGATAAATTACCGTGAAACAAGCCAAATGGGAACTATATTATAGGACGGAGGGAGTAATAAATAAAAATTCCTTATCTGGAGCATAGTCCGGGCCTAATAATTAGTTTATAATTAAAATGAAGGCCGAAAGCAAATTGATTCAACACTCAGTGATCACTGGTGTGAGTGTTGAGTAGACTACTGACGTGAGTAACACGCGGGGTCCATGCGCCATTGCAAAGAGAGATGAGAAGCCAAAACCAAAATCCCCTTTAAAGTTTAACAGCTTGCTTAGTGCTTAGTTGCTTCAAGTCTTGTTGAGAGTTGAGAGTTAAGAAGCAAGAATGGAAACTGCTATAGATCTTCTTGGATTCCGTCATTCTCTCTCCTACACCCGCAAATGCAATTATATTTCTCAATTTCAAATTCGCCACAAATTTCCAGAGTTTCAACCATTTCACCGCAATGTCAGCTTCAATTTTCCTCCAAAGTTGCGCACTTTGCCTCAAATTAAAGCTCAGACCACTCCAGGTACAGGTAATTAATCTGGGTTTTTGGGTTTACTCATCTATGTTGTCTTGTGTAAGTATTCATCTTTTGGTTATTTTTGGTGACTTAGTAGAGTATGTCCCAGACACCCAGTTCTACAAAGTGGAGGCCATCCTCAGGTCTGCTGCATTTCATATTATTCAAATTCTCTTGCTTTACTAATTAGTAATTTACTATCACATTCATTTACGACCGTTTGGTAGTTGATTATAAATGGTAGAATGTAAATGAATTTGTGTGTAAAATTGTAAAAATATCATTATCCATTCCTACAGAATGCTAATTTATCCTAAAGTGTCTACTTTTTTCCTAGAATTTTCATTCCCATCCAATACTACCTTGTAGGTGGTAATGAGTGGTAATGAAAATTGCTTCCCCTTGGAGACAAAAACACAAGTTTAAGGGTGAGATTGTGCCCATAGACAAAAAATGCATCCCCATGAAGATTTTAAGGATGCTTCCCTAATAACATTACACTTCAATTTCATTCCCATTACCGCAATTTATTAACGACTACCAAACGTATTGTTAATGTTATGACTTATGACCTTATGACATTCCTCATGTGCTCTCTTTCTTTGATTTGGTGCTGCACTGCTGTGTCCTGTGCTGGTGAAAGACCTTGGAGAATCCAAAAGGTTTCTGCGGTAAGTACTACACCATCTTCCCACTATTTTTTGTTTTTCTTCTTCTTCTTCTTCTTCTTCTTCTTGTCGTACTTTGCCAATTAAGATTGTGATGCTTTACTTGCTTTTACATGCGCAATTTGCTCTTGCACCATATATGTTGTTATCAAGAGAATCAACATGCTGATGCTGACTGCTGACTGCTGACTGCTGAGATAACCTTGTGTTAACAGTTTTATAACCAAAGCTACCTCATCTATTTGTAAATTTAATATGTGATGTGGATATTACAATGTTCAAATGCTTGGTTTCATGATATTATATTCTTATTACAAAGTTGTTAACATTGTCATGTATCTAAAGATATCCATTTTTACTTGAAATTCTAAATTTTCTTCTAATTAGAGGGGCTGTCTACTGTGTTTTTGTCATTTGATATTTTCTTCTACACCAGTGTTTTTCTGTGTATAATTCTGTGCACATATGTTGATCTATATGATCTCTTATCGTTTTGTGGTTTGTCATATGATCTTTTGTTTGATTACTGGTTTCTTTTTGTAACTTTTGCTCACAAGTTGCATGCTATAGTCAAAATCCGTATTGCCCATTGTTCTGGTAGGATCTCCACATGAGCGCAGTGAGATGTGCTACATTGAACTCGACTACTACAGTACATATCATATGCTGTAAGTATAGGTTAACTTTAGTCACACTGTTTCTCTCATTTTGCACACCGTAGCATCAGAGTTGGCATCTTTGGCAGTTTCTAGTATCTCACTATGGCATCTTCCTGTCGCGACCATCATAATGGTTATTTTCTGGTTCCAGATTATTGGTTTATATCAATGTAATTGCTGGTTTTATCAAGTTGTGCTGTTTCATATAGAGCATATGTTCAAACTACAAACATTGTTTGCATAACAGATTGGTCAATTATTGAAACTATAGAAGTTTGACATGAAGCATAAACTCTTATTCTAAGTTAAGAGTGTGTGATGTAGTTGAATGCTCTAACTGAGGACTAAGCTTACTGTTGCTCCGGAGCTAATGGCCTTTTGTTTCTGGATCGGAATACTTTTCCTTTTCTTCTCTATATCTCGCTGGACGGCGGTTGTTGCTTGAAATAAAGGCTTTGCTAAAAATGGGCATTCGTGGTGTCACGGTTTCTGATGTTCGAGGTTTTGGAGCTCAAGGTGGATCTGCAGAAAGGCATGCTGGTTGGTATTTTTCTTTCAATCTACTTAACTTTTCATAAAGTGTCCCACATTTATGTATATGGAGATTAATGGTCTTTGTATCAAGTTAAGCTGTAAAGCAGCAAAGTTGACCATATGGCATGGAGACTATTAAATCATAGGCTGCCAAACTATCCTGGCTCACAAGTTTTAGTTCCCACATATGTTCTTGCTATACATATTCTCATATGAAAGAACTTCCGACCTGTGTCATCTACAACCAAATATTCTTGTCACTGGACAGCTTTTCTGAAGCACAATGCCATGTCTTTGCTAGTTATCTCTTGAATGTCACTTGTATGCCTTCCACCGAAAAATGCTTTCTTTGAGCTTATTGGGCTTGTCATGAGCACCATATATTCTGTATTATATGGATCGTGGCAACTTTTACCTGTTTACTTGATGAAAATTCAATTATTTTTTCTGTTATTTAATTGCTCTGGACTGGAGAGCCTGCTCAGAAATTGCTCAAGTAGCTCTCTTTTTTCCCCTCGGAATTTGTTTCTCCAAATTTCTAATCGTCATCACGTCATGGCATGCTTTCTCTCTTTTGGAATCGTGCATTAGGTTGATGGTTCTACTTTTACTATTTTTGCAGGATCTGAATTTGAAGAGGATAAGTTTGTGGCCAAAGTTAAGATGGAAATTGTTATAAGCAAAGATCAGGTGCTTAATGTTTAAAGCTGAAATTTAGTTCTTCAACCTCAAACATTAAATTGCTTTAACTTCCTCATGTCTATGCAACCATTGCAACTATACATGAGAAGTTTCCTGACTGTTATTCCAATCCAAGCCTCATACTGGTCTTTTAAATTTCACTGTAACTCCATTTTAGGTTGATGCTGTGATTGACTTGATCATCCAGGAAGCAAGGACTGGTGAAATTGGTGACGGTAAAATTTTCGGTAAGATGTCTTTGAATGGTCTATATACGTGTGAAATCCGTGTCAGGACATAATCACTCATTCACTCATTCACTCTAGAAATACAAGATCTATTTCCTGAAATTTTGATGAAGCTAGACTGATGAATTAGTTTTCTTCACTTTTTAGAGCTTGTTGAAGGATTTAGTTGTTGTAAATTTCTGACGAAATTTGATGATTTGTGCAGTGCTGCCAGTTTCTGACATCATAAGAGTGCGCACTGGTATGTTCTTTTTCATAAATTAGTCAGTCCCTACAGAAGTGAAAGAGTTAGGCTTTTGGAAAACTATTCTCCAGGGAACACGTGAAGGGCCCTTTTGGTAACTTTTTTCGGTGTTTGCCCCAAACTCATCCGAGTTAGGTGGAGAATAAGTTTTCCATTTAGCTTTTTTCGCAATTAAAAAGGGCTCCTCATTTGCATTCAAATTAATAGAGGTTGCGCATTTGCATGTTGGTTATACGTATATAGGTGAGCGGGGAGAACAAGCAGAGAGGATGTCTGGAGGACGACATGATATGTCTAATTAGAGCGATGTCTAGAAAAATTGGAGCCTTTGGCAAAAGCAAAACATTGAGGAGCCCCATGGATTTTGTAACTCTTTGTCTGGTTCTTCTTGACATGTTAGTGATTTAAGTTTGCAATGAAGAAACTTGTGAAAGTCATTTTCCTCTTTTATGTTATATCTCATCGGTTCTATAGAGCCTTAAATTTACAGATGCATCCTCAAATATTGGGACGGCTTCTTCCAGTTGTCCATGTCTCCATGGCCCATAAGTGGACAAGAATTAGTAAAATTGATAAAACAAAAAATAAGTTTATACATAAGAAAACGGAGGCAAGGCTTTGTTAATTTGGACTTTTCTCCTTTAAAACAATTTTATAATAGTTAAGTTTTGATAAATTTAGATAAGTTTCAGGGCTAATGTAGATTCATATACACCTCCTCGTTTCATTTTTAATTTACTCACTTCACTTCTAATCAACGAGAAAGTGTAAAAGTATGAGAGAGAACCGAAAAGGTGGAGAGAGAAATTGAAAAGTAAGAGAGAGAAATTAAAAAGTGGGTTAAAATATTAAAAAGTGGATGACATGGGTGAAAAAGAGAGAGAAAGTAGATGTGACATGTTACCAAAAATAAAAAGCATCAAATGTGTAGATTAAAAATAAACTGACCAAAAATAAAAAGTGTAGATTAAAAAAAAACGAGGGAGTATGAGTTTATTAGCTGGTAAAGTGGTAATTATTCAGAAATTTTCATGTAGGGAATAATAAGCTTATCTACACGTTTTTCCAGTGAAAAGAACTAAAGACTTTAACTCCTAATACCTTCTCATAAGAAACCTCATATTTCTATTGTTAGAGGTACTATACACAGATGCTAATGGACTGAAACAGAACCATAGTTACAACTAATTTATTTTAATATATCACTTTTTTATGTGAATCACAAGATTGGGTGAGCAACAAATCATTAGAATTTCCATTAGAATTTAATTATTAATCAGGTTTTTACATTAATCACAAGATCAATGAGAGAAAAACCATTAGAATTCATGATTATTTATCATCATTAGCAATAACAAAATGTCTTTTCATGATCAACCATTTGCAAATGTTAATGGAGAATCTCTAATTAACTAGAGTACTTGTAAAGGTTATTTCAAAAAGCGTCACTTGAAAATAACATAATTGATCAATCAAAACCTTTTATGGAGTATATTTTAAGTGGTTAGAGGGGCTGACTGATCCATATAATATTATCGGTAACATTTGTACTTTAAACAGTACGATCAATTACTCACTAATAAAATCAAATAACAAATCTATATTATATTTAACAATTTCTTAATATCATCTGTATTTTCAAATACCAAGAGGGGTGAATTACTAACTATGTGGTACAAGGATTATCCGAAATCCTCTATACTCATTTTTTGTTTGTGAGATGAGAAAAACCATCAAATATTTTCATTAAAAAAGGGTTTGGCGACAAGGCAAATAGATTTTTTTTTTATCCATATGAGCCACGAAGGCAGTACAAAGTACAAAGAAGTGGAAGGGGATTCGAACCTGTGACCTATTGTTCACAGCACCTCAATCTTAACCACTAGGCAAATAGATTTATAAAAAAGGGAAAAGATTGAGTAAACTAGAATAATCTCCCATGCATTTGGGAATTGAGATTTTGTTCCACAACATAAAGTCATAATCTCATTTCTCTTTCATCATATCGGATTTCTTTTCCGTTTCTCTCAATTATCGTCCTCGCCCAGGTTCTCTTCTTCTTCATCTGTTTTTTTCTTCATATTCTTGTAATAATGTCTTCAGTTTTGATGCTTTATTTGTTACTTGTTGGATGTATATTTTCCATTTTATTCTTCTTTATTTGTTATATATCTTTGATCTCATAATTTCTTCTACTTCATGAATCTCGCTTTTTATTTGCAGATTAGAGTAGAATAATTCTGCTTAAGATTGCTGCATTGTTCTGAAAAATAAGATATAATCGAACTCATTATCCTGAAAATCGAATCAAAATCTTGTCTTTTTAACACCTTACTGATGAAAATCAGAATTTTTTTTCTTTTTTTTTTGGGCTTAGGATCTGCTTTGTTCTTCTCTATGATCTGTGAGAATGAATGTAGTTGAGATCTGGGTGCCAGAAACCAGATTCATGCAAATGCAATGTGATAGTATTTTTCTTTAAATTTTGTATATTTTGGTCCACCAAATTTTGCTTATTATGTAAATCAGTAATCATTCACTGATTAAATGCACCAGAAAAGGAATTTCTGGTTCACATTTGTCCTCAAAATTCTGCTTTTGGAGGTTTTGTCTCTAAATACTCCTATAAAGTGCAACACAAAAAGTTTTTCATAACCAATTCCAATTACAATGTGGCACTAAATAACAGTGGGACTAATTTCAGATTGTTGTGAGTTAAGAGGAAGCGAAAATGGGGCTTTCTTTCACCAAGCTGTTCAGCAGACTTTTCTCTAAGAAAGAGATGCGTATACTTATGGTAGGTCTCGATGCAGCTGGTAAGACTACCATCTTGTACAAGCTCAAGTTGGGAGAAATTGTCACCACCATCCCAACCATTGGTATGTACATCTCTGCACGTATGTAGCTAGTGATGTGGAATTTTTTAGGGTTGTTGCTGATTTTCTGGCTTCTGTGTTGAACAGGATTTAATGTAGAGACCGTGGAGTACAAGAACATCAGCTTCACTGTTTGGGATGTTGGAGGTCAAGACAAGGTGTGTATATACAAACATTTGATTAAGTTGATAATTGCTGCACCGTCTTTTAATACATGCAACTTCTGATCATTTTTTCACAAGGCAACTTCTCACTTTCAATCATGATCGTGAAGAATGCCTCTGTGATTTATCCTATTAAATACCTCCCAGGCTCCCACTAGGCATTTTCTTGGGACCCAGATGGTTACTGTAATCGGTTATCTACTTATTCTTTTAGCTGGTTGTTTAGAAAAATGAAGAATGTAATGTCAGGGAGAACCCAGATCACGGGACTTCAAAGGATTTTTTTTTAAAAGTTTCCATTTTATAGCGTCTTGAATGTGCATATATTTTGTACATTGATTTTGATACAAAGTATATAAGCTGCAATTGGTTGGAGTTTACAGAGAAGCATTCACCTCAAGACAGATTTGTCTTGATCCATGGCTGGCTTGGCATGTTCAGATTGGTGTAGCAAAATGCAGATCATTCGTCAATTCAGTGCTGCAACCTGATATTTGATCTTCTAGCTGGGTAGACTGCCACTATGGTCAGCGGTTTTGCAACTTACATTTACATGAGCGTGGAGTATGTAATCGATGGTCATGTGTTATAGTCCTAGCAATTAGCAAGAAAGTTGTGTGCCTTACATGAGATGCATTACATAAGATACAGTTCCATCCCTAATAATATCCACTTAGCACTTGTTTCTGAGCCTGAAAGTATGATAGAACATTATTTCTGACATTCAGAAGAAGCATTTGGATTTAATTTCCTACCACCAATCACCAATTTAATCTACTGGATTCAGATCCGCCCTTGTGGAGACACTACTTCCAGAACACACAAGGGCTCATCTTTGTGGTTGATAGTAATGACCGAGACCGTGTGGTTGAAGCGAGGGATGAGCTTCACAGGATGCTGAATGAGGTAATTACCACCCTCTAATAATAGACATGCACTGTAGTAGTCAGTTTTTTCAGTTTTCAAGTAACTGTAATAGTTTGGAATGTGACTATTGGATTTGATGCCACTATGCAGGATGAATTAAGGGATGCTGTTCTGCTAGTGTTTGCTAACAAGCAGGATCTCCCTAATGCAATGAATGCTGCAGAAATTACTGACAAGCTTGGCCTCCACTCTCTTCGACAACGACACTGGTAAGTGCAATAGGCTGTCTCTCATTCAGACCTATCATTTCACTATAAGGTGTCAATACTTTGATTTTCTGGTCCTCTGAGCAAGATACAACTACTGCTGCACTGGTGCAGGTATATCCAGAGTACATGTGCTACTTCAGGTGAAGGGCTGTATGAAGGTCTCGACTGGCTGTCGAACAACATAGCAGGCAAGGTAAACTGCAATAGTCCCAATTGATTCTCGTCTGTGATCAATCAAGACTTACATCTAACTTTCCTTTATTGTCTTGTTGTATTGGCAGGCTTAAATGAGTACTTCCCCGAATTCACATCTAATATGAGGGTAATTGAATCTTCGCCAGCATTTATCGGACTCCTATTATCACATTTACGTTTATATTTTTTCATAGCGTATCTGTTTAACAGGTTATGGCGTTATGCCATTTGCTTCTTGTAGTCTAAGTTTGAGACATGAGATTAATTGCTACAGTATTATTTAGTCAGAGCTATTCTTGTCCTCAGTCTGCGGTTCTGCGGATCGTAATGTTAATACAAGTGAGAATTCCACTGCTTTGTGGCTTGATCCAGTCCACTGCGTTTGAAGTTTGAACCCTTCCTTATACCATCTGTTCTTTCTTACTCTAGAAGAAAATACAAAAAATGTTGAAAGGACACATGAGGCTGTGAGTTATTCTGCAGTTGGAAAGCCAAAACATGCAGGAACACGAAATCGTAGGTGTCACCTTCAGGGTTTTTAAAATTTGATACTAATCTCTGTATGTTTGTCTCAATGTGTGAGATCATGTCTTTGGCTTAAGAAAGGTACTTTATAACGGATACCAGCCATTTAGAGGTGAATTGGTTGGTAGATGGGTAGATATTATGATACACTCAAACTTAAAGAGCCCAGTCCCACGATGAATAAGTCAAGCTATAAAACAAGATTACAATGACCCTACTAACACCCACAAACAATAACATATGATAAGAGGTTACATTTAACTTGCATGTCTCCGTCATCCTCCTCCCCAGTTGTGGTTTTTATAAACTTGTCAACAGCTTTAAGACAATTCTGCAATATACCTACACAGAGCAGGAATCCAATATGTCGGCACCTCTATTTACTTTCCTGTTTTCTTTCTACTGTTCTACAGACTACAGGGTCGTTTAATTCAAGGTATGGAATGGAAAGAAAATGAAAACAAATAGAGGAGATAAATAGTAATAAAAATAGTTAGCTTTATTAAGTGTTTGGTTCAAGCCATAGAATGGAAATTGAATGGTAACTATTACCACCAAATAATGTATTTTGTTACTTGAGAGGGAGAGAAGGGTAACAAATAGAGGGAGTCCATTACCATCAAGTAATGGTAATGAATTGATGAAGAGTTGAACCAAACAAAAAGAAAGGAAATCGATAATTGATTCCGTTTCTTAGAACCCAAAAATCACAAACCAAACGTGCTCTACATGTTTTTCTTACAGATTCATTTGATTTAACCACTTTACTCTTTGAAGAACCAAAGATTGGTATGGTGATGGAAGTAATGCTTACAACTAACTTGAAGCATAAACAATGTCTACAAGAAAATACCATTATTTATAAACAATTGGACTGATCTTTCACTCCATAATTCTCTTTGCAGAATAAGTATATTACAAAAGCCCAAAAACAAAAAAAAAAACTCCACAATAGAATTAAACTCTCACTAATTTTTTTTTTTTTTTTTTTTTTTCACCAAGCATGCATATAAACAATAACACTCGGAATTATTTTTTTCCCAATATAGAAAAAGGGACTTATCCCAATTTCCAATTTTGCTCTCACAGTCAGGAAAAGGAACCTGAAAGGGAACCCTAAACAAAATCAAAAAAAGAAGAAGAGATGAAGTCCCTGGTCAATTAATTACTCTAAGGCCTAAGCAGCAGAAGGAGCAGTAACATAATTTAGTGCACTAGCTTTAGACAAAGCTTCTCTGAAAGGCTTCATATCAACAGCAGCAGCTTCAGTAGGAGGATCAGCAACAGGGTCATAGTCCAAAGAAGGATCACTACAGATATCCCACCACTTCTTCACCAACATCTTTATATCTTCCCTGTCCATATTCTCTTCTTCTCCTGTGTACCTCCATGGCTTTGAACCAGCCGCGCAGTAGTGAACCACCTTCACCTTGTTCAAGTCCACCTTCTCTGGGTGTCTCCATAGGAACGCCAACACTAGGTTGTAGTCTATTGGTAGTGGCTTGAATTTGTCCTTGAAGTACATGTTCAAGAAATCCTATTACCAAATCCAACATTAAACGTGTAACCAATCATATTATGAAATATACACATTCAAACTAATCCATATTTGTGCTAATATCAAAAATCAAATAGAAAAAATTTCAATATAGACTGGTATGAATTTGGGATAAATGCCACTTTTTCAGTTAGTATAGCTTATTGGGGAATATTTATAGCTTTTTTTTTTTTTATAAACCCGTTTATTCATCGTTAAAAAAAATTTAAATTCAAAATCAAAACATTCTTATGCCTCAACTGGATCAATTTACTTATTTCACACAATTCTTCTGATAATCCTAAATCCTAATTATTAGGTTTCCACATCAAAGTGAAAAAAAATAGCCTGTAGAACAGTCAAATAACAGAAATGATGAATACCTGCTCAGCAAAGGAAGTAGGAGGTATTTCCTTAAGGGTCTTGAGGATATCATGGTAAGTAGAGATACTTGGCTCATACACAAAGAATCCGGCATTGAAATAGATTGGCGGAGGTGGGCCGAGCTCGGCAGCGGGCCACTGGACCTTCTCAGGGCACTGCTGGCAGTATCCGATCTTATACTGAGGAGTTTTGCTCCATGAGGCCTCACAAAAACAGTCCATCACAGCATAGAAATACTCATTCGGCAGATCAAATAGATGGTCTATGTTTTCATACACTTGAATATCTCCATCTAAGTATATCAACTTCTCGTACTCCACAAACTGCCATTTTTTAACCACCAACAATCAGTCTCTTGTTTAATTTTCAAGAAATTTCATTTTCTTTAATAGTCTACCTCACCGGTTATTAAACAATCAGCATATGTGAATTAAATAACTTATCGTTATTATTGTTTACACGTTATGAGTGCTATTCTAGATCTTTCTGCTTTATTTAGTTGACAAATATATTGCTTTGAAAAATATATCCAAAGATCATCAACAAGATGCACTACGACTTGAAAATTTTAAAATTATGCTCTAATGAAAAGCCACCAAAGAAATACTATATCCACTCCCATAAAAAACACACCAAAATAAAATGCATCCGTTTAGAATATACGCAATACTTTAATTTTTACGCTTATCAAATTTCAACTTGACCATTAATATTCTGATTAAAAAGGAATTAATTTATGACAAGAAAATAAAACAGCAATTTAGAAATCGCAATTAAAAAAAAGTTCAGTAATGTACTGATTTGATGGGTTTAAAGTCTTTAGAAGTCTCGATTCTTAAACACCCCTTATCTAGTATTGATTCACTTCCCAAATATGTTTTTTTTTTTTTTTTTTTTTAAGTTGGTAAGATAAAGGCCCTCTTGAACTAACATCTTGCATAAGAACCTGGCCAAGTAGGGTTTGCGGGTCGACTCCCTTGAAGGAGAGGAGATAGTCAGTTCAGTTCCCAAATATGGATACGCCAGGTGTAATAGCAGTATTAAAAAACAAGTGTACAGCAAAATCAAACTACACAGTACATAAAATGAATCTTGTACGATTTAATTCCTAAACATCAGGGATATGAAGTGAAAAACGATGTCACTATTCTACCACCTCAACCTTTGTACGTATATATTCCTGTCTGGTAATTATAAGCAAAGAAAAGAGACGTACGTACCTCCCAAATTCGGAGCTTAGAATAGTTAATGACGTAATAAGCATGAGCAAACTGGGTATTATTCTCGGGCGGGTAAACGGGTTCAATCTCCCTAACAATACATCCCTGAGACACCAATATCCTACGGTGATCCTCAGGAACATCAGGGAGCACCGCCACAATCAAAGGGTAAACAGACTTAACTTTCCTTAACCCTTTGATTAAACCCACTACACCTTTCACATAATCACCATTTCCAGCTAAGAACGTTACATACGCTCTACTGGGTCGACTCACTGGTTTCGTTGTATAACTCGCTACTGAGTCAACAACGTTCTTCACCAATTCTGGGGCCATTTAGTTAAACTTTGAGGATTGAGAAAAAGAGAAATTGAATATGTTTATTTGTTGTTGGTTGGGTGTGACACAACTCAAGGTAATAAACCTGGGGGTTTATTTATAGAGATAAGTGAGGAAGAAAATGTGGGGTGTGGTAACTAAGAGATGAGATAGATGGCTGCCACGTAGGAGGTGGAACTAATCTGACGGTTGTAATAGACGTACTTGGAAACTTCTGGAATGGGTCCACTCTCATGGATGCTGTGGAAGACGCTAGAAAGAGCCAGGAGGGAGGAGGGAGGAGGAGGTAATATTATAGGAAGGCTTCAATTTTCTTTATTATATTTATGGTAAGCAAAAATAGCTTTGCTTTGTGCACATGAGAGAGCGCTACAGAGACCTGATAATACTCCGTCTCACGTTCTGGTTGGAAGTGGTCGGCAGTCTCCGCACTTGGCAGTTGGCACTGTGACACAAGTTTATTGACTTATACTCCATCAGCCCATAATATAGTGTTTGTTTTACATTTTGGCTGATGCCGAGGTATATTTTTAGCCTTCAATATCTTCAATTTCTTATTGATAAAAAAATATAAAAAGTTGATATTAGAAAAGTACACATTAAGACGAACCTAACACGATTCTACTCGATGAGTATGTTTTTTGTATATATTTGGAGCGGCCCAATTTGCAGAATTAGAAGCCTTTGCACAATTTGCTTCGATCTTGATAAAGCGACTCAGAATCAGTTGGCAAGAGGGCAACGATTACGTGTTGAGAATATTTGGTCAAATATTTTAAAATTTGGCCTTAGAGAGAAACAAAGACTTATATTATGGGACGGAGGGAGTATTTATCAACATAAAATTTTTGCCAATTAATATATTTAATTATATATAAATAAAAATTATAAAAAGTTGATATATAGAAGGTATATATGTTAATATAAATTTAACAAGATCCAAATACGACTATATATTTCCATGACTATATATTTCTTTATATATAAATTACAAACGATATTCAAAGTGAATTATGTGAATACAAAGTGTATAGATTAAAGAAAGAACAAATCTAATTTTCCCATGTTCAAAAGTTAACGCAATTTACTGCCTCAATTTTTTTCCAATTCAAAAAGTACATTCATTCCATGCTTATTTTATTTCGATTCCAATGTATTTTCATTCCAGTAAGCTAAATAACTAATAATTAAATGTTTACGATGTTGAAGAATAATAATAAAATCGAATAATGATAAAGTACTTTTTTTTTGTTCTCTATTGTTCTCTAGTTTGACTTTCTTAACTTTTGAAAAGATTTGTATAGGAAAAACATAAGAAAAACGAAGAGACTAGAGAGTAATAATAAAAATTTTGTTTTCAAAACGAAAAAAGCCTCCAAATTCTTTTTTTTTTGGCTTATTTTCTCTGCCTTATGACTCAGATTGTAGATTGAGCAATGAGGTTTTGTGGGTTTATATAAAAGTTCTATAATTTGTCATCATAAAACTGTTGTACGTAATTCATTTACAAATTACAATGATGATTAGGGTCGGTTTTAGTTTCATTTTAAAAGGTAAGTTCGGTTTGATTTCTTCCATAGTAGGAGTATACTATATGTTTCTCGAATAATAGCTTAGCACTTAAATAACACTGATTGAAGAAACTAATCTACCTTCACTATTTTACTCCCTCCTTTTTTTTTATCGCCTCCCGACTTTCCTGTCGCGCGTCTCACCCAACGCATCTTTGATATCTTTTATTATATATTAGTAAAAATTATAACTGATTGAATATTAATATTAAGATTAGTATAAGCAAATGGGTACGAGCAAGAGCAAAAGAATATGGTAGAAGATGCGGACGAGTGGGACCGAACAATACTTTCGCAAACTCTGGTTGGAAGAGATATGCCGGGCTCAATGGACCCTGGAACATAAAGGAACTTGCTTCAAGTTTGTGGCCTAAATTCTTTTAAAGGCCTCTAACTCATATCTTTTTCATATTACTTGTCTGCCCAAGTTGCCCATATTTTGTGTCTTTCTCCTCAAGTTTTTTCTACACTACTGCCTCTTCACGTTGCCAAAGTATTGGGTAAATTGTTAGTGTGTTGGGGAATTGTCCGTTCTTAAGTATTTATGGTGTCAAGCTTTAACTAGTGAAAGTAGTTGTTTTGAAATATATGTGTTTGGTAAAAGTAATTTTGTAGAAATTATAGAATATAAATATGACATTTGGTTTAGTTATGATATTAATTTTAATAATATGATTAATTACTATATGGTTAAATGAAATGGTTGTATTATGAACACAATGCATTATTTTCTTTTTATAGATAAATTTTAGTTGAATTTTGTGACTCTTAACATGATATTCAAATATATATACTTTATAAAAGATAAAACCATCCTAAAATGAATAAAATATGGAAAACTAATATCATTTCTAATAATTCAATAATGTTGTCTAACTGATCTCCAAACAAATTTAGCAGAAATTTTAAATTAGGATTGTGATGAAATACTAAAAAAAAATAAGATGGCATTCATATGCATTAACTAAAAAGCAAAAATAACCTTCCAGTTCTAAGTCTGCAAAAACTAATATCCTTTACATTAATTTACTTGGGGACGTTTAGCTCGCCATAAAGATTCAGCTATACGATCACGAATAATCCGCATTTCCGTAGAGCTTCCGACTCTAATTCCACCATCACGAAGTAACATGAACATCGGGAAGCTCCGACGAGGGTATAAAATCGGGATACTCCTCTAAAACTCTAAAAAGGGGATCATCGGTGAATTTATTCTAATGTAGTTATGCAATGCAAATGTAGCAACCATAATTTGTATTTGTGTCTCAACGAGAATATTGTGGCATGTTAGCAAGTACTTTCCACCTTTGCTTCAAAGACTCCAAAACATCTCTCAATGCAACTCGAAGAGATGAGTGCCAACGATTAAACGTTTCTCGATCATCTCGTGGAGGTGTGTGTTTAAATTGTTCTAGATGGTACCTTAATTTGGGGGTATGGTACCAAATAACCCTTTCGATCGGGATACCCTTTTATCGGCCAAGTAGTACTTACCTACATGAAAATTTGATAAAAAAAATTCATTTATTAGCATGTAACACATAAAATTTGTAAAATTATATTCGAAACATAAAAATGAGTTGTAGATAAAAATACCTTCGGAGCGGCTTAGGGAAATTTAATTCAGGTTTCAATCGCATGAAGAAAAACACGAGTATCATGTGTTGAACCTTCCCAACCCGCCGATACAAATGTAAAACACATATCAAAATCACAGGCAACCATTACATTAAATGTTGGAATTCCTTTCCTTCCTCTATAAGGCATTTGTAGAGCCTCGGGTATACATGCCGTTATATGTGTACCATCTATACATCCAATGCAATCCTCGTCGAATATTATATAAATCCAATATTAGATATATATAAACATTATACTTATATATATATATATATATATATATATATATATATATATATATATATATATAACACAATAGAAACCTTAAATAAAGTGTACCTTAAAAAATGGCATATATCTTTTATCTTGAGCTATTTTTGCCGGCACACTTGTGAAATCGGGATCATAAGGCTTTATAATATCATGTGCAAGACTCTTCATCTTTCGACAAGAAATTGAATTAAGAACTTCATGAATTGCTCTACTAATAGAATCACCAGAACGTTGAAAACGCTCACCAAGAACTCTATTTGAGGCACCTTGAGCAATTGCGTACAAAAAAATATGCCGACTTTCTCGAAAATAGGCATGTTACTACTAGCTTTCAACCCATAATTTGATGATAAGTCTTTACATAATCGCAAAAATAATCGAGGCTCCATCCTAAATGCATTGACACATCGAATGGGGTGGCCATTTATCACTTCTTTCATCCACATCTCCCCGTTAAAATTGAAGTCATGCGGGGTTCCTTATAAATGTACTTATAAAAATATGTAATTATTAGAGTCATTGTGTACGCTAGTGCAATACACATTTTGCGTTTTCTTTCTGCATCCATATTATGTTGAACTCCGTCAATTACGAAGCAAACCACAATTATATGCACCATAAACAAAGATTTTAGTAAATTCATATTAAATATAAATTCAACTACATCCTCAAAAGATAAAATACAAGAAACCAATTATCCATACACTTCGAACATAATAAAAAACTATTATATTTTTATTGCTTGTTTCATAAAAGCAAATAAGAAATTACTCCTAAACTAAAGAAGCTTCAACCCTTGTTTTTCTCGTTAAGCAAGTATTGCAACCACTTAACCCTAGTTTCATCATCCTCCATACTAAAAAAGACTTCTCTCCTAATGGAATCCTCAATTACGGTAGTAGCATAAAACCACAAATCACTAAATTTCTCTAATTCGTAATTTTCTACCATACGACTAAGGATTTTCATTGCTACAGGGATTGTGGACATAGATGGATCAATGCTATCAATAGAGCTGCTTTTACTTATAAGTTTGACACATTGTGTCATTTCGCTAATTTCCTTAGCCAACATGGCAGATCCAGCAGACTGCCTTCTTGCACGCTTCAATGGTACACTATTCTGCTTTGTCATATGTTGCTTCTTAGAAGAATGAATGTCATTATCTCCACCTTCACTAATATCTTGTGAACCACCACCTAGATTACTCGAGGTTGCACCATTTCTTGCTTGTTCCACAAACTTTCGAAAAAAGTTTCCTTCCTCTAATAATTCATTTGTAAAATCATCAACTCTACGATTTTCTACAAACTCTTCCTCAGTATTTTCATTCCCTACTGTAAGGTCTTCAATGTGGTCCATTGAGGGTACATAAACATTATCACCCGTTGCATACGAATCTCCAAATAATTTGTCCCAATTAGTTTCAAGAGTTGAGTTGACACCCCTATGTCGAAACTTTTTAATATCCTGGATTTTCCTACAAAAATAAACAATACTTGTATTAAATTCCACTCATTGTTATCCTAGTATTGTTGAAAATTATATTACTAAAAATCATTATGGAGAATAAATAATAACACACCTTGATTTTTCTTTGCCACCACTCATCTGATGCATCAATTTTTCCAGAATTTGGATCCCACCCGAGACCCGTTCCGACGATTTTAATTTAGTCCAATTACGCCAATCTCTTCTCATTGCATCATATTTATGCTTGCAACTACTCAAATTACTAAATGGACGCCCAATTTTTTTTTCCACGTCTATTTGGATTTCCTTCCACTTGAAACATTGTGAACGACCATTATCTTTAATAAATTGTAGGCATACTTCACACAGGATGACAGTGTCCTCATCACTCCACTTAAATACCTCTTTCGT
This sequence comes from Beta lomatogona, assembly GCA_947646795.1. Lineage (NCBI taxonomy): Eukaryota > Viridiplantae > Streptophyta > Magnoliopsida > Caryophyllales > Amaranthaceae > Beta > Beta lomatogona. The sequence goes on along the minus strand of CANSNZ010000744.1, from coordinate 467,716 downwards.
CCCTTCTTTGTTACTAGATGAAGCCATCTAAGTATCTAACATAACCATGAAGAATATAAAATCTTAATTACCAAGCTAATTAATAGCAACAATAATACTAGAAACAAAGAAAAATTATTGAAGAAAACAAAGAAAATTTATTGAAGGAAACAAAGAAAAATCATGCTTAAGAAAACAAATGGATACAAATCTAGAAAGCTGGGATAATTTGATTATGAAATATTATAGTTCCCATATTCTACTTTATCAAGCACACAAGAACAAGAAAATAAGTACAACTTTATATACATAGGTTAGTGCTAATTCAAACTACTTTATGACATTACTCATTTCCAAGAAAGTGATCAACTAGTTTATGTCAAGGACATCTAGCTAAAAGGACCGTAAACTCTTCATTGACTAGTCCAAGTTAATACATGTCGATGGAAAATTATATTACTAAAAATCATAATCGAATTTATAGTGCTACAAAGTTGGTTGTTATTAGATATCTTTTGTGCTCATAGTCTCACACTAATGGGGGGCTTTACTAGGCATGTTCGGACCATATGTAAAATGATTGGAACTCCCTGTTTCTTTCTCCAAAAAATTAATGTTTTAGTCAACACCTAGTCCTCCCCCCTGTATCTTCGAGATACAAGACTACGAGAGAATTTTCTTATCTATCAATTTTAAGGAAAAAAGTCTTCAAACCATATCCTTATCAAATTAACCTTCCATTTAATTCAATCGATAAGCATAAAAAGCATTATCACAATAAGAAATCGGACTCCGGAGGCTAAAAAAGCATTTTTCATACTTCTACGGACATTATGATGATTGAAACTATAATCTTCTTAACATATAATAACTGCTAAATCAAGCACTTAAAGGCCCCCTTCGGTTGTGAGCTCATCCAAGAACCAAAGACATGACAAGAAACTCAACACCGATATGGTACTAATTCGCAAGGTCCTATAACTTTTCTAAGTGAATCGAGATAATTTATCTAATTGAATCAGGTTCGGAGTGACGCAGATCGGAAAACTAGAAGAAAAGCAAGCGCTAATCTCGGTCAAGAACGGACAGATTTACAAGCGATAAATCACCAGAAAATACTGTAGAAATCCGGAATCCACCGTAACAAAGAGTAAAACTCGAAATATGATTAAAGTCAAAAAGCTGCCTCCAAATAATGACCTAATATTGTTTAAATACTCAAAACAAAACCCTAATACGAAAATAAGGAAATAACAAAATCCGGAAATAACAAAAATGCTGTTTCGGGCCCTAAACGAACTCCGGATGGCTTAAAAAAGCACCGTACGTCATGGCAAAGCGATGAGTTTGACTCGTTGGCCCGTGCCGCTTCCCGAAAGGTATCACAATAAGAAATCGGACTCCGGAGGCCTCGATTAGTAGAAATCATTTCAGGACTTTTGTCGAACTTGTTCGCTAACCGTCCTACGTCAAGAAGTGTTATCGGTAGCTAAGTGAACCGAGATGACGCATAATTTCTTCATAGATTCCCATCTTAACATCACTTTGGATATATCTTAATGCTAATATACAGCCCTAAAGGACACGAGATACAAATAACTAGTAGTTATCTAATTAGATAAATTATCTCGTGATTAATTCCTAAGCAATATTTTGTCCGCTTAAGATCGTGGTATGGTGCCAACCGAATATTTCCCAAGAGACGATTTTCACTGTTATTATCATTGGTTGATGATGGTGCAGGATATATAACTCATGTACCAACGCATAATGTTCGTAACAGGATCCCCAATATTAGTTCTAAGTTTCAACATCGCAATTCATTCATTAAGGTTCAGTCAAATTTCCTTCAAATAGTACTTTGCCAAAGCTATGTTCCATGCAGTTTTCACTTCACATTCATGTTTATCATCAGTCATGAGATACTCAAACCCCACAAATTACATGATATAATCAATTCACTCCGCCCCCAAACCCCACAAAAGAAAAAATCATGTTGGCCCCATTTAAATAAATTTAACTCACACAATATGCACAAAGGTAAGCATAGGCAACCATATATTATAGTTGTGCGAGTATGAAGGTTATAACTCACTTGAAGCCGGAGGATCATGTCCGTTCAAACAAGGAGGTAAACATGAAACTCCTTGCGAAATTATTTGATTGAATGAAGGGTACGAAGGAATACTTTTTCTTGCTATTGATGTGGTGTGCTAAGAGTTCACTAGAAAGAGAATTAACAGCAAAGAATGGAACCAAATAGGGGTTAATCTTATATTAATTAGATCAAGGAATAGACAATGAATACATAAGCACAACAACAACAATAACAACTCAATATGGATCACAACCATAGTCATGCGGAGCCGATACTCTAAAATCGAAAAGAGAGTGACATACATGTTGAGAACATAAATGAAACAATAATTTGTCACAACACTAACATGCCAAATTACAATACTTAGCCAGTAATAGCACTTGATAAATTCAGAAAAATCAGCCTACTTTCTGAGATAAATTAAGAAAAAAGCAGCCTAATATCAACTAGCTCAATACACAATTTGAAAAAATCAGAAAGGGAGGGGATAGATAAGGAAGAACACAATTAGGTAATACTGGTAATTTCTGAGATAAATCACATACCCTCGTTTCAGGCGATTGAATCACTGGTGATAATTATGAACTCAATTGCAAATGGGAGATTCTGTACAATGCAAAATTCATACTTTAAAAAAAAAGGACCAAAAAACTCAGTCATAAATTTAAATATAATGGAAAAGAAAGAGGAATTATAGATTGACCTCGGAGGAAGAAATCTGTAGATCTCACTGTTAATTCCCAAATAACTTGTAAAACATATATATATTGTTATTTTTGGGAGACACTCATCAAACCTAGAATATCACGGAGAGAAGAAGCAATAGCACTGGAACTGCGATTTTCAAGGAATTTTTGTAGCATATTCTGGTAATTCCAAATTCATCCATAAAAAGTGGGATTTTTTTCGAAGATATTATTCAAGATTTTAGATGATATCTGCAGCCAGCCTATGGAGGTGTGGAGAGGTGTGGAGATGATGACCAATATGGGTATAGAACGCTCCTTCCGAAATAGTAATCAAACGAACGCTATATTTTAGAACGTTTGGGAAAAGCTATGGAAAAGCTACCTCAAACTCCAACAAACCTCCCACATCTACTATGCCAAACACTCATTTAGTGTTTTGACCTACGTCAAAACACTAAAAGCTAGTGCAAAAGCTGTTGCCGAACGGGCCTACGTAGGGAACCTCTCTCCTTTTTTTGTTACACTAGTCTTATATATATGTTATGCGTATGTGGAAAAGTAACCTGTGTAGGTTTTTTAGGGATCGATTGATCTTTTCTTTTCCAAATCGAGAGGATTACAGTTTGTATTTTTTAAGTAGAGGTATATTAGTAAAAAGAATGACACCAAATTGCTTCAAGTGTTCCGATATATAATAGAGATTAATGGAAAAAGTTATTTAATTGGTACTCATATTTGGTACCAATCAAATCACTCTATGCACATATTCAACTTTTTGCCACCCTATTTTCTAAATCTTGTTAAGAAATCGTTATTTTCTATATATTATTTTTATAAATAAAATACATTTTTTTCTTTAAATAACAGGATATTAACGAAATTGAAAAAACAAGATCACGAAAATTAGTTTATACAAAAAATAAGAGTCATCATCTAAAGTAAAAAAAAAAAAGTTTCACTTATCTAAAAGCAAAATACAGTGTCACTATCCCAAATGTTTTGGAAGAAAAAATTTATTACATAAAATATGCAATAGTTAGGATATTTATATATTTCTCCTTTTCCTTTGCGACTTTTCTGCCTTCCTTCTTTTTTTTTTTTTTTTTCAAGATTTGGGCCTTTTCTTCTAAGTGGACCCTACGTAACCCATTATACTGCAAATTACCTACATTATTCAAAATGTGGGGCAAGCCAATTGGTAGTCCCACGTGTTTACGTCGGTAATACACTGCCCGGCTGCCCGTAATATACAACAAGGGGCTCCAACTATTCGCTCCCTTTCTATATAGACTTTTTATGCCTTTACTTTTTGCACGCTTTATAAAACACAACTAGTATTTAAGTCCGGCGATGCGCTGACGCTTTTTCACGTAATAATTTAATAAGTAGTTAAATAAGTCATCTCACACTCATTTAAATAAGGCATGTCATTCATTATATAAATTTCAAAAGTTTTTCATTCATATATCATCATTAATTTTGATTAAATAAACAATAATATTATGGTGGAGTGATGGTTGGATATCTTTCTTCATACTTGTGGGTTCGAATTTTTACGTTAACAATGTTTTTTTTTACTATATGAGAAAGATATGAATAGAATGTTATTAATGAGAGATGGTGACACGTGCAAGACATATACGTTATAGATAGATATGGATAACGATGTGTTCTCTTATTACTTTAAAAAAATAAATTATAAGTTTGATCAAATTCTATCAGGTGTAACACATAAGGTGAAATCAGAGCTGATTAGGTACAATTAAGGGTAATAAGTTTAGTTCAAATAAAAAAGCACGCACTTTAGAATAATTTAACAAAGATCACTCACGTACAATATTATGCATTCGTTTAAGTAACATACAACATCATCAATGAAACTTTATAGACGAAATCTACAAATTTTACTTTGGAAAAAGCAAATGAAAATTCTCCTTAGAAAACGAGGGAGTATTGTCTTTACTAATATATTAAAAAGTTCCTAAACGCTTAATTGTGCCACGTAGCGCTATCCATTGGAGTGTTTCTTACGTACTCCATATACAATAAAAAATTAGAAAATGCATGGTATAAGATTTGATCCCATGACTTCAAGTCACTATACTTAAAGTCTTAATAACTAAACCAAGTAACATTTGGTGTTATAAATTCAAAGTAAAATGAAAATTATATTACTAGGGGCATAATCCAAGCCTAAAAACTAGTTAATTAATCTATATAGTGAGAGTAGGTTTCCCCCTCTCCTTCATGACGTGTATAATCTTTGGAGATGTGATAGGTACTTTTTGAAGGTGAACATCAAATAAATATATCAATTAAGTTTAAACGCATATTGGTCTGAACGATTAAAAAGGGTAACGTATTTGGGGAATCGAGGTGTTTTTGTATTGGACAATATTTTAAAGTGGGATGAAAATGAGATGGTATATGTGGATTCAGCTCCAAGACCTTTACTTTGGAGTCTAATTTGGTACGTGTAATATATTATAGCTTACATGTTGGAGAAAATGATGTTATTAATAGGTTATATGAAAGTAACAAGGAAGAGGTGAATCACGAAGGCACGTATTAATTAAGATGTAATTACAAATTATAGATAAACTAATTTGCATTGACCAATTTACAGATAATCTACATACTATCACGCACCTCTCTCTATCACTACGCTAGGCGCTAGCTAGTTGATAAAAATAAACAATTACTTGAATTGACATTGATATGCTCAAATCTTTAATATTATGCATTATGCAGTCATCAAAGGAAAAACAAGGCCCTAAAATCGTCTACCATTGAGATGTTATTATATGCCTTCATGTGAATCATCCCATCTTTGAAAAGTTGAATCAACAATATAATTATTTAAAACCTATAAAGTTGCTTTCAATAATTACTACTTAGTTGATTTCGGACAAAAACATAGTTGTCTGGTTGGGCTAGTTATATGAGTGGTTTAGCTATTGCTTTTCAAGATCGTTGTATCTAGACTATCTTCAAGCATTTTACTTCAACAAAAGTAATTAACTTGGACTAAGCAAAAATGACCCAACCTTTTTTTTTTTTTTTTTGTTCAGCAACTTGAAGGACAAGCCCATTATTCATTCTATAATTTGAGCTAGCTGAGAAGTCTATTTCAATTTTCAAATGCTCTACAAATGTGCAAATTAGCATGAATGCATGGGCGGTTCTTGCCCTATGCAGTAACGGCGATCGCATAGGGCCCCTAAAAAATAGGGGCCTAATTGTATTTTACTTTGTTGATTGCAAGATTGACAAAAGAAAAAGATGCGGAGTAGTGGTAATTCCGTGTGCGTAGCAAACATTAGGTATGAGGTTCGAATTTGCTGAACCTATTAAAATTTTCTTTTCAAGTTTTTGGGAATTTAAAAGCTGTCAATGACAAAGCAGTATGCTTGTTCACTTTTTTTTTGTCTTTATTCTTTGATGAAACCCATATTTTTCTCTTTGCCTCTTCACATTCTTATACCGAAAGTTTCATGCCAACCCCATTAATGGCTCTCACTCTCCGAAATTATAAAATTTCAATTAGTGCCATTTACGCTTTCTTTCCCAAATATTTTAATTACATTTTTGTAAGTAGATATGTTTCTTTGAATATGTTGTAACTTGACAGTATTTTAGATACAAAAGTACTTTTTCTTCAAAATTGAGAATTTGATATGTACTTTGAACTACAAATCAATGGCCCAATCTTAAGAAATTGCATAGGGCCCCTGTTATATTTGCCCTGCCCCTGCATGAATGAATATGATTATATGAAACAATTGATTAAGGCCCGTTCTTTTGAATTAATTAATAAAAATTCAATTCTGTTCGCTTTAGTTCGGACAAATTCAATTCGGTTCGCTTAGTATTCTCTCACGATTTTCGTTCATTTCGGTTCGGTCTGGTTCGGCTCAATTCAATTCGGTTCGATTGGTTCAATCAAATTCAGTTTAAGTTCAGTTCAATTCTTTCCAAAAGAACGGAGTCTAAGTATCGATTATCAGCTTTATATTCATGTTGAAACTGAATTCTAAATGAGTTATGCAATTTATTCAAACTCAATCTATGTATTAAATAATTGTAATGCAAAAAGATAGAAGTCCCAATGAATTGCTGGAGTTTGATATAATCACTCATCGTAGATTCGTAGGTGTGTGGATAATACTCGTCGGCGTCGCTAATCACTACATTTGCATCCCTTTGTAAAAGATAAATTTCCCCTAAAAAAAATGTAAAAGATAAATTTAATATGCAAACATATTAACCAATTTATCTCAGTCTAACAGTCTAACATATTAACTTAGGGCAGTGCAATTGGACAATGGCCGTTAAAGATGGTGATCCAGCCCGCTTAATAAATGGGAAATGGGTCACTATAATCTTCTAAAATGGGCTTTACCGGGCTTATGTTATGTAGTATTAACTATTAAGGATCCAGATCAATTTTCTAATCTTAACTCTCTTTTTTTCTCTCTCTCTTCCTCGTATGTATATCTGGGTTCAACATTGGTGGTGAAAAGATTTTTCCTCTTCTCTCTCCTCTCCCGATTTTTCCTCCTCCTTTCTCTCTCCTCTCCCTCATCTTTCTCTCTCCTCCCCAACCCCCACCGATTACGACGCCGTTTTCTCTCCTCCCACTCTCTGTACTCCGACGTCCAAATCAACGAATTTGGGGAGGATTTTAGTCGCAGATTTCGCTTCGATGTTTCCGGACCTAGGGTTTTGTTTTGCGCTGATTCCGCCATTGATTTGTTGTTGAAATCCGGTGCGAATCATTACTTGGAGTTGATACTAGTTTGATTTGTGAAGGCTGTGATTCTGTGAGTGATTTCGAAGGAAGGAGAAGGAACCTAGTGGCAGAGTCAGCACCGGATGTAATATTTGGGGTAGAAGATGATAAATTTCTTCCCTTTATTTTATCTAGTGATCCTAACAAGTCACCGATGAATAATTTTAGCAATTGGAATTGCAGAGAGCCAGAGACCCTTCTAAATTACTATCTTTTATTCTTCAACTCGGGGTTTTTTTTCTTCTTCTAAATTTCAATTTAAGGAATTCTATTGTTTGACCTGGGAAGTTTTTGAATTTCTTATTCTGCCTTTGTCTTTTCAGGGAACTATATTCAGCTTAATTATCAATGGAAGCGTGTTGGAGATGTCGATGATGAGAGGGTGAAGTTTGAAATTAGCACTCTATTGTCCAAAGAGGTAATGCACTCATCATGTTTGACTAATTAATTGAGTTATTCTTGGGATGAGACTGTTAATAGTGATTTTTGGTAGTTTTGTGATTGATATGATTGTTTATTGTTTTATATACTGCATTGGTTTGAAGGAATATATCTATATAGTTTAATTTACACAGTTGGTTGTTTTGCATTAAGTTTTAATTTCATTTTTTTAGGTAATATTTATCATTGTTTGGTTGTGATACTTGTGAATTTGTGATTATGAATTTAGGGTTGAATACTTGAATTAGTTGAATTGATTTGTTGTTAGTTTTGGTCATGATTTATTGAGTTGATTTATTTAGATTGTAATTTCTAATTTCTAATTTGGAAGTTTTAAATATGAGTTGATTTATAATTAACTAGTTTGGTGTGATATGTAATTGATTAATGTTTATTAATTTAACAAGGAAATGTCAAGTGATTCACTTTTTTTTAGTTTATGTATTTTTTTTTTCATTTCTCTTGGATTGTAAGACTATAAGCAATTTGGAATTTTGGATGTAAAATATTAAGTCTTAGACAATTTGTTTTGTGTTTTTATTCTAATTTTTTTTTTCCGAATGCCCGACGTTCGGATTTTGTCCCCCCACTTTGAGAATCTTGGCTCCGCCACTGATTTGTGACTTGTTATTAGGTTGCTTTTTCTTAGTATTATTATGAATTTGAATTACAATGGGAGTAAGAAGATACTAGCTAAGTTGATTAGTCAAATCTTGTTTAATTTCAGGATCATGAAGATAAAATTAGAGAGAAATATTTCGGAAGTTTTTTCTTTCCAAAAGGTTTATCTAACTAAGAGAACCAACATTGATATAACTCTCCAACATTACTCTACTTTCTCTTTCCTCACTCCCAAGAGCACCCCTTCAAAAATTGCTAACAATGGTATTTGCTCTCCAATGAGCTCTCCAAAAATCAAAAAGCAAAAAAAAAAAAAAATGAAAATACCTAATTATCAATTACACGTGTATGCCAAGAGCATGCTCTCCCAATGCTCTTGGGGGAGAGCATTTCTCCAAGTCCTCTCCATGGAGAGCGAACGGAGAGCACCTCGAGAGCACCAATGTTGGGGTAGAGTTGGCTCTCCATTTTCTCTCTCCTTGGAGAGCAACTTGGAGAGCACCAATGTTGGTCCTCTAAAATGGAGAGAATTCTAATTCCATTGAACAAAATTCTAATCCACCAACTAGTTTTTCCTCCATTTCTATATCTAGAAGATTATATGGTTTTTTCGCATTTCTTGAGGTTCGATACTATCTCAATATTATGCCACCCCTCACTCAAAATCCCGCACCCGCCAATGTTTCTCGGGCGCCTCAACTTTAACCGACGAGTCATTATAAGGTCTCTAATTTACTCCTATTCTCCAGTATTTCTCAATTGCTTGTATAACTATTCATAACAACTGGATTTCTGATTTCTGAGATTTATCGATCAGTATTATTTCGGCTTCTTCAAATACGCTACTATAGGCACATGGTCTAGTTAATCTTGTTTTGAAAATTATGACTTGAGTTTTGAACTGATGAAATTAATTGCTTCTTCTACAGTCATTGAATTGGCAGAACATTCAAATTGTATTTGTGTACGTATACTGTTTTTGGAGTTGAAATAAAGATTATGAATTTTTCTCGTATTATCAACCGTAGTCCATAGTCATTGTGTAAACACACACCATCAAGTTTCATCACCACCAACTGATCATATAGGTGAATGTTGTTGTTCAAGTAATCAAGTTTCAGTCTCCAGATGTATGTAGCTTCATACTTACATTCTAGAGAGCCACTTTAAAATTTCAGGCTTCAACCCATTGGCCTAGCTTAATGACCAGTCTTTACCTTGCAACAAGGTCTTCCTCAGATAGATATTACAATATTAGATAGAAGCTATGAAGAGTAAGAAAGTTTAAGAAAGAGTTCATTACTGCCTTTATTCTTCTCATTTCACAGCAACCATATTGAGCCACTAGGTAAACTGGTAAAGAACTGTAACTTGTACACTTTTGTTTAGATGTCATCTTGCTCAATAGGTCACTTCGCAATTAGTGTTGCTGCCTTTTGCCAGTTTTCGGTGGATATTTTTCCTCATATGACTTCATTATGTATATGTTTATTTTTGTATTCGTTCCATTGAATTTGGCCTCTAATTTTAGTGTCGGCCCAAAAAAGTTTCACTAGCATTTTGCAAGAGCTGAAAGGTAATTGTTAGGAAAGGTACTAACGTACAACTTATTTTAAAAAGGTTATAAGCTGCACAACCGACAAATCATTCTGTACACAAAAGAGGTACAAGCCTAAGAAAAAAAGAGCTCACCAACGCCTCAAACTTCTATTCATCTTTTGTGTTCCTCCCTTTTGCTGAAGCCCCTTGGTTTTCCCCATCAAAGTGTCAATCTTTGGGGAATGAAGTCTATGACATAGACTGATAGTCTGATATATTATATCATGTGATACCCTCACAGCTCAGGCACGAGAGACAAAAGAGAAAGGGATACATGTTTAGTGTGAGAAGCAATTGGGGCTGTGTTGCAAAATGTTTATTGAATCTCCAGCATAAAAGAAGATTTTGCAATTTCATCACGCAAAAGAACAAGCAGCAACGCTCCCAAAGTGGCACTAATAGCAGTAATGGCAATAACAATGACAGGCTGGGTGATATAAGAGACTTGGAAGCTTATCGTGACTTGGACAACCTTAATTTTATGAAGGCTGCTAAGATTCTCTTCTCAGCCCCTCCTAAGAAGAAGCAATTTGGGTAATGTGTTTTTTCTTTATTTGTAATGCGCTCCTTCTATTTTAAGATGATTTATGTGTGATTGTGGATATGTTTTGCTGAATGATGTCTCTGACTCATCATCATAGCAAAAGGTTGGTGGACTATTGTTGTTTTCATATTGGATGATCGTAATTCTTGTATTGGTGTATTCAGCACCTTATCAATCATGATTTTGTGTGTTTCAAGTACCTTTTTCTGTTGACATGGGCAAGTGACAGTGTAACTGCCATAATTATGTCTGCTAAGGACCTCAACATTTGTGTGATCAGAGGCCTTTCACATGCTAAAATATCTATACCGTTTCTTTTCATCTAAAGTTGACCTTACTCTCCCAATCACGAAACTGTTACATGTGAATGCTTAGATCTTATGCTGACATTCCGTTCTAAGAACAAACAGTGCTCCTCTAATTTGGTAGCTCATGAAGACAGCCTCTACCAAACAAGGGCTTCGACTAGAGATAATGGCAATGTGAGGAATGGGGTGGGATAAGCTGAGGTTCATTGGTCCACGTTGGAAAAGCTTCACTTATCATAATATTGGTGCATGGGACTCAAAATCCAAGACTCAAAGGTTGGAGGTGAAGAGTTCCAAAACTTGAATGCTTTGCCGTATTTTGTTGCGACATGGGACTAGGTAACCTTAAGTTCCTGCATTCATTACCGTTTTATTATTAAATTTTTACATTTAGGGTGTCTTATTGATTAGGCACCAAAAATGAGGTTTTAAACATCGTCCACATATATAGGATTGAGTGGTCAAATGGGCAGTGTCAAAGAACTCATTAGGCATTTGTTGAAACTTGATATATGAGATGTTGCCTTTCATTATATTTCTATAAGAAACTCCATTAGACCTAGGAGCAGTGACAACAGGGTGTGTTGCAAGTAGTAATTTGATTGTTGTATAGTAAATTTAAAATTTTGATTGGGCCTTGTACCCTGAAGGATACGCACAAGGATCAGCTATATATATTTCTCTGGCAGCCACTCTTGATTTTAGGAGTAGGAAAGAGAAGTTCTATGATTCAATAGTATGCGTGGCTGCCAAAGATTTGATGGGTAGACGAAGTTCCTTCTTGCAAAGAGGCACTGGTCAGATTTTGAGGAAAAAGATGGATGTTGTATCAGTAATTTAGTATTATGTTGCTTGAAACAAAGACAGAGACTGGCCTATAAGTTTCTGATTCTGATTTCAACCAACTGGACCATGTCATCTGTACCATGTGTCTATGTCATATATAATTTTGTTAAAGAATATATGGCATCGTTGGCATTCTACAAAATAAGAAGATAAAGTTAGGCCTCTTGCTTTGAATAGCGGTGATGGTATCACACATCTACTAATTGTTATAATATCTTGTTTGAGCTTCTTGTTTTTCCAGTTTGCTTTTTTTGTGAATGACGGTATCATCTCTATCTACTTTTGCTGAGGCAAGCTACTAGATATAGTGAGGTTGGACAAGGTTAGGCCAGCAGCAGAATGCAGCAAGCTATTGCTATTTCTCTGTGTTGCTTCTTTGATATGCGAAAAGTTTAAGAATTACTATCTGACTTAAGCACATTCTTTGATATTTCTATTGACATGTAACGACAAGAAGCTGAATAATGGATAATTGATGTTGCCTTCTACGAACACTAGCCTTATATGCACGCTATGCGTGCGAAGTCGAAGGATGAGTGATAACTGCTTTGCAGTTTGTTAGATCGGTTTTCCCTTTTTTATTTTTGTTTTTAAATAATAGAGTGATATATGTTATAGTTTTCTTTTCTAGTTAGTGGTATATTGGTAAAAAATGGTGGACACCAAAGTCCTCAAGAGTTCCCATATATAATGGAGATTATCTTTAGATTACTACTGCACTTAATTTTTGTGCATCTTAGTGCTCCCATTTTGTAACTATGGTTTAGGACTTCCCTCTTTAATAATATCAGTAGGACTGGGACAGTGAGTTTATTTACATAGCCAATTTATATCTTTTGTCTTGTTTGTAAACTAAAAAGGGTTGATGATTTGAGCGGTATGACTGGGCGTAGTTCTTCTATTTCTATTTCTTCTTAGTATTCCATATGCAGTTTAACAGTAGGCACTGATCTAGTAAGGCACTATTTACTTGCTTGAGCTACTAATATGAGGTTCAGTTCAGTTCTGAGAAACTGCAATATGTTTGGCTTTGTTTGTGTCTCTGATGCAGCTCTTATAAGACATCTCACTATTTACATTTCATGATCAGGCTCGACTTCCATCTGGTGCAGCTTTTCTTTGCCCTCATGCCATCATTGGGTACTGCAGTATTTGACTTTATCTATGTTTACTGTATCAATCCACAAATTCCAACTGTCTTTTAACAAAAAAGTTTATGTTCCAGCTGTTTATATGGTGGCTCAATATGCTCGCTATGATATCAAAAAGATGGAGGCGGTAATGAACTGTTTCTTGGACATTTTTACTATTTAATGCTTCTAGTATGAGGAAGACCTTTGTTGCAAGGGGAAGATGGCCACCCATTAACTCGAGCTAGGAGAATAGATTCAAGTTTTAAATCTAGAAAGCCACTCCAGAATGTAAGTATGAGGCTTTTTACATCTGAAACTTTAACGATACCAGCATATGCTGACCCCTATATTCTCAATGTCAAAAAGTGCCAAGGGAATAGAAGTATTTCTCTTTCATTACAACTTTGTTCTATGATCCAACTTTCATGTCCTGTTAACGTCCAAGTCCTTGAAATTATAGATGTCTGATTGATCTACAATAGTCCTATATGCTTCCATATGACGAGGAACTTGCAATAATGAAATTGTATAACTATGAATGGAGACTACGTTTTTCCTGTCAAAAGTACTCAACTTCTGATTGAGAGAGACGGTAAACTGTATGTCTAGCACAACCATATTTTACAAGCTCTCATTGTTAGTACTAGACTACTGGTACTGGTGCTTGGTTTTTAGCAAAAGAAGACAGTTTGCTTGTTCTAGGTTGAACAAGTTCTACTTGGCACTTGCTTGAGCATTAATGTACTCCTTTAAGTTATCGTGGACATCATCTTTGTCATTGTTTTGCTAAATATTTCAAAGACTTGCTGAGTTTGCTGTGCATTTATCATTTATTTCAGGAGCTGGAGCTGAAAAAGAAAGCAGAGGAAGCACAGAAGGCAAAAGAGAGAGAAGCAACTGAGGAGGAGGAGAAAGCAGCAAAGTCTGCTAATCCAGAGTTGTTGAAGGTCAAAGAGAGGCTGGAAGCACTTGAGGAGACTGTGAAGGAGATCAAGGTGGAAACAAAGTTACGACCAAGTCAGGAAATTAGTAAGATTGCCGATCAGAATCATGAGAGAGCAGATCTTAATAACAGATCCGATGACAGCCATGCTGCTGCAAAAAATCAACCCACTACCCAAGAAACCACATCAGGACAACCACAGAGGCAACAAGATAGTGCAGTCAGAGAGTCTCAAGAAGGTTAATAGTTTTGAGTTAGATATTGAAAAAAAGAAGCTGGATTCTTCATTGGCCGTGCCTTATCTTTTTCTGAACAGCTCCTCTCCTACGTGGTGCAGAACTTCCTTTAACCCTTTTTTCTTGTTCGAAGTACAAAGTAATCGCTGTTTCCCTTTCGATTTTTGGTAGTAAGAAGAAAAAAAATTTGTAGAAGGCAAATGTTATTGTAGAACATTAAGCTTCAGACCTACCAGAGGTTTTTGAGGGAGCTCGGTTGTCCCTAGAATTCATACTCATTACTCATGTTTTCTTCTACCAGGCGTATTTTTAGCGAGACAATATTGTACTGTTGCATATTTTGGTTTGATTCGTGCTTCTAATATGAGTCTCTGACATGTTTGTCCTTCACGTAAATTTTCAATGCAAGTTTGGTAATATTTTGAGACAGATGAATCAGAGTAATATTTCTGCAAGCAAGGATCCGTGGAGATGAGTCTTATCCTGAGTTCAGATGCTCATACTATCTTTGATCTCGGCAGCATAGATGTATACTACGACTAGCTGTTACAAAAATAAACACTCAACAACAGCTATTATATTATACGGCTACCTAAACATTGTTAGAGTTCTTTTCCAGTCCTAGCGCAGTATCTTTCCTATGGTCTTACAAATTTTATTAAATGATTTCAGTCCACTATATAGCGCAAGTATTTCTGTAGGTCCAAAATAAGAATATGACACTTGATTCTATGTAAGTTTAGAACAAGAAATTTCATTTATGGATAATCATAGCATTGAGATCCATTGGGAATTGGGAGGCTAAAGGCGTTTTGTGGTCGTATGCAACAAGTGAGTTTAGGTTGGTTTTGATTGATCTACAATTGCAAAAACTTGAAGGCTGGTTTGATGTGGTAACTGATAAGCGAGAGATGATTTGCTTAGCTTGCATGTCTTGCTTTATTCTCATTCTTCTGTTTTCATCTGCCTTAGCAAAAGTTGCTTCAACTTGCTCAGTTGTGTTTTTTTTTTTTTTGAAACTCAACTTGTTTTTTTTGTTGTTGTTGTTGTTGTTGTTGTTGTGAAGAATCAAACGGAAGAAGACTTAGTTGACTTTTTTTTTATCTGACCTACTTACAATCTAATTATTATGTTACCTAATGTATATATTTGTCCTGTTCGTTATGGATTAGTTTATATTTACATGTAAGATCTGTTAATTATTATTGTAGAGCTCTCCTCCCGACCCTAGGATATGCTGGGATCGATTCTCATCCCTGCCCTTATGGCTCTCTAAACACCAAAAAAAAATTATCGTGTGTTGCATGTGAAACGATATTCTTTCTACATATGAAGTATAATTTTTTTCTGTTTAGGTCCTAAATAATAAAATGTACTCCTGGTTTACCTAGAATAAAATCTGTATATTACATGATCTTGGAATAACGGAATCACATCTTTCCCTAACTGAAATAACAGAGGAAAAGAAAATATTTATACCATATCAATGCATAGTATAATATCCTAACTAACTTTACAGAATTAGGGTGATTTATCACCCGAGATACTTCCTCCTTGAGTCCTTGTTTAACTTGCATCATTTAGATTGGGTACATAATATAAGGAAGAGATTTGAAAAGGTCAACGAACATATCAAAAAAAGTTTATATAAACCTGATTACATGGAAGATTTGTTTATCAAGATTTAATATATTTTAATTAATATGTTTGTCTACCTTTTCTAATATCTTCCATAAAATGTTTGTTCAACCTGTATGATGTAATTATTTGAAAATGGAAAAAGTAAGAATAAATCATGCCCATCTAAATGAAAATATTAATTGAGTCAAAACTTAATCACAACAATATGTCGCGGAATATGGAAGTTGATATATCTTTTTAAAAGATAACAAAGAAAAAATCTGTATGATTTATCACCAAAATAAAAGTGACACCTACAACTCTAAAAGATATGAAAAAACTACGCCTAACTAATCAATCAATCAATATTTCTATTATATAAGCCTAGGGGAGCAACGGTGCCCCCTTGGTATTTACTTAATCGCCTCGCACAACATAAATATTAGATTCTAAATTTCCAAACACAACTTCTAACAGTTAATCAAAACTAATTCAACGCATAAACTTACCAAAAAAAAATCAATCAAATCTCTATTAAACTCAATCAACGTAACTCATATAAAAGCTCAATTACATAAACTTGCCAATAGAAAAGATTCATAATCAAGAACTTACCAAATATTAATACCACAGACAATATAAAAAAATACACGGCATTCTCATTACATAGACAACTCAAATTAAAACTCAAAATAATTTTTCCATAACACAAACACAATTACAAACACATATTCCAAACCAAAAAAAAACCAGTTTTCTTCATAAATTAGAGCTTCACGACATTCTCAAATATGACATTCTCAAATTTGCGGATACTTTTCTGTTAATCAGGTACGCAGTTCGTTATTGAAAATAAAAGTAAGTGTAACGTTCTATGTTTAGTAAATCTTAAGAATTAATATATCTAAATTCATTTACAAAAAATTAATATTAATAATCACTCAAAACCTTTGTTAGTTTTTTTACATTAGCGAATTAATATATCTAGATTCAGCTAACCATTAATCTTTCACATATTAAGAATAATCATAACTATAGTACAGATGGAGTATATATTAACAAGTTTGAAATTAATGCACGCATCGCGTGCATATAAGACTAGTATATATATAAAGGAGGAACTTTTCGGGAGCATAGGGAGCTCCTCAAGATTTCGAGCTCATAGAGCGTGCCACGTAGGATTGCCATGTCATCAATTTATATTTTTATTTTTTACAAATATAGAGTTCTAGATGATTTAAATACATAAAAGGAGATTTGGATAAGCGAAAATTAGAGTTTGGATTTGAATCAACAACCTAAATTATTATATCATGAAAATTGTGTATAACTTTTGCTACGTAATTCGGAATATTATAATTTTTGTACCATTGGAGAGTGCTCGGAATATGCTTCGAAATAAGATCAATTTATAATAGGTTGTACAACTTATGAAATATAGAGTGCCGTGTAGGATTGCCATGTCATCAATTTTTTTTTTTATATTTTTTTTCTAAAAATAGAGTTCTACATAGATTTAAATACATATAAGGAGTCTAGGATAAGCATAAATTAGAGTTTCGTTTTGAATGAACAACCTAAATTATTATATTATGTAATTAGTGTATAACTTTTGCTACCTAATTTAGAATATTATAATTTTTGTACCATTAGATAAAAAGTTATAATTTGATAGTATGCATCGAGACGAATCTAACAAGATCCCACTTGACTATGTTTTTCTTTATATAATAGCGATACATTGGAGTCAAAATTGATTAATGAATAGTGTCATTTCACCCAATGTTTCATTTAAAACAGAACGGAGGAAGTATTAGAGTTTTGAATTATGTAAAAATTAGAATAAATCCTTATTATAAGGCAATTCGGGTAATTAATGATGATTTTATTAACATAAAGTAAATGTAATATTGTCAACTGTAATTCTTTTTTTACTAAAAGTGGAATGGTTCAAAAAGATTAAACTACCTAAAGTGGTAATTGTTGTAATAGAAAAAGAACGGAGGAAGTATGTAAATACAATGATCTTGAAAAATCTCATTTGACAACAACACAAAATCAACAATAATTTTAACAAAAATTTTACAATAAAATAAAATAAACAACAACCCGTGCAACGTTTGGATTTGAATCAACAACCTAAATTATTATATCATGAAATTTGTGTATAAATTTTGCTACGTAGTTCGGAATATTATAATTTTTGTACCATTGGAGAGTGCTCAAAATATGCTTCGAAATAAGATCCATTTATAATATAGCTGTACAACTTATGAAATATAGAGCGCCGTGTAGGATTGTCATGCCATCAATTTTTATTTTTATATTTTTTCTAAAAATAGAGTTCTACATAGATTTAATTACATATACGGAGTCTTGGATAAGCAGAAATTAGAGTTTCGTTTTGAATGAACAACCTCAATTATTGTATTATGTAAATTGTGTATAACTTTTGCTACCTTATTCAGAATATTATAATTTTTTTACCATTAGATAGTGCTCGAAATATGCTTTGAAATAAGATCCATTTACAATATAGTTCTACAATTTATGAAATAGATAGCGCCACTTAAGATTTCCATGTCATTAGTTTTTATTTTAAATATTTGAAAAAAATAGAATTCTACATATATTTAAATACATAAAAGAGTTTTGGATAGGGGGAAATTAGAGTTGCGTTTTGAATAAACAACTTAAATTATTATATTATGTAAATTGAATTTAACTTTTGCTACCTAATTCAAAACATTATAATTTTTTTACCATTGGAGAGTGCTTGAAATATGCTTCAAAATATGACCTACTTACAATATAGTGTTACAACTCATGAAAATATATTAAATTAGATGCATTGTAGGACATTATTTAGTCTTTTTTTTTAAGATAAATATGATAATGGCTATAAGTATTAAGTATAGTGTATTATATGTGATTATAACATTTGATTATAGGTCCAATTTACAGGATTAAACATATTAGCTTTCAAAACCTCAACCTTACTCAACTAAACTAAAACAATATAGTATTGCAACAAAATTTATTAACTAAAGTCTATAGCGATAAAGTTACATATTAGAGTTTTGGATTATTCATGTTAAAATTGTATTAGCTATTGTTAGTCATACCTGTTATTGGAATACCATTTAATTGGTTTGGAGATGGTTTTTAAGGAAAGAAAAGATGGGTAGTCTAGCATAGAGGTACCTCTTTAGTTAACTATAGAGTAGGGGACAAATAAATCCTTATTAAAGTAAACGCAACTTTATAAGGCAATTCGGGTAATTAATGATGGTTTTATTAACATAAAGTAAAGGTAATATTGTCAACTGTAGTTTCTTTTTTTACCAAAAGTGGAATGGTTCCAAATGATGAAACTACCTAAAGTAGTAATTGTTGTAATAGAAAAAGAACGGAGGAAGTATGTAAATACAATGATCTTGAAAAATCTCATTTTACAACAACACAAAATCAACAATAATTTTAACAAACAATTTGCAATAAAATAAAATAAACAACAACCCGTGCAACGCACGGGCTTCAAACCTAGTTAAGTATAAAAAAGTCAGTTTTATTATTTAAGCATATATATATTAGGAAAAACTATTTAGTCCTAAAATAGTTGCAACACACCCTTAGGTCTTGCATATAGTTTCAGGAAGTAGATAAACTGAGACATGAGTTTACTATGTTAATGTTAAAGTTAATTTGATAGCATATCGTGGTTTATTTAATCAAAGATCGTTGGCATTTGTGCAATGCTTCTATTTCTTTTTATTCTTCCTATTTCAATTTTGGCACCATTTAAAAGTTAAGAGAATCTTTAAAATTTGATGTAATATATAAGGGAAAACATAGTCATGTGTGGTCTTGTTTGATTTGCATCCGACCGATGTGTATATCAAGAATATCAAACTTTTATAATTTTTACAAATATGTAATTATGGATATTTACTGATATAAAATGTATATTGACAAACGTGAAAAATCAAATAGGAAGCACAAAAAGAAACTGGATGAGTAAAGTATACCACAATTGGACTTGAACTTTCACCTAAGTTATTGTTAAGGACCTTAACTTTCAAAAGTTATTGTTTAGTATTGCAATGGTAACTTCTACTCCCTCCATTCTGTTTTAAATAAAACATAGGGGATTGGCATGAGAATTTAAAAGAGGAGTGAGATAGAGATAAAGAAAGGAGAGTGCTCATGTGATGAAGAGAGAGATAAAGAGTAGTTAAAATCAAATAAAGTAATATTTTATTTATTTTAAAATAGCCTAAAATGCTAATGTTTCATTTATATTAAAATGGAGGAAGTATAACTTGTTTTGTTAAATTATTAAAAAGAAAAAAGGAAAATGAATATAAATCAATAAAGGACAAACTGGCATTTATATTTTATTTTTTATAAAAACGGAATGAAAATGAAAAAAATCATCCTGCTCTCCTTTTCCTTCTTCCGGCGCCTCGTTTTGTTAGTTTTTTTTTTTTTTTTTTTTTTTTTGTTATTGAGAGAATATGTGTAAATGCTTACTTGGGCATCACACCCATTTTGCTTTTCTTTTTCAAAATTGCTTGTGGAACTGGAAATTATATACTTGACGAGCTTAATATAAATTGCTTTAGTTTTGGTACTTTTATTTTGGCAAGAGTGTAGGAGTAGGGATGACAACGGGTCGGATTTGGATCAGGTCCTTATAGACTCGGATCCAAATCCATTTTCAGAGGTTAGATCCACATCCGCCCAAATCCGACGGGTCTGAAAAAATACTGCGGATCCTGGTCCAAAACGTATTCGTCCATCAAAAATATTTTTTTTGATTTAGAATTTAAAAAATTCAACAACTTAACACAAATTCACAACTGAATTCACCAACTTTACCGCAAAATCAAATTAATTAATTCAACTAAACAAATTCAATTCAACAATAAAAATAAAAAATTCACAAGCAATAACTTAAAAAATCCGCAACTTAAAAATGCAGTAGATTGCATTATAATTCCGGACAGATGTGGTGGTAGTCTGGTAAAATGGTGGCGTCGTGGGTCGTGGCTAGTGCGCACGAAGAGAGAAGCCACAAGCTGGCAAGCCGCATAGAAGAGAAAAATCGCGCGCTAAGAGAGGAACTGATGGGTGCCACTATGTGCTAGTGGAGGGAGAGAAACAGTGGTGGGCATGAAAGTTGAGAAGGGATGGTGGTATGGTGTCGTTGCGTGCTGGTGGAGAGAGAAAAAGGGTGCAAATGGTATCGTCGCGTGGGCGTGAGAGTTGAGAAGGGGTGGTGCTTATGGTGTCGTCGCGTGGGGTGTTGGTGGCAAGCCGCATTCTGACCACTGGAACTGGATCGATCCGTCTGGTCTAAAATTTTGGGATCCAAATACTAAAAAAAGGGATCTGGATCCATGGATATGGGTCGGGTGCAATATCCATTGCCATCTCTAGGTAGGAGATTAGATGACTAGATGAGGTGGAAAAAGAAGACGAGGGATGGTTTGAGGAGGTGGAAGAAACGATGGAAAGAAGGAAAAGGAGAGCACGAGGATTTGGATTTTTATTTTCATTTTCCTTTGGAGAAAAAGGAATATTATTATAAATGTCAATTTGTCCTTCGGTGATTTTTATTTATTTTGCTTTTAGTCATTTAATAGAAAAAGTAACAGAATTTAGCATTTGAGTCCTTAACAATAACATTTGAAATTTAAGGTCATTAACAATAACTTGGCGGCTGAAAGCTCTGGTCCTTGGAATAAGCTTTATTCAGATTTGTAATTATGTGGGTCATTTAATTGAGATTGGATGGATGGGGTGGTATTAATGAATAATGATAAAGAAAATAGTGGAGTCATATCTCAAATAGAATTGTTGCAAATTAATGCCACACAACCAGATACGAAAACGGTTGCAATTAATATGAGACATAGGACATTTGAAGATGTTACACCTATATAAGTAGAATTAACCAGCCAAGTAAAAAAAAGCCAATCAAAATTATAATCCAATACTAAATTTGTAAAAATATATTAACAAATACTAAATTAACGTACAACTTACACAAGTATAAATCTAGTTATTCATTAAAATCATGAAATTTTTCCCTAGATAATGCTAAATGTAAAAATTATTCTCACTTTTCTCTGCCCGCAAAGTTGATCATTATCAACTCTATTCTAATTGCTTCGATAATTCATCAACTTGCAGTTTTTAGATTACCTACCACGATTGCTAATAAGATCGATGGATTGTTAGCACGATTCTTCTGGAAAGATCGGAACAACAAAGGTATTCACTGGAAGCGTCGTGCGATTCTTCACCAGCCTCGTGGTATGGGGGGTTTGGGGATTCGCAGTATCGAAAATTTTAACAAGGCTTTCTTGATGAAAAAAGCTTGGCGGCTTCAGCATAATCCGCAACTTCTCATTTCCAAAATTTTTCGTCAAGCTACCCAATTATCTTCCACTCGCTCTAGCTACCAAAGATTATCATGGGGTTGGAAAGGAATAGTGACGGCGAACCGAATGCTACAACAGATTAACGTTTGGAAGGTTGGTAACGGGACCCAAATTGTAGTTTCTAAAGATAAATGGGTGAACGGTAAAACTCCCATTTTTCGTGATGAAATACCTTTACGGGAAGCTGCAAAAGTTCGGGTTTCTGAGCTCATTCTCCCAGATCAGGGCGGATGGGATATCCATAACATTCACCGTTTTTTTATACCGGAAAGTGCTCGCATGATTAAAGAAATGGAATTACCTACGCAGTTTGACGTGCAAGATCGTCAAGTCTGGCCATTTACCAAGTCAGGTGAATACTCTACCAACTCGGGATATGCTTTTGTATCCCAACAAGAAAATGAAATATGTAGCATGACAACCTAAGCGGACACGACTTTTTGTCGTCACATTTGGAGTATGAACATCATGCCAAAATGGAAACTGTTTGTTTGGAAAGTGTGGCAAAATAGCATTGCCACAACATCAATGTGTTTAGACGAGGAATGGGTAATACTGAACAATGCCCTATATGTCTGGAGGATGTCGAGGACTGCAATCACCTTTTCCGACAGTGTCCTCTGGCTTGTGCAGCATGGGAAAAACACAAACTCCCAAACCAGCTCCTAGCAGACTCCCCTCTCACGTTTGTGAATTGGATAGTGGAGGTTCTTCTCTTCTACAAAAAAGCAGAGGGTAACAGTGGCACTCAACTCCCCTCGTTTATCAGTACGTTATGGGCGATCTGGATTATGAGAAATAATCAAGTGTTCCGGCAACAACATGCTACCATTGATTTTCTTCACCACCATATGGAGGAAAACATGAAACAACATATGATTTTCGTGCAGGGGTTGCAGATGAAGTTAGACCCAAAGGAAGGGCCAGTTGCCCCCCCTGGTTTCTTGATTGCAAATCTTGGGCAAGACACTAGGGGTCACCCGAAAGCTAAGATGTTATTGGATGGCTCCTGGGAGAAGCAGACTCATATGGGAGGGGCAGCTTGGGTGGCCCAGATGTTATTAGAGCAGCAAACGTATTATCAAAGTAGTTGTTTCTTCGCACACTCAGCTATTACAACAGAAGCCAAAGCTTGCCTTCTAGCGTTACTTTGGGCGAAAGGTACAAATCTCTCACGACTACTCCTCTATACGGATTCACACAATGTGGTTCAGCAACTGAGGACAGAGAACTTGTTGGCTATCTCCCTTCAACATACTATAACCGACATTCGAATGATAGCTCGTAGTTTTCGGTGGTGCCAGGTAATGAAGGTTAGCCGACAAGAAGTTGCCCCGGCACATAAGTTGGCAACTCGTAGTCGTGAAACTAGAATCCCTATTTCCATCTACTAGATTGTACGTTTTCTAGCTGTAAACAAAAAATAAAAAAAAAATATTTCTCTGGATACTGTCTACATAGGATTAGACCATGCATAAATAAACTTTTTTTTTGTTGTCGACGACAAAACCGCTACTACCATTAGTGGTTCCTAAAGATGAAAATCGCAACTACGATTAGCTGTCAAAACAGACAAACCGCCACCCCAAGTAGCGGTTAGATCAATTCATTCACTACATAATTCGATCTCGCTTGTCTATGGATGCTTGCTTGGCTTTAAATCTCTCTTATGTTGAGTCTTCCCTTCCCACCTGTGTTGTGTCTTTTTTGGGTTTTGTCATCTCTCTCTCTAATGTTATGGATAACCTCTTTCAAAAAAAAAAAAAAATGTTATGGATAACCAATTGATATTAACTCTTGCCCATTTATGGCAGATTGCAAAGATTATCAAAAATAAAAGAAAATCAACCAACATCCATCAATTCCAAGATAGTACAACACAAAAAATTATACCCTAGTATACCTAGTTGCCTGAATCTTTTCCGCCCATCAGACTGCAAAAAGAAACTAACATCAAAATATATCTTTTATGTAGTGATTGTTATCTGTTTAGTTCTCAGAAAGAGTTCATCATCAGCCTTAGATTTGGGCTTAACATTCAGATCCATCGAACTATTGGGAATAATGGGAAGACGCATAAGCCGTCGCTTACTTTGTCCTGAGATGCATCTTTTTCTTCTACCTTCTGCCAAACCGCTACTGAGATTAGCGATTATTGTTGATTTCATATAAATAAATCGCTATTTTGCTTAACAGTTGTCTAATATTAACCACTACTCTGGATAACGGTTTTACTTAAGACATTTTAAAAAAAAAAAATCTACGATGTGCATCCTACGTGGAAAATATAGATGGAAATATTTTCTGAACAGCGTAGAGTGGGAAATAGCTTTTGATCTAGGGAAAAAAACTCTAAAATCACTTGTCAACAACGTAATGCACTTGGATCGATTATTCGCCTCCATCAATAAAACCACTTCATAATACTTGTAAGATTTAACTTGGGAAAAGCCATATATTTAAACAACAATGAATATGAATCTTCTAATGTTCTCAACGTCCTCTTCCCAAGGAACAAAAATCTAGAAAGATACTGCTACTCTTGGAGTCTTGGGGACCTCACCTCAAAGAAAAAGAAATCTATAAAGAGGCATGTTTTATATATATGGACATTCTCCATGTCACTCTCTACTAGATTATCTCTATTAGATTATCTCTATGTAAATGCAAGATTTCTTTTACAAAATCTAGTACTCTTTTTTTTATGTACAAGCGTGATGCGTCCCCCTTGTTCCTTGACATGAGTTTAGGGCTCTGTTTTTTTGAATTTATTTTGGCTGAACTGAACTGAACTTATTTTATTTTTGCTGAACTGAACTTATTTTTGCTGAACTAAACTGTATTAACATAATATTATCAATACATAATATTATAATAATCAATAAATATTAACATAATATTATCAATACTTATTATTATTATTTTATTATTTTATAATAATAAATAATAAATAATAAATAATAAATAATAATAATAATAAATTAAATAAAAAAATTAAATAAAACAATAAAAAATAAATAATAAAATAATAAATAAAAAATACAAATTCATCGTTATTATAATTATAACATTAATAATAATAACAATATTAATAGTAATATTGAAACAAAAATAATAATTACAACATTAGACAAGACTTAACTTATTTTTGCTGAACTGAACTTATTTTTACTTATTTTTGCTGAACTGAACTTATTTTTACTTATTTTTGTGAACTGAACCTATTTTTGCTGAACTGAACTTATTTTTACTTGTTTTGCTGAAAATAAGTCCAAAAGAACAGGGCCTAGGTTCTTTTTTATTCTTTTTTTCAACAGAAACCCATGGATTAATTTATGCAATTAAGGAAACAAACTTACCACCAAGCCTTTAATTATGATTACATAATTATATTACCCTTGGGCCTTGTCAATAAAAAGCATCATCAGTATTCAGTACTTTCTTAATTCAATATTAATTTGTAATACTTGTTTTTAGAAAATTATAAATTAGATGCATAATTAATTAATTATTTTCTTGTTAAGACTTATGCGGAAGCGTTGTAGCAAGTAAACAATATAAACAAATCTAAGGAGCGAAAATTAAAGCAGTGACAAACTCAAATTTAACGTGGAAACCTCTCCCTTAACAAGTAGAGGAAAACTAATCCTTCAATGAATATTAGCAAAACCCCAAACTCACAAATCATGTGAATTACAATCTCTCTCAAGAGTATTTGTAATCTCTCCCCTTATTTGATGAGCATAAAAAATAATGATTCTAATCCCCCTTTATATAGAGGGTGAAATCCTATCCTTAGAAGAATTAGCATTTAACAAGATCTAATCTAACTAGATTTAGGAAACTAATAATTATCTATCTTCCTAATACAATTACCAATATATTAGTCTTGCATGGACCTGGTCCACACTAATATTATTGTGGACCAAAGTCATTTATTTAACATAGTAACCCTTTCTTCCATATAGTAACCTTTTAAAAATCTTAAGTTACATTATACAATTACTTTTTATTATAGTGACCGTTTTTTTAATATAGGCCCTGTTCTTTTGAACTTATTTTTGCTGAACTGAACTTATTTTTGCTAAATAATAATAATAAATAATAAATAATAAATAATAAATAATAAATAATAAATAATAAATAATAAATAATAAATAATAAATAATAAATAATAAATAATAAATAATAAATAATAAATAATAAATAATAAATAATAAATAATAAATAATAAATAATAAATAATAAATAATAAATAATAATAATAAATAATAAATAATAATAATAAATAATAAATAATAAATAATAATAATAAATAATAAATAATAATAAATAATAATAATAATAATAAATAAATATAAATAATAAATAATAAATAATAAATAATAAATAATAAATAATAAATAATAAATAATAAATAACAAATAATAAATAATAAATAATAAATAATAAATAATAAATAATAAATAATAAATAATAAATAATAAATAATAAATAATAAATAATAAATAATAAATAATAAATAATAAATAATAAATAATAAATAATAAATAATAAATAATAATAATAAATAATAAATAATAAATAATAAATAATAATAATAATAATAACAAATAATAAATACTCCCTCCGTCCCAGAAAGATCTGAACACTTACTGGGACACGTAGTTTAAGGTGATAAGTTGTGGTGTGGTTATCAAATGTTATTTTATTTAAAAAGTGGATGTGATAGGAGTTGGTGTGATATTTTTTATTAGAGGAGAGAGAAAGTTGTGTAACTTTTTATTGATAAAAGGTAGAGTGTGGGCCAAAATGTGTAAAAGAAATAATATATTAATGGTGGGACCATGCCAAGAATGAAAGTGTTCAAACTAATTTGGGACAAACATAAAAGGAAAGTGTTCAGACTATTCTGGGACGGAGGTAGTAATAAATAATAATGATAAATAATAAATAATAATAACAACATTAGATAAGACTGAACTTATTTTTGCTGAACTGAACTTAATTTTTCTTATTTTTGCTGAACTGAACTTATTTTTGTTGAACTGAACTTATTTTTGTTGAACTGAACTTATTTTTACTTATTTTTGCTGAAATAAGTCCAAAAGAACAGGGTCATAGTCACTCTTTCTTACATTACTTTATCATGATGAAATTCTCAGTTTGTGACATAGTAATATTTTTTTTTTCACATAGTCAAACTTTAGAATCTATATCTACTCATTTTTTTTATATAGTGACCCATTTTTTTCATAAATCACATGAATTAGCATTAGGTCCATACTAATTTAGTGTGGACCAAGTCCATATAAGATTTTTACGGAAATAAATAATCTATAAAGAATCCTAACATAACAAGAATTAGAAAAAACAGGACGAAAAGAGAAAGGAAATCGCCAAATCCCGCTGGCGCAGGTTCCATCCTGCTGTTTCAACCCTGAGTGGCACGGGTTTTACCCCCGGGAACACATAAGCTTTTCTATTCCTCTATAATTTTTCCTCTAACACTCCGAAACTCAGAACGTGTCTCCAGGACCTCATGATGACACCAACCCGACCCTCTTTGTTGTTTCTCTATCCATCTCTCTCATTTACATGTACCTTTTTTTAGGGGAAATCATTTACATGTACATAAAGTGATAAAACTTGTGCCTCTCTCCTATGTAACTATGAGACAAAGGAAGTATTGCTTGCAAGTTGCAAGAAAATATAGAATAATTAACATAACTTGTTTTCACATTCTTTGAATGAAACTTTATCTCTCTTTGCGCTTCAATAACACACCAACTCACCAAGCAATCCACACTCCTCCACCAAATCCACCAAGCAATCTCCCTCAGATGTGGATTTGGTAGCTGTGTTTGAACTCTGTGAAGCAGGTTGTAACTGATGAAATGAATGGTGCTTTAGTTCGACAGTGTAGTAAGGAAGAGGTATGGGAAACTCTGAGGCAAATGCATCCTAGTAAGGCTCCGGGACCGGATGGAATGCACGTATCTTTTACCAGAGGTTCTGGCACATTGTAGGTGATGATGTTACTGCTGTGGTTACGGGGATTATTCATGGCACTCGCCCCCCTGATGATCTGAATAAGACAAATATTGCTCTTATCCCGAAGGTGAAAACTCCAACTCTTGTCTCTGAGTTTTGTCCGATTAGTCTTTGTAATGTCATCCTGAAACTTGTTACAAAAGTATTAGCTAATAGGTTGAAGGTGATATTACCTGGTGTTGTTTCTGATAACCAGAGTGCCTTTGTTCCTGGACGGCTTATTACTGACAACGCCCTTATTGCTCTTGAGTTATTTCATTCTTTGAAATATAGAAACAGGGGTAAGAGAGGTTTTGTTGAAATGAAGCTTGA
This sequence comes from Beta lomatogona, assembly GCA_947646795.1. NCBI lineage: Eukaryota > Viridiplantae > Streptophyta > Magnoliopsida > Caryophyllales > Amaranthaceae > Beta > Beta lomatogona. The sequence continues at coordinate 439,052 of CANSNZ010000744.1, read as the reverse complement.
TATGAGCAAGGCCTACGATAGAGTAGAATGGAGTTTTCTTCGTGGTTTGATGCAGGGGATGGGGTTTGTGGATTCTTGGGTTGACTGTGTTATGAGTTGTGTGTCATGTGTGAGGTACTCCTTTGTGATAAATGGTGATGTATGTGGTTATGTGACTCCCTCCCGGGGGCTTAGACAAGACGATCCCATTTCTCCATATTTGTTTATTCTTGTTGCAGATGCTTTTTCAGCTCTTATTAATAAAGCCACTGCAGACAAGACTTTACATGGTATGAAAGCGAGTCGGAGTGGTACGGAGATCTCCCATCTCCTTTTTGCTGATGACAGTTTGCTCTTTGCTCGAGCTTGCAGACATGAATGCTCAGTTATAGTTGATATTCTCAACAAATATGAAGCAGCATCTGGACAAAAAATTAATATTGACAAATCAGAAGTTTCGTTCAGCAAAGGTGTCAGTTCTGTTCAGAAGGAGGAGTTAGTTGATTTTCTAGCTATGAAACAAGTGGATAGACACTTAAAGTATCTAGAGATCCCTACTATCGCTGGTAGATTGAAGCAGCACCTTTTTTCGGGAATCAAGGATCGAGTTTGGAAGAAGTTACATGACTGGAAGGAAAAATTACTTTCTCGTGCAGGGAAAGAAGTTCTCCTGAATTCTGTCATTCAAGCTATCCCAACATATCTTATGGTTGTTTACCGCTTTTCCTTGTGCAGTGATTCAGTCCATTCACTTGGCTATGGCTCGGTTTTGGTGGGGTCAAAAAGGTGATAATAAAGCTATGCATTGGAAGAGTTGGGATACTTTATGTAACCCAAAGTGCCTTGGAGGTCTGGGTTTCAGGGTCCTTTCAGTTGTTAATGAAGCTTTATTAGGAAGACAAGCATGGAGGTTAATTCAAAGCACTGACTCTCTTCTAAGCCGGGTAATGAAAGCCAAATACTACCCAAATTGTGATTTTCTTAATTCTTCTTTGGGAGGGTTGGGGAGTTATTCTTAGCATAGTATTTGGGGGTCCAAGTCGTCTCTTGTGAAGGAAGGAATTATATGGCGTGTAGGGAAGGGCACAAACATTAAGATTTGGGATGATCCTTGAGTGTTGAATGAAGAGAGTCGCTTCATCACTAGCGCAATAGTATCTGAGCTTAACTATGTTTGTGATTTAATTGATTTTGGCGAGATGGGGTGGAATGTTGAGGTGATAAATCAAAATTTTAATGAGCGAGACGCACTTGCTATCCTTGCTATTCCACTAAGCGAGAGAATGCCAGATGATGGTGTGGCGTGGGCTTTCACTAAGGATGGGCGGTATTCCGTGAAGACGGTGTATATGGTTGGCAAATCGGGAAATCTTGACCTCTTCCATAGAGTGTGGGTGAATATATGGAGCCTACAAGTCTCGCCTAAGGTACGTCTTTTTCTGTGGCGTATTTGTTCTGCGTCCCTTCCTGTTCGCGCTTTGTTGAAGTTTCGGCACGTGATTGATGATGACTCTTGTCCCTTGTGTGAGGAGGGGGGGGAAACCATTAACCATGCCTTATTTTTCTGCCCAAAAGTGCGTAAAGTTTGGAGCTTGGCAGGCTTCATGGCTCGATTCCCAACTGATGAGAATGTGGAGCTGATGGATTAGTGGGATGAGTGGCAAGATATTGATGATGAAACGCTGGTGAAAATGAGCTATATCGCCTACCAGGTCTGGTACCGAAGAAATATAGCGGTGTTCGAGGATCGTTGCCAAACAAATGAGCAGGTCATCGAGTATGCGAAGCGTGCTGCTGCTGAGTATGGTAGCTACTCAACCCGCATTTATGGCAGCCCCAGACCTGCTGGGCTCACTTCTTCACGGGTATGGCAGCTCCCTCCTGCTGGATGTGTTAAAATCAATGCCGATGTTTCGGTAAGCGAGGATGGCTGGGTGGGTATGGGGATTGTGGCTCGCAATGATGTTGAGGAGGTGTTGTTCGCTGCTACGAGAAGGATTAGAGCTCGTTGGCCTGTGGAAATCGCGGAAGGTAAAGCTTTGTGTCTCGTCATTAAATTGGCTCGCTCCCATATTTATAAGAATGTGATCTTTGAAACGGATTGTGTTACTATTATCAATAGGTTGTCTAGAGGTACTATTTTCTTTTCTGATTTAGATGATGTGTTAGAAGATGCACTGCATTTTTAGTAAAGATTTTGATTTTGTTAGGTGGTCACATGTGCTACGGGATGGAAATGTTGTTGCCCATCACCTAGCTAGATTGATTCCGTTTGGTGTAGAGCAAAGGTGGGAACATCATTGTCCCCCTGAGGTGTCCCCGTATCTTTTAGTGGACGTTTTGTCTACTGATTAATATATACACATGCTCTTTTCCTCTAAAAAAAAGGATTCTTGCATTGCGTTGATTTAGTAAGTTATGAGTTAGGCAGTTTTCTTCTCTTTTTTGCTTTTTCGTTCTGTTGAACTTATTTTACCCTATATAAGATCTTATAAGATAAGATAAAATAAGATAAGATAAGATAAGATGTTAGACACACACAATAAACTATCTTATACGATAAGATAAAATAATACCACATAAGATTTCATAAGATCTTATAAGATAAAATAAGATAAGATAAGACAAAATAAGTTGAACAGAACGAACCCTTAGCATGCGCATCACATATATATATTTAGAAGTTGGTTCTTCATAATATGCGCGGCGAAGTTATATTATTTAGGGTATGTTCTGTTCAACTTATTTTGTCTTATCTTATCTTATCTTATCTTATTTTATCTTATCTTATAAATCTTATAAAATCTTATATAAGTTAAAATAAGTTGAACATAACGGACCCTTAGAGTGCGTTTTGAGTATAACATGTTACACCATAACATATTGTGTAACATGCATAATGGCGAATATACTCCAACAAGAATGATATAAATTATACAAATAATAACATGAAACTTATATCATTTATTTTGTCATTTATTTCACGTCCTTTGAGTATTTCACGTCAAAAAAAAAAAGTCAGCCGGTATGAAAATGTGAAGACTTGCTGGGTAGTGGGTCACGCTATAGTCAAATAGTAACACATGTGAAATGCAAGAAATTCCCCGTTAGAAAATTGATTAAAAAGAAAAGCAAAAGAGAAAGATTATTCGACATCTGTTAGGAAATTTCACAAATCTCAAAAGAGATTGAAATAATTACGACATATCATGGAGAAATTGATGTTTCACTTTATATTCAATAATAGTAACTAAGCATCAAATATTACCAATAAATATGGATAACCTTGAAGATTGAAATCCTCTGATCCTGTCTAATAAACCTTAGCTTGTATATTCCATTGTTTGGAAAGTTGTATTGAGAGCCGTTGTCCATGCATGCATTATTCAAATGAAATTGTAGGTACTTATTTACCCAAACATAATATTAATCAATAAGATTCTTATTGATATAACCTTGAAAATTGAAATCCTTTGATCCTGTCTAATAAACCTTAGCTTGTATATTCCATTATTTGGAAAGTTGTATTGAGAGTCGTTGTCCATGCATGCATTATTCAAATGAAATTGTAGTACTTATTTACCCAAATATAATATTAATCAATAAGATTCTTATTGATTAATATAATATTACTCAATACAACTTTCCAAACAATGGAATATATTACTCAATACAACTTTGAATATATTTACCCATTGTTTGAACAGTTATATTAATCAATAAGAATCAAAATGAAAATTAGTTCAATATTCTGAAAATGAAATTGTAGGTACTTATTTACCCAAATATCATGAGGAGTTCGAAAAATCAAAATAAAAAAAATCAATTTGAACATTATTCAAATGAAATTGTAGGTACTTACTTCTCCAAATATCATATAGAATTTGAAAATCTCAATTTGAATTCTTAGTGTTTCTCAAACACCATATTTGAAATTAAAAAAATATCATTTAAGATTCCACAATTGAATTTTTACATTTGAAACGAAATCGGTGTTCCAAACACAACCTAAAATTGAAAAAAGAGGAGTAGGTGATAAGTACAATAACATCTATACAAATATATTAAAAGGCACATGTATTTATAATCTCATTTAAAAATATTAACAATATGTAGTTACTAAGATTCGAACACATGACCTATGAAATAAAATGTAAGTGTTTAACCACTAATCTACTATAATTTTAATGCTTAATGTTTCAAAGTAAAACATAATAAATTCTTACAATTACATGTAATCATAAAGACATAGACAAACTTTTTGATCTCTAACACTTTTATTAAGTAATAACATTCTCTTACATTAATTCCACTGAAATTGTTATTTTTATCACTTTTCCTTAGAAGTTTCTTTTAAAACAATTTATCATGCCATAATGTCCATTTTTCGATTTTGCACTAGATAGAATATTCAAGCTAATAAAATCAAGTACAAGATTTATGAATAATAATATATTTGATAATTGTAACTGACCAACGGTATTGCCCTGATCAAAGTTTTTTTTTTTGACAGATAAGTACAATAACTTAAATGGTAAGACATCATAAAAAAAAATTGGACTATAGTTTGTGTAAATTAGTATGTAATAAAAGTATATCTTAATCTACCAATAATTACTAAAAATAAGTGGCTTCTTACTAATGTTATGGTATTATTAGACAGAAGATTTGATTTTTGTAAAGACGTAATTAAGTTAAAACAGTCACTTCAGCCACAGAACAAACAAATGTAAATCTGTACATTCAAATTTTTGATTAATTACTATCTCATTTCCACGAATGAAACTTACGGCCCCGTTAATGAAAAATTTAAATTGTGTAACTTCTGTAAGTCATCACTAACACTACCGTCCATTTTCAATGACTTAATGAGAGTTTAGAGAGTTATTATACTAAAGAGAAAAAAACAATTAAGAAGGGAAAGTACTGGACTTCAAAAGTTACTCGGCCACCTTGTTATAAAGTTGTAGACCAACTAGGTGTAAGGTGTTTGGCCATATTCTTGATTCGCAACACGTACTGTATCCACTTACGTTTTTCTGAATTCACTATTCTTTTTGTCATCCTTCTTTGACTCACCTTATTTACTTTCTAAGCTCAGTAGTTAACGAAGGCTAAAGAATTCTTAGCTCATAATTGGCGTAACGAGTATCCAAAAAGTAAAAAAATTAGAAAAACTTATGGTGCATTCTAAAAAAAACATACTTATGTATTTATGTGTTTCAGAATAGTTTGAACACTTTTCTATTTTGTTTGTCCCTGATTAATTCAAACATTTCTAATCTTGGCATAGTCACACTATTTATCTATTATTCCCTCCGTCCCATAATAAAATGAACACTTTCCATTTTTGTTTGTTTTTATTTAGTTGGAACATATTTATTTTTGGTATATCCCCGCTATTATTATATTTCTACGGAACCTAAATAAGTGTAACGTTGAGTACATTGACACTATTCATCAACTAACTTTGACTCTTTTTTCTCGCTATAATACAAAGAAAAACAAGTCAAGTGAGATCTTGTTAGATTTGTCATCTTGTTAGATTTGTCTTAATGTTACTATCAAAATTTCAACTTTTTATAATTTTTGTATGCGCAAATAAAGATATTAATGATAAAAGAAGCGCATTGGGTTACTTGAAAAAGTGAACGTAAACCTTATTTAGGAACAAAGGAAGTATTGTTTTCTTACACCCCTTTGGCCCACACCTTATCCAACTTTCTCTCTTTCAGAAACAAATATCCTATGAACTTCCATCACATCTACTTTCTAATAAGGTAATTAACATTTGATAACAAAACTAAAACTTATTACCTTAAACTACGTGTCCCAACAAGTGTTCGGATCTTTAAGGGACGGAGGGAGTAATTTTCTAACACACATTCCCTACTGTATCTCTATCAATATTTTAAAGGCAAAAAACACCCTGAACTATAACGCGGGTGCACCAAACAGACTCAACTAAGACTTATAGCCAGCACACCCCAAAGTATTGACCTGGGTGCAGTCCGTACCAATAAATGAGGTTGGTGACCGGAATTCTCACGGGCTATAAGTCGAATGCTAGATATTGGGTAGCCATAGAAGCGTTTTCCTTGATTGTGGTTGAACTTCCAAGTTGTTTGGACTACTGCAGGCAATAGGTGTCAAGTGTCAACAGTAAACCCTACCATTACCTAAACTGGTATTTGAATTCTTCTTGAAACGTGAAGATGAAGCTGAGCTCATTGTTGTTATGCGGATTTCACTTTTTTCCAGAATTTAGGGTTCATTTGGGAAGGAGGAAATTTGGGGAAGTAAGAGGGAATTTGGGGAAGAAAGTCTTTGTTTTCAGTTGAGGAAGGATTAAATGAAGGCACGTGCCTTTTTTTTGTTTAAGTAAAAAAATTAGGCTTAAAAAAGAAGAAAATAATAAAGGGGGGAGAATCCGGTGAGAATTCCAAGCACCAACCTCATTTATGGTACGGATTGCACCCATGTTCATACTTTGGGGTGTTCTGGCTATAAGCCGTAGTTGGGACTGTTTGGTGCACCCGCTCTATTGTTCAGGGTGTTGAGACCACTTTTGCCTATTCTAAAAAAGGAAAAATTGACGCTATGGGGCTGAACTATCGGCCATTTTCTTTTATAGGTACCAACTTTTGATTATTCTGTAAAGGACCCGAGTATAACCTCTTGTATCTTTTATTGGGCCTGGAAGACTTGTAACCGGTTGCAAAGGTTGAAATAAACACTTATGGGTCCCAAATTTTTTTGTTTTGTTAATTATTGCAATTAACTTAATTTTGCAGTTAATTAATTTTTTTAGACTTCCCTTTAAACTGTTCTCCTATAGTCCTATCTCCTTCGTATGTTTTGTCTTCCTCTCAACCATTAATTCTTGAAGTTAAGCTGCTGCCATTAATCTTCACATACACCACCATTACCACCACCACCTTATCAGTCCAATTCTTTGTCTCTTCACTTTCCTCTAGGCCACAAACAACTCATCTCCATAAAACTGTGACCACGGTGGATTAGAAAATCGTGCACGACAATAATGGTTCAACACCGGCGGCAGCGCCAACAAGGGTAGCGCGCAGTAGTCACGACAACAACACAAGTGCGGAGTTGGCAGGGACTTATTGAACTGTGAAATTTTGAAACTGAATTCTAAAACTACAAAAAATTCACCTAAATTTCTCCAATCAAATTCTCTCGGATCTACTCTTCTCTAAATCTCTCATATTTTTACCCTCTTTAGATTGCATCTTGAAAAAAAAAACAATCAAACATTATCAACAACAATTTTCCAGCATGCCCAATTAGTCCAAATTCCAAAAATGTTGTTGCCATTATTTTGTCATTAATTTAATTTTTTTACTCAAAAATAAAAAAACACCCATCTGATTTATTGTAGAGGAGAGAGAAAATTTCTTAAAAATGAGGAAGGTAGCATATTACACTTCTCCGAAGAGATCTTGCCCAAATTTGTGGAACAAATAAGAAGAGTGAGAGAAAATAATTACGCGCACATTACACTTCTCCGAAGAGATCGGAAACTTGTCTTCCAAAATAGTTTGAGGTATGATTAAGAGTAATTTCAATATAAGTTTGAAAACTTTGATTTTTCACATATTTGAGCAAGAAAGCAGCTTTTCTTTTACATTAGTAAGCTCAAAAACAAAAAAGATTTTCAGATTTTGGGAGTTTAGTTGGACTTACTCAATCTTTCTTTGAAACGCCACAACACAGAACTCAGTTTGTTATAGATTAGAGCTAGGGGAATAATTGTCGAATATATCGATTTTCTGACTTGATTACAAGTGTGACTGTGTCAGACACCTTTGGGAAAAATGGTAAGGAGCGCGGCCATGAACAGAGGAGAAGAGAGATGAAAACCAGATTAGAGGAGAGAAGAGAGATGAAAAAATGGCAGAAGGGAAGAGAGGGGAAAGGTGAAAAAAATAAGGTAAAGGGTTTCCTTTCAAAGTCACGTGTGAGTTTAATGAACTCACATGACAATTAACCTACTATAGCAGGATGGTTACCTGCTAGGTCCAATAAAAGACACAAGAGGTCATACTTGGGTCCTCTACAGAATAATCAAAAGTTGGTACCTATAAAAGAAAATGGCCGATAGTTCAGCCCCATAGCATCAATTTTTCCTTTAAAAAAAAGATACCCAGCTTTCTCACTCCTTCAATAAAACTAAACATCACTAACTCATATCATCTTCAATAAAGCTCATATCACTAACTAAGAATAAAACTTGTTGGAAAACAAGGTGGCACTCAAGAAAGGGGGGGTTGAATTGAGTGGCGAAAACTAATCGATTTTCGCAAAAACACTCTTATAGCACAGTGCCGTGCACTGTGTTATTCACTCGTAAACTCTCCGATTGATGTTTTTGCCCGAACGAAATTGTATCAAACAATAAAACAATGAAATCAAATAATAAGACATGGGAATTTAAAGTGGTTCAATCTCACCTCTGAGATCTACGTCCACACAAACTACTCTTTTATTATTTGAATCGTAAAATACCAAACCCTTGATACAATTTGATTCTTCCACTACTAACTATAATATAAGAATTACAGAAAGAAAAATTCCTCACAAGCGTGCTTCTTATTCAAGCAAATAGAGGATCGTTACAATCGTTGTTTAGAAATCTTAACTTACTAAAACTCTGTGCCGTACACTGTGCTGTGGGAGTCCGTTTTCAGCTCTCAAAATCTTATTCTCACCAAATCTGAAAACGTGGTTTGCTATAATGATTTGTATCCCTTATATAATTCAATCAACTGATAAGAATCCTTCTCCAAAATGTATTATCTTTTTGAACAATTTTTATTCATAAAATAATGGGATAGAATTCTTTTCCTATTAAAAATCCAATTTTATCTTTTATTAAAACTGATTTTTTCTTTTCCTTATAAGATAAGGATCCTCCATATCTTATGCCAACTATTAATCAGATTTTAAATCAATTTTTATCCAAAAATCTTTATCAAAATCGTTTTCTTTAAAACTCATTTTTTCTTTTTATAAAACTTTTTATCTGAAAATCTTTACAATAAATATTTTCCTTTCAAAACTAATTTTCAAAATTAAAAACTCCCCTTTTTATGTTCTTTAAATATAGACACATGAAATTAATATAATTACCTATTTTCTTAACTCTAAGAAAATAGTTAACCATCATAATTTCATATTTCTAATTTAGCACAAAGTTCCAATACGTTAATTACATTGCATAAACATGACTAAGAACATAATTAGACCTAAGCTTCCATATCTTCAAGTTCTTGATCTTTCATGAACATCCAATCTTGATAGCTTTCTTAGATCACTGTTACATACATACATGTTATAGCATAAAGCGTTTATCATCATCAAAATAACATTGACTTAGAGTCACAACAAATTCCCCCTTTTTGATGGTGACAAACAAATAATACTTCCCCCTCAAAATATGCACCATTAATCACATTAGGGAAAAATAACTCAACATCATTCACAAGTAACATGGTAACCAAGATAACCAATTCATTAGTCTAAGTATTATACCTATCTTCCCCCTTTTGACATTATCAACATGTTTCGCGAGTCAAAGTGAGATATAGTCAGCAAAATAATGCAAGTAGCTCAAGCAATAAATACTAAGAATGCTGGTGCTATGTCATAATCCAACTCACAATCCGAAGTCATTAAGCAAAAAATAATCCAACTCACAATCCGAAATTATGAAGCAAGAAATAATCATGAAGGATCATGGCTGATAGCTAAGAAAGTAAGATAAAGAAAAGTAATGCAATCTTGAAGATTTGAAATGGCAATTGGCTCAGCAAGTGCTTAAACCTTTCTTTAAAGATTTTCAACTTCCGCAAATAAGCATCATAGGACTTTCTTCATTGTGGCAATGTGTGTGTTTCTGTGCCAGTGAACAATCTTTTCCCTTCCAAATATAACTAATCTTCGGATATACTGGAATCCAAAATGATGATCTTCAAAACTTTGATAATTTTCTTCACATTTGAATTGAACTCTAGGACTTATCTAAAATAAGTGTCTTACTCTCCTTTTATTTTTTTATTTTTTTTTTATTTTATGAAGGAGAAGCAGACCATACAATATTACTAGAGTCAATCAATAAGAGATCAAAGATAATAAGTTAATTCGGACCTCATTTTCTTTTTGATGCATCTCCTGGCACTGTGACGTGCACAACGTGAATCAGTACTTTTCATTCTTTCACGTATTTGTGTTTCATTCGAACCTTTTCATGTTCCCCCTTAACTGATGCGTCTTTTTCTTCCATCATCTTATCAAGATGTTGTTGCCCCATAATCTGCCACAAACTGAAACTGTTTCTCCCAGTGAATTTATCAATTTTCACATTCATCCCAGACATCTTTCTCACCCGGATCGAACAAAAAGCTCTTGATACCAATTTGTTATGACAGACGTGAGAAAGAACAAATAATCGAATGCAAAACAAAGAAAATCACACACAGATTTAATGTGGTTCACCAACGGAGTTTTGGCTACATCCACGGGCTGAGAGAGAATAATTTTATTGATGAGGAGGAAACCAGAATTACTGATACAATTAATGACTTAATCGTCTAATAAATAAACTAGGTTTAAAGCCTATTTATAAGCAAATTCGAAAAACGCGTTTCCGCATCAAACTGCGCACCGCCCGATCGGGTGGTAACTCGCCGACCCAAATTCGTCTCGCGCTCGATCGGGCGACCATCGCTCGAGTCGTAGTTCGCTACGACGCCCGATTGGGCGAACAAGCCCGACGCCATCGGGCGTTACACTCCGAGAACTGCTGTTGAGACGCTGACCCCGCCCGGTCGGGCGAGCCTGCCCGATCCGATCGGGCGAGTCGACGAAGACCTCTTCTGACCAGATTCAAGGCACAAATTTCTACATATTATGTGATATTGGGCACTTAATATTCTTGTAAGGGCTAGGAAAAGAACAGCGTTTTAGACTTTTTTTTATGGGAACAACGTTTTAAGCATTGAATTTAGTGTGAAAGATTATGCATATACATAAGTGCGAAAATGTTTTCACTTTTCAATCATATATCGAAAATTATATACCATGGGTTTTGTAATTTGTACGTATATAGCGAAAAGTGGTAGCACTGGCATAACTTTGAGTAGCTAATAATCTTGTGAGAAAAAGTTTGATGCTTGTGTGTATGGTATTGATTGTCTAGTTTCAAATACTTTTTTTTTCTTCACAAATTTATTAAAGTGATACTGGGAGGTAAAGAAGATTTATATAAACAATACAAAATTTACATATAGTGTTCCATTATCATTGGTATTATTATGAAATTTTCTGTTGCAAGTGTAGAAAAATATCTAATCTCATTGCTATCCCTAATTATAGGCTCTCAAATAACTTACCGTCAAATTAAAGTATCCCTGGAGTAGCAAGACAAAGGGCCTGTTCTCCCCAACTTATATTTAGTTCAGTTCAGTTCAGTTCAGTTCAGAACAGGCCCAAAGAGTGTGTTTTTTTCAACTTATTTTTCCTTATCAGAACCTATAAGATCTTATTAGATTAGACCTAATTTGAACTTATTTTTTTGATATGGACTGAAAATAAGATCAATAAAATAGGCCCACAAGCGAATAAATTGATCATATATGTTCAGTTTGAAAACGTAATCAAAATTTCGTCCGTTGCCTTCTAACTCGTCTAATTACAGTGGTCAAGAATATCTAATCTACATCAATTAGCAAGAATCATTCTTTACATGAAAAAAGCTTTAGTTGACCATATTTTGCATACTTTAATTGGATTATGATTGAAATGATCCGAAGCACACTATATTAAATGTAGGGAATACTTTTCCCATCCATTGAAGGTTAATTATGCGGGAATATGGTTTATGAATGTATGTAAGTAAAAAAACCAATCAGTTCATTCATTCATTATGAATCAGATCATGAACGGAGTATAAGTTTTTAGTTTTTACCCTACTAAACAAAAAGCGTCCTTCATTCGTCCCGATACAGTAGGAATTTAGTTTGTATGGTGGATCATTTATGTTGGTATTTGCACATTTAATTTGTATCTTTAGGGATCTTATTCTTTTGATGATGTAATATTGTTAAGTTGATGAGAGGGGAGAAAATAATAATAGTTTATATTATATTGATGTGTGTTCAATAATAAACTATAAGTACATTATATATAGGAGTACAAAGGGACTCTTACTAGGAAACTATATCTAAAAATATCTTACTCCTAATATTAATCAAATACTTATTGGAAATATTCTATGATAATATTTCAAGATAATATCATATCTTTATCATACCCTAATATTCCTAATACTCTCCCGCAATCGTAACGAAGAATACGAACATTACGATTGGAGAAATAAAAAAAATTAAATATTGATGCGAACTTTCTTGTCGAAGGCACCAAATATCACACGAGGGACGCCATTTTTTACGAACATCTTGTCAAATTTGTCAATTAAACGGGAACATCATTCTTTTCAAACCCGCCAATTTTTTTTTCTTCTTGATGAGAAGATCATTCTTTTTTAACTCACCAAATATTTCAACAAAACGGGAACGCCATTCTTTTCGAACCCTTAATCTTCTTCTTGCTTGATGACAAGACCATTCTTTTGGAACTCACCAAACTTGACTGAAAAACAAGTTAATTAGGTTTTTCGATCAATCAATCACTTTTCTAAACTCTAATATTCTGGAATCTGGAGTCAAGTATTGTGTCTGTCTGCAGAAAAAAAAATTGAAGCAAATAGAAAACAATTAGAGTAATTAGTCACAAATCTGGTTAACATCAACCAAACACATCTCACAGACACGTTCCATGTCTATCTTTCTTCTTGAATGGAACATTATTCCACAAATTCATCAGGATCAATGCACAACCAAATCCAATGTCACTCGAAATAAACACCACCAACGGATCACACTGCAGAACACCACTACAATAATCTTTATTTTAATATAGGTAAGTTCGTTCCGGCCAGTGGATTATCATGAACATCCACCGGCCGTTAAAGTTTTATGCGGAAGCGCTCCGATACCATGTTAAGTTTATGAGAGGGAGAAAGTAATAATAGTTTATATTATATTGATGTGTGTTCAATAATGAACTATAAGTACAATATATGTAGGAGTACAAAAGGATTATTCCTACTAGGAAACTATCTCTAAAAGATATCTTATTCTTAATACTAATCAAATACTTATTGGAAATATTCCTATGATAATATTTCAAAATAATATTATATCTTTATCATATCCTAATATTCCTAATAAATATCTAACATTTATCACATGGTAAACATTTATTCTCTAGTGCATGAAAATAGTGAGACAATGAGTAAAGTTTTCTTTTGTCAATCTGATCTTCACCTATACCAATTATATGTCAGAAAAAGGCCTTATATTGACAATATGACCAATGCCATTACCTTAAATACCATTTACTATATATAGTAGTTACGTACTAGCTAGAATCTGGACTTTTTTTTATATATAAGCGATTAAGCCATATTCATTATTATTGTACTCTAAGCTTCCAAGCTGATTAACCCCATCTTCCTCTAGACTCTAGTTGATCTCAAATATTAAATCAATAATCACACACACAAACACACGTTAATTAATATATATGGATCATCAGAAGAATTCATTAAGCTTCAATAATGAATATACTTATTATGAAGGGTGGGAAACGGTTATTAGGGTTAGCAACAAAGAAGAAGAGCAGACAGCGGAATTACGAAAAGGTCCTTGGACTCCTCAAGAGGACTATAAGCTCACCTCTTCAATTGCCATTCACGGTGAAGGTCGCTGGAATGCTCTTGCTCGTCTTGCAGGTAATTTGTTTTCTATAAATGACAATGGTCTTATCAATCTGTTTGCTAAGCCTCCGATAATAAATGAAGGTAATGACAATTATATATATAGAGGTAATGATTATTATTTATTGGTTTACGAATTCACAGGGTTGAGCCGATCAGGCAAAAGTTGTAGGTTAAGATGGCTAAACTACTTACGTCCAGACCTACGACGTGGTCCTTTTACGCTTCATGAACAGCTGCTTGTCATTGAACTTCATTTTCGTTGGGGCAATAGGTATGCAATATAGTACTCCATTTTGCTACTAATAGATACGACAACATTATATATATATATATATATATACCTATATAGGGGTAGGATCCGCTGAAAACAACTGTTAATCTGAAAACTGAAAACAGGGTAACTTTTAGCAATTTTTGGGTAACTTTTAGCAATTTTAGTGTAACTTTATATATATACTTCAAGGGTAACTTTTAGCACTTTTAGGGTAACTTTATATATATGTTCAAGGGTAACTTTTAGCACTTTTAGGGTAACTTTATATATATGTTCAAGGGTAACTTTTAACACTTTTAGGGTAACTTTATATATTTTAAGGGTAACTTTTACCACTTTTAGGGCAACTTTATATATTTTAAGGGTAACTTCTTTTAGTGTAACTTTGATTATAGTTAAACCTATGCAGGATTCGAACCTACATCGTTGTGTATTACACAATGCTCTACCAATTGAGCTAATAGGTTGTATGAAATTCGCCAAAGATATGTGAGAGAGAGGAGGTAACAAATAGCTTTAAAACAACAACTAATAACAATATTTGGGAAACTAATAAAACACATATTATGCTATACCATAATGAACAAGATAAAAATAACAAAGAGGACGCCAAAAGCATAAAACTAGACATTACCACATGAAACGAAAGATTTTGAAAATTCAAATTGCAAGAAGATTGATTGCATATCAGTCAAAGTTATTGTTATAATACTCAAAGTTACCCTAAAAGTGGTAAAAGTTACTCTTATAATATATAAAGTTGCCCTTGGAATATACAAAGTCATCCTTAATATAATATAGTTACCCCAAACTGGTAAAAGTTACCCTTAAAATATATAAAGTTGCCCTTGAAATACATAAAATTATCCTTAATATAATCTAGTTACCCTAAAACTGGTAAAAGTTACCCTTAAAATATATAAAGTTGCCCTAAAAGTGGTAATAGTTACCCTATTTTCAGTTTTCAGATTAAGAGCTGTTTTCACAAGATCCTATTCCTATATATATATATATATATATATATATATATATATATATATATATATATTATTGCTACTCTTTCTTTTATGTGTATGATTTTTGAAACATATATATACATTAAGGACTATAAAAGTCAAATTAAAATATTATTCCAAAAAAAGAAGTAGAGGGATCACTAAAACATAAGTTCATCTGAGGGAGGCACTTTGTTGATTTATGTGTCCAAAGAATATAAACACATTATTTATCAAATCGAATTCATCATTATCATAGTTTTAGCAATATAATGGATGCCGCATGGCTTTATTTCAATTAATGAAACTAGCCTTTAATACATGCTTTGCGTGCGGTGACATTTTTTTACTTAGTGTTGTTATTCAGTCATAAAATAAAATAAAATCGGTTGGTCGATTATAAATTTAATTGAATCATTATCATAAACATTTTGATAGCAGAAGTTGACGGTTAGTCACTTTTGAAGTTTTGATTACATTTTGATTTGAGTTTATTTAGTCAGTTTTGTTAGCAGAAGTTACGATATTTTTTCCTTCTTTTCCCTATTATCTAGTGAAATTACTGTTAGTTAAGATATTATATTTCCTATTTTTCTCTTTTTTTTTTCTATTTTTTAGTGTCTTCCCATAGTTGCCTTATATAATAGAGATAATAGAGATTTATCTTTCCCCTAAAAATAATTTAGTTGATCCCTATTATTTGAGATGCTTTAACATTGTTGTCGTAAAATACTTTATGTAGAGTATAGAATCGCAACCCTAGATTTACATACATGAACCCTAGATATATTTATATTATCTTGACATATCTATAATCTATGTAATGTGTAGGTGGTCAAAGATTGCTGAAGATCTACCAGGAAGAACAGATAATGAAATTAAGAATTATTGGAGGACCAAAGTGCAAAAGCTAGCTAAGCAGTTTCAATGCGACGTAAATAGCTCTGAATTTAAAGATGCTCTACGCCATTTTTGGATTCCACATTTAGCTGAACAAATTCAGGCTGCTTCAACTGCAACATCATACACTACAAACGCCCAAATCCAAGGCCCAACTTATGATTCGGGACTTGGGCCTAACAGAAGTGCCCAAATCCAAGGCCCATCTTACGAGTCAAATGGTAGTTACAGCAGCGCCAATACTAGCACAGTAGATTGTTGCTTGTTGGATTCAATGTTGTCTTGGGATCAAACTTTTCTGGACCAGTGTGTAGTTGGGCCTGACAATCTGTGTTCAAAGCCCAGTTCTTTGACGGATTCATGTGAGGCCCATATTTCTCCTAAGTCTGGTTCATCTGCTGAATTGGATCTAGACTGGGAGCAGCTCAATGACCTTCTGTGGGAGATAGACACCAAATGATGAGGATCATATGTTGTTCTTGGCTTCTTGCTACAGCAACTAGATTAATATTTGTTTGATTGACCGTTTGAAACTACAACATAATATATAGTTAGATGTCTCATATAATTAAACAGTTTATATAAAGTTACTCATATATGATACTTCAATCGCTCTAAATATATTAATTGCAACATACTTTTTAAGGTAATGATGTAATTAATGTGGTACTTCTAAATAAGGGATATGTTGCAATTAACATCCTAAAACGAATGGAGGACAATATAACCTAACCGACTAGATTATGATGCGATAAGATTTCAAATGTTATTAACGACAAGCACCTTCCATTGCATGATATAAACTAGATTTCAGATAAGAACATGCCTATTGAAATAAACTTTCACGCTTGTCGATGCTGTACTTTGACCATTAATAACTTTAATTGTGTATTAGTAAAAAATATAAGAAATTAATATTATGAAAGTATATATACATTGAGACGAATCCAACAACATATCATATATTAACGGTTGATTTTATCTAAAACTAAAAAATGCATGGTCAAATGTAGTAGGTGCGTGAATAGTGCAATATTCAAAGTGTAAAACATCTATTTTGTTACGGAGGAAGTATAATTTATTTTCCTCAATTAGATTGCCACCCTAGGATGACAACATTGACAAGCATCTGTGATTACAAGTTGAAATTCACAGTGTGGGGGAACTTACACATGCAGATGCAGTTATATAACCTGTTAGAAGAGAGAACAAACAAGGGAACCGGATATACCACTCCAAGGCACGGAAACTACGCTTTCCTATTAGTTTAATTTCGCCCCTCTAGGATCACCGGGTTAACACGAAATAACTAATGAGATACAATGGAGAAAACAATTCACTAGATGATCTTCTAAGTGAATCAACAAGAACTTTGTGTTTGATGTTTGTGAAGAACACTCAAGAGAAAGTAGCAAGTTTTCTCTCAAGCAAAGCAAGAAGATTAGAATCTCAAAAAAAACTGATTTTTTCTCTCTCTTAACTCATATACATAACAAGGGTGATGAATAATCTTCCCTCTTGATTAGAGCTGTTACAGCATTCATCCCTCTTTAATCCCCTGATTAAGAGTACTTAATCATCTTAAAACGGATAACAAATGCATTACAACGGTTATAAACCGTCCACGCAAAATTTCACGCCCCAAAATAGAATACACGTCGCGACCCGCGATACAGATCGCGAGTCGCGAAAGGGCGCTGGCCTCCTGGTCGCGACCCGCGACGAATGTCGCGACTCGCGACCAGCCCTCTGTCTTGCTTGATTTAATCCACGTGATTTTGCGCATTCTAATCTCAACATACTAGACCTCCTCCTCTTCTAGTATATACTCATATGAGCTAACAAAACCCATTACCCTATAAATGTTCCAACAATCCTCCTCCCATTTATAGGGTAATGTTGAAAAGTTTTCAACTTGCTATAAATCACAAACAAAACATGCTCATGCATCATGGAAATATCTTACGATTGAATTTCCACTTAGTAAAAGTAACTTTACAACAATTTCGATCATAATGATAGACAAAGCTTTGAATCATATAACCACCACAAATCATTGAAGATACTAATACACATAAGCATAAAACATAATTCTTAACCTCCGACGCCTATGAAGCCTTGGTGTCCATATCCATTCATAAGCGTTCCAAGTCAAGCCTTAGACTTGGTGAAGCGGCCAAACCTCTAGCTTATATAGGTAAATCTTTACGAACATGCTCCTACAATTGAGCACTTATCAAAGATTTATTAAGAAATAAATTCAACCTCTTAACATTGTAGTAACAAGCACTAACCTCGGGATGTGTTAAACAAGTGCTCCCAACCTTCTAGAGAAGTACTTTCCTCATTAAATTTGAGATCTAATGTTGTATTAGACATCAAATTGAGTTTTCCTTCACCATAGGTTGTTCAATAGGCTTAAGACCCATCCCTTTATTCATTTTGTTCACTAGTTCCCTTGACAACGGTTTAGTAAACGTATCCGCCAAGTTCAAACTAGACCGAACAAAATTAATAGTTATACAACTATTCCTTATCATTTCACGCACATAGCTATGTCTAACTCCAATGTGCCTTGACTTGCCATTGTAGACTTCACTATAAGCTTTAGCTATGGTTGATGCACTATCACAATGAATAGCAAGAGGTGACATAGGTTTGATCCACAAGTCAACCTCACTCAACACATTCCTTAGCCATTCCGCTTCTTGGCAACAAGATGCCAATGCAATGAATTCCGATGCCATAGTGGAATCCGTTATACATGTTTGCTTCTTGGATGCCCATGAAATAGCACCTCCTCCAAGAAGAAACACCCATCCACTTGTGGATGAATAATCTTCCTTGTTGGAAATCCAACTAGCATCCGAGTAACCTTCTAGAATAGAAGGTTCTCCTTTGTAAGTTATGACATAATCCAAGGTTTTATTCAAATACCTTAACACTCTTCTCAATGCTTGCCAATGCAACATACTAGGATTACTAGTATACCTACTGAGTTTACCAATAGCAAAAGCTATATCCGGTCGAGTGCTAGTCATAGCATACATCAAGCTTCCAATTAAGCTTGCATACTCCAATTGAGAAATAGGAGTACCACTACTCGGAACCAAGTGAACACTAGGATCCATCGGAGTAGCAAAATGAGTCGAATTCGATTCATTAAACCTCTTAATCACTTTCTCAATATAATGAGATTGTGATAAAGAAATTGACCCTTTACCTCTCATTATTCTAATACCTAGAATAACATCCGCTTCACCCAAATCTTTCATGGAGAAGCTAGAAGAGAGAAAGACTTTGGTTTTTTCCACTTGTTCCAAATCGGTCCCAAAGATGAGCATATCATCAACATATAAGCAAATTATAACTCCATTACCGTTATTATCAAATTTACTATATACACACTTATCGGACTGATTTATTTTGAACCCACTAGACAAAATGACCTCATCAAATTTTTGATGCCATTGCTTAGGTGCTTGTTTAAGACCATACAAAGATCGAACTAATTTGCAAACTTTAGTCTCTTGACCTTTAACCACAAAACCTTCAAAGTTGATTCATGTACACTTCCTCCTCCAATTCACCATTAAGGAAAGCAGTTTTAACATCCATTTGGTGAATTACTAGACCATGAATCGCAGCTAATGCTATCAAAAGTCTAATGGTAGCTATTCTAGCAACCGGAGCATAAGTGTCAAAATAATCGATACCATATCTTTGCCTAAAACCTTGGACCACTAACCGGGCCTTATGTTTTAGTATGGTTCCATCGATCTTCCTTTTCCTTACGAAAATCCACTTACAACCTAAAGGTTTGCATCCGGGGGTAAATTAGCTAAAATCCAAGTATAATTTCCCATTATTGAATCCATTTCATCATTCACCGCCTCTTTCCGAAAGCGGAATCATGAGACTTCATAGCCTCATCAAAGGTCCTAGGATCCTCCTCCATATTGTAACAATATGAAAATTGAGTCACAATAGACTCCTTGACCCTTCAACTAAATATAGTTGAAAATCCGGTCCAAAAGATTTCTCTTTTCTAATTCTTTTACTTTTCCTAATTTCCGTGTTGTAGTATCATGATCATTGTTAATGTCATCCACAACATTGGAACTAGTACTAGGTATCATGTCCTTTGGTCTTGGAATCGATGAGAATCTAGTCTCATCAAATATTGCATCCCTGACTCTATCACGCAATGGATAGAGACAACATCATTTGGCTCAATGACATAAAACCTATAGGCTTTGCTATGTACCGCATAGCCTATAAAAATGCAATCAATTCCTTTTTCACCTAAAGTTTTCCTTTTAGGTTCCGTCAATTTGACAATTACCCTACAACCCCATACCTTAAGGTAATTGAGATTATGCTTTTTGTTACACCAAAGTTCATAAGGGGTAGTCTTATTCCTTTTATTAGGAACTCGATTTAATATATAACATGCAGTTAAAATTGCATCACCCCAAAAACCGTCATTTAGACCCGAATTAGAAAGCATGGTGTTAACCATTTCTTTTAGAACCCTATTTTTCCTTTCCGCTATACCATTACTTTGAGGTGAGTATGGAGCGGTTGTTTCATGAATTACACCAATGGAACTAAAATAGCTAGGATTATAGTATTCACCACCCCTATCCGTCCGAAGTCTTTTAACTTTTCCATTAAGTTGAAGTTCCACTTCGGTCTTAAAAATCTTAAACTTTTCTAGTGCTTCATCTTTAGTAAATAATAAATATATGTAACAAAACCTTGAATAATCATCAATAAAAGTTACAATATATTTTTTATTTCCCAAAGAAGGTGAACTATGAAAATCACACAAGTCACTATGCACCAATTCAAGCAATACCGTTTGTCTAGTCACACTAGGATAAGGATTTTTTGTAATCTTATTTAGCATGCATGTCTTACACTTCTCTAACTTTAAATCGAAAGAAGGTATTAAACCTAGCTTAGACATGTCATATAATCTACGATAGTTTACATGACATAAACGATTGTGCCATAGAGAAGAAACATCAAGCATGTAAATAGAACTAGTATCAATTTTATTATTAATACTAAATTTAAACATTCCATTACAATAAAATCCTTGTCCAACAAAAATACCACCCTTGGAAACTATAAACTTATCCGATTCAAATACAACTTTAAAACCAAATTTATTCAAAAGACCCCCCGACACAAGATTCTTCCTAACTTCCGGTACATAAACAACATCCCGGAGAGTTAGAGTCTTTCCCGAGGTTAACAACAATTCTACTTGGCCTATACCCTTGGCCTTTACCGTAGAATCATTCCCCATATACAAGATTGGACCATCATCCAATTCTTCCAAAGACTTGAAGAAGTGCTTATTATTGCACACATGTCTAGAGGCCCCCGAATCTATCCACCAAGAATCATCAACTCCGCACAAACATAATTTCGGAAATCATAGCCACAAAATTCATTTCTTCAATTACATGTTCATGTGCACTTTTACCTTGGTTTTGAACAACACTAGGTTGTCCAATTTTTGTCTTCTTCTTCTTAGAAGGACAATCCCTCTTGAGATGAGGTCCATTGCATACCCAACAAATGAGGGTCTTCCTCTTCTTGTTTGCAAAGTTGGTTTTAGAGTTGTTATTGTTGGATTTCTTGGTCCCACTAGACCCACCAACCTCTACCATATTCACGGTAGACTTAGGAATACTAGGAGTAGTATCCTTAACCCCATCTTGAGCCCGGATACCCTCTTCAATACGAAGATGAGTTCTCAATTGCTCCATGGAAATATCTTCCTTCCTATGTTTCAAGGAATGCTTAGTTTCTTTCCAAGAATTTGGTAATTTATCAATGATTGAGGCTACGGCAATAGCCTCATCCATCACCATACCATGTGATCTAATTTGGTTCAAAATATGATGAACTTCATGAAATTGCTCTATAATAGACCGATCATTAGTCATTTTAAATGAATTAAAATTACTAACAAGAAATTTCTTACTTGAAGCATCTTCGAAATATACTTGGCCTCAAGAGTATCCCAAAGTTCCTTTGCACTCTCCACATTTTGATATAGATCGAACAAAGGGTCGGTAAGAGAGTTGAGGATGTGACCCCGGCAAATGTAGTCATCATTCTCCCACTTTGTCCTCTTCCTTGTAGTCTCCACGGACTCTTCCTCTCCATCTTTCGGGAATGGTGGCATGGGTGTTGATAGAACATACACCACATTCAAAGTTGTGAACAAGAAGTGCATCTTCTTTTGCCATCTTCGATAACCCACCCCCTCAAACTTGTCCAACTTTTGGAAGTTCATAGTCATGTCCTTGAGTGATTGAGCCATATCCGAAATGAAAAGGAAATTAAACTAATAGATTGTTAGAAGAGAGAACAAACAAGGGAACCGGATATACCACTCCAAGGCACGGAAACTACGCTTTCCTATTAGTTTAATTTCGCCCCTCTAGGATCACCGGGTTAACACGAAATAACTAATGAGATACAATGGAGAAAACAATTCACTAGATGATCTTCTAAGTGAATCAACAAGAACTTTGTGTTTGATGTTTGTGAAGAACACTCAAGAGAAAGTAGCAAGTTTTCTCTCAAGCAAAGCAAGAAGATTAGAATCTCAAAAAAAACTGATTTTTTCTCTCTCTTAACTCATATACATAACAAGGGTGATGAATAATCTTCCCTCTTGATTAGAGCTGTTACAGCATTCATCCCTCTTTAATCCCCTGATTAAGAGTACTTAATCATCTTAAAACGGATAACAAATGCATTACAACGGTTATAAACCGTCCACGCAAAATTTCACGCCCCAAAATAGAATACACGTCGCGACCCGCGATACAGATCGCGAGTCGCGAAAGGGCGCTGGTCGCGACCCGCGACGGCCTCCTTGTCGCGACCCGCGACGAATGTCGCGACTCGCGACCAGCCCTCTGTCTTGCTTGATTTAATCCACGTGATTTTGCGCATTCTAATCTCAACATACTAGACCTCCTCCTCTTCTAGTATATACTCATATGAGCTAACAAAACCCATTACCCTATAAATGTTCCAACATAACCTTTGAGCATGCATGTAGAATTTGGAGTTGTTTATCATCATCAACATTTTGTTGCACTACCGCTATTAACCATATTCCATAATGGTTATTCACATATAATAATACAAAAACCCTAGCCGTTTTCTCTCAACTTCCCTCACCCCAACAAAACCCTAGCGCCTGAAGCCATAAGGGGTTTGACGGCTGCCTAAGCTGCTTTGGTACGGTGGACGTCGAGCCCCTCCCCTTTCCCCCTTCCCCTGCTAGCTATCTGATTACTACACGGTGTTCGACTGTTTTTCTTTTTAGTTGAAGGTCGTTGTGTTCGTTCTCTAGTATCTGTGGCGGCGACGGAGTGTCGACCGCCGCTTGTGGTTGTAGTTCCTGCTCGCCCACCCTTGTTCGTCCTCCTTCCCTGGTTTGTTGTCCTTAATCTTTAGTTTTTTCTTCACCCCCCTCCCATGCTTTCTCTCCCCGTTCTCGGTTCTCGTTTTACGAGGCGTTTAGGTCCTAGTCTCCCCTTCCCCGACCCCAGTTCTTGTGTTAAGGTGGTTAGTTTTTAGTTTCCCCTTCCCCGTCCCCCTGTTTGAGGATCTAATTCAGTCTTAGTATCCCCTTCCCCGCTCCCCTGATGGGTTTTAAAATATACCGCAAGTGCACGGTGTCTGTTTAGCAGAAACTGGCAAATACGGGTCGATCCACAGGGAGAGGAGTTCTACAGATTTGAGTTCAATTATCTAACTACTTCAAGAGAGGAAATTGATTGAGGAATTAATAACTAGACTAGAATAAACTATAACACAAAAAGATGGGAATTTATCAAATAATTAAAAACCTAGGGCAATCGATCGGTCCACCATGCTTATACCAGTTTAATCAATATAATATAGTTCAACAACACTTGGATTGAGGTTCGAATAAACGAAGTATTTCGCTAATCCTTGGTCAGGCATTAACAACTCCTAGATTAACATATGCCAGTACGGTCGCTCAACATAATCAAATCTACCTATTGTAACAAGCCTCTAATGAATATGATCTTTCGATTCTAATTCTTATTAGCTAAACATAACTCATGATATTGCGCAATTACATGAATTAAACAAGTATAACAAATCAATAGGAATTATTTTAATTCAATCCAATTATTGAAGAACATCAAACCACAATAAAAAAGGTATAAACATGGCTTCCCTCTCTAAACCCTAGAAATAGACTACTCACTCATTATAACAAAGAACTCAATAAACAGGATCAAAGTGAAAGAATTCATTAAATTAAAGAAAGTAAAGAAGAATACCGAATGATTGAAGAACAATGAAAAAGGAAATCGACAATCTATATAATCTTCCAATGTAAAAGTTCAACAAAAGTAGAGAGAATAAACTAAGTGTTTGGCCCTAAAAACGTAGAAAAATCAGATCCGTTCCACGAAAATACTAAAAACCTATTTATACTAAATACAAAACCGGCTAAAAAACCCGAAAAATCGCGTCCTGAGAGTCCGCCCTGGTCGGGCGACGGTGATCGCAGACTTACGACGAAGGAAAAATTCCGCCCTGGGTCGGGCGCGTAAGCGTTTTTCTTCGTCCGATCGCCCGGTTGACCGGGCGAAATAAAGGATGAAAAATCCCAAGTGTTGAAGTTCGCCCTCGGCCGATCGGGCGAATCCGCCTGGCCGGGCGCGTAAGCGGTTTCTTCTTCGAACGCTGCTGGTGGCTAAGTATGAAACTTCGCCCGGTCGGGCCACTCCGCTCGGTTGACCGGGCGAAGGTATTTACTTGTCTTTTTCTTCGTGGAATCCAACCAAAATGCTCATGCGGTCTTCCGGATACGCCTTGGACCTTGTGTGACTGCTGGACTTCCGTGTTGCGACTCCGATAAAGGTACAGAGTACCAAATCCGCATCAAAACCCGCAAAACACGACAAGAACTCCAAACACATCAAATCCACAAGAAAAGGGCTCGAAAGAGCCCAAATCGACTATCAAAACTAAGGGGATTAGAGTAAATAATCGATGAATAATGAACACATCAAAATCCCCCAAGCTAACCCTTTTGCTTGTCCCTAAGCAAAACCATGACATGAACAAGAATACGATTGCCTCACCCCTTCAAATATGAAAACAGAGATCAAAATTTTTTTTATAAGGCTCACAAATCATTCAATGCAGGCACAATTCAAGCTCAACTGTTCAGATCACTCTAGTTACCAATCACCCAAATAACCAATCCAATGCAAACTGCCTTATATGACGTACAAATCTTGAAAAGGTACTCACCGGGGTGTCACTCCTCTCGATATTTTGTGGCAGGCAAAAGATGTGCCCGATCGCTCACCATCCCAACCATAATGACCCTTCCCACTCACACTCTCATGTGTTTAGACAGGTGATAATATCACTCAACCTAATCATGTCGACTCAAGTAGCGAACGTACTCTTTAACTTTGACAAATTGACCACATCAATCCGATAGACAATATAAGCGCAAGCTCAAGAGGGCTTTTTCGGGGTTGTAATGGGGCTTAGGTATGGGTATGGATTATGTATGGGAAATGTGGTGGAGAAAACCAAGAATAGGGGAGCACAAGTTATTAGAAGTATCCACCTGGATATAGCCAATAATAGTTTCCCAATTCTATAAATCACCAAATCTGCGATGAACTCATTCTAGAAACAAAGTGATTGAATTTTTTTTTTTTTTTTTTTTTTTTTTTTTTTTCTTTGCAAGCACTTGGAAAAGAAAGAAATTTTTTTTTTTTTTTTTTTTTTTTTTTCGTTTCTTCTTTTTCAATTTTTCTTTTTTTTCTTTCTCTTTGCATTTTTTTCAATCCCATAATCACATGTATTTCATTTTGCTCATTCTTTTCTTTTTCTCAATTTTTGTACCTTAAGACAATCGTTTCCATCCAAAGTAACTCATAAAAACTATCTCAGATGCTAACTCAACCATATGCTCCCCCAAGCTAGGCTTGGGATTAGTATCAAAACAGAGGTATGGGCATGTAATGAGGTTAAGTAACATAAAACAGTCATTAGGCTCAACGGGGCTAAGGAGGATAAAAGTATATCATGAAAATCACTTTAAGGTTCAAAAAGCAGACAAAAGAACGCCTCTATCACAAAGAATTGCCACAAGTCATCGATCTCAATGCGTACGATGTCAAAGTCAAGATCAGTCGGCCTAATGAGGAACTAACACACAAGAAAAACAGAATGGATATAGAAATGAATCCATTGGCAAAAATGAATCCTCACAGCCTCAACCGAGATCAAGTATGCAAATCAAGATAAGCGCTTTATTATCAAAACTCATTGAGGGTCATGGCCTTTAGAGTTCACATTCCAAAGATCACAATTACAAATACCCAACTATCCGGATAAAGAGCCCAAATACATTTTCAAAGAATATCACGGGGCACGGAGAAGCGATCATACCATTCCAATTCAATTCGTATTTTTGGTATTTTTTTCAAAGAATATATGATTTTTTTTTTTTTTTTTTTTTTTTTACAATGAAACTAAACTAGGACAAACAGACTAACTAAACCGACTACACTAAAAAGCAATATAGAGAGAGGGTGTACTTACAAAGAAATCTCCCCCAAGCCGAACTCCCGCAATGCCCTCATTGCAAGCAAGAGGGAAGAAGAGAGGACTCATGTCTCATCGTCGACATATCAGCCAGAAAAACCGGCTCCGAAGTACTGCGGCAACCAAAAACAAGATTGCCAAAGGCATCCTCCCCCATATGGTCGAGTGGGGTCGGTACGTGTGGCGTATACCAAGACGGATGGGTATGGTCATGGGCGATAAGCCCCCCGGTGGTAATAGTCATGGTAGATGGGGTAGAGGGCATGGTGCGTGTCGGACTCCACGGTGGTCAACCGTGTGTCCAAGGAGGTCAGTGGGTCTCGAATGGTGGCCCGACCCAACTCAAGACGGCCCATCTATGAGGTAAGGGACTGATGTCCCCGCTCGATGCGAGTAAGGGCGGCCATCATAGGGTCTTCAGGAGCGGAGGAAGAGGCTTCCCCCACCGACTGCCTATGGTAGGTCCTCAAGGGTCGTCGAGCAATGGGCTCCTGACCCCGCAAAGGAAGTAGGTAGGAACCTACTCCAGGCTCAAGGCGGATGCTGGCGCGGTCGGGAAGAAGGATGGACTCCTTCTTGGCAATGTACCACCTAAACTTGTTGGCCGATCGGGAAGTGATCCACTTGGCATTGATCATGTAATCGATGCCAATCTCTCGGAGGGCCAACTACCGCATTGTTAACATCGGGCACAAAACCAAAGTGAACAAAGAATAGCAGCTTATAAGTCCACCTACAACAATAGGTTGTCCCCCGACACTACCATCCTCAAATTGGGCAGCAAGCTAGTGGCGGTCCGTTTGAGCCGGGAGACAAACAAATATGGCAGCACAAAGCATAGTCAAGCTCGGGAAACAAATAGCTCCCCATCGAAAAAATCTCCTCGTTTTTGACAGGAGTGGGGCTCGCCGCCCAAAAAGTGTGCATCCCGCAAATCGCCGCAAGTAGCGAAGACCGGGAAGGTGCAAATGATCGGCAGACATATGTTGGGTGTTGACCTCATCTTCACCCGTAAAGGCCGTCCAAAGTGTGTTTATGCGAAGTTCTGGGGGGTGACGATGTTCCCTAGTTAGGGGTAGGCCAAAGATAGCAGCTAGTTGGCTCAATGTTAATTCCCTATCCTCATTCATGAGGCGAAAATGAAGCACCTGATTTTTATTCCCTACTTCTAGGGAACTCGAAATTCGAGGGTTAGGTGCCTATAGGTCCGAGAAAAACATGCCAAACATAGTACCCAAACCCAATTTCTCAAATAAAGTCTTTGTATCATTAAATATTCCCAATGTATGTAGAGATTGCGAATCAACAAATCGAGTAGGAACAATATTTCTATGTTTCAATTTCTGAAACTTTTCTTTTTGTTCTAAAGATTTGAAGATTACCTCGGGGAAGTTGGAATCCGGTGGGATGCGAGTGCTTGATTCCCCTCGTGAATTTTGCCGCCTCTTGCTTGGCCTTGACATGCTTGAATTTGATAGGAAGGTGAATGGAAGTGAGAGAGAGAAAAGATGGAGATTTTCTGAATTTGTCTTTTGTTTTTTTTTTTTTGAAAAAGATGAAGAAAAGTGAAGAAAATTTGAAGGAAGGGATGAGATTGGTGAGAGAAGAGAGGTAGGAGAAGGTATGGAGATGGAGGTAGTGAGGAGAGAGAAAACAAGGGTTTGGAGAAGATGAAGTTGTGAGAGAAGGAAAAAGAAAGAATGAAAAGGAGGGTGAAATCGAGTCCCTAAAGAAGTTGTCGGGGTATCCGCCCGGTCGGGCCGATCCGCCTCGGCCGACCGGTGAAATCTTTTTTTTTTCGGATTTCTGCGTTCTTCTCGAAGCTGGGCAATCGCAAGCGAAGGAAATTCCTCCCGGTCGACCGGGCGAAATCCGCCCTGGCCGGGCGCTTCATTTTTCATATTTGTTTCGCCCGGTTGACCGGGCAATGTAACCCAAAACACGCTTGCGCGCCCGGTCCGGGCGGCTTCGCCCGGCCGACCGGGCGAAAACTACGTCACTTTTTTTTCTCTCGTTTTTCTCACTCTGCCGAAAAAAAGTGGTTGCGCGCCCGGTGGCCGACCGGGCGATTTCAATTTTTTTGCGTTTTTCCGTCAAAATTTTCCCAAGTCCGTAAATTTGCCTCCCCGCACACACTAGACTCGTCCAAATATCAGCACACTCTCCCTCACCACACTAAGAAAGTAAACTAACTAAAAAAAAAAATCAAAAGAAAACAAAAATCGAAACTAACAAAGAAGAAAAGAAAAGACGGGGTCGCCTTCCCGCAAAGCGCTGGTTTAGATGGTCCCGCACGACCTTAGTACCTCTTCTCAAAATCAAGGAGTGTCTAGGTACATGACCTCTACTTGGCCGATGAAGGCGCCCTCATGGTACAGTTTCAAACGCTGCCCATTCACTTTGAACTTCGTTCCAGCTGCATTGGCCACTTCAATAGCTCCATGTGTTTTCACGTCAGTGACGACAAAAGGTCCAGACCATTTTGACTTAAGCTTTCCAGAAAAAGCCTCGCCTAGAGTTGTATAATAGGACTTTGTCACCAACATGAAACTCCCGCTTTACAATCATCTTGTCATGAAAGCGTTTGGTTTGCTCCTTGTAGAGTTTGTGGTTTTCATATGCTTCCAAATGAAGGTTCATCTAACTCATTCGATTGAAGAAGTCTTGCTTCCCCTGCAGCCTTCCAAATCCAAATTAATTTCTTTAACCGCCCAAGCCGAGAGATACTCCATTTCAACTCGGTAAATGACAAGCTTTGCCATAGACTAATCGATATGGGGTGGTTCCTAGAGGTGTCTTAAAAAGCGCTTCTCGGAGCCCACAGAGTATCATCTAATTTTTGTGACCAATCCTTCCTTGACCTGTTGACTACCTTCTCCAAAATGCGCTTGATCTGACGATTGGAGACTTCAACTTGACCACTAGTCTGAGGATGATAGGCTAAACCAACTTTGTGAGTGACTCCATATCTCTTCAAGAAAGCTTTGAAAGTGCGCTGGTGAAAGTGAGATCCCCCATCACCGATCAAGACTCTCGGGACTCCAAATCGAGGGAAAATGACCTTCTTGAAGAGCTTCATGACTACCTTAGAATCATTGGTAATGGAAGCCACAACTTCAACCCACTTAGTCACATAGTCCACAAAGAACCAAGATATACTGTTCCCACAAGAAGAAGGGAAAGGTCCCATGAAATCAATACCCCATACATCAAAAGGTTCAATCTCCAAAATACCCATCTGGGGCATCTCCCCGCCTCTTTGAAATATTACCCGTTCGTTGACATTCATCACAAGAGAGACAAAAAATACGAGCATCTTTAAAAAATGGTAGGCCAATAAAAACCACTCGGAGAACTCTATAAGCGGTGGCTTGTGAGCCCGGATGTCCACTGCAAGGCATACTATGACAATGTTGGAGAATGCCAACTATCTCCCAATCGCCTATACATCGTCGAACAAGCCATCTCGAACACTTCTTGTATAAGAGGGGGTCATCCCAAAAATAATGCTTGGCATCGTGATAGAACTTCTTGCGCCGTTGGTATGTCAAATCGGGAGGATGAGAACCACTAACACAATAATTAGCAAAATCAAGATACCATGGAGATTGAGTAGACACGGTGAAAAGATGGTCATCCCGGAAAAGCATCATCTATGGGACCGTCGCACTTGACTCAAACCTCAACCGGGGAGAGATGATCTCGCAACTACATTCTCAAGCACCCTTCTTGTCACGGATCTCCCGATCAAACTCTTGTAGTAACAATATCCATCGTATAAGTCGTGGTTTGGCCTCCTTCTTGGCCAAGAGATACTTTAGCGCAAAGATGGTCGGTATGAACAATCACTTTCAAACCTATGAGGTGGGTCCGAAACTTGTCAAGAGCATACACAATGGCTAACAACTCTTTCTCCGTAGTAGCATAATTGACTCGGGCCTCATCTAAGGTCTTCTTGGCATAGTAGATGGCATGGAGGACTTTGTTTTTCCGTTGACCAAGCACAAGCACCAACCGCATAATCGCTAGCATCACACATGATCTCGAAAGGAAGACTCCAGTCCCGGAGGTTGTATGATAGGGCAAAGTGATCAATGCTTCCTTAATCCCGTCAAAAGACTCCACACACGTATCAGTAAAATCAAAGGTGGCATCCTTGAGCAACAATTGAGTAAGGGGTTTCGCGATTTTTGAAAAGTCTTTTATAAATCTGCGATAGAAACCCGCGTGACCCGAAAACTCCTTACTCCCTTGACATTCACAGGAGGAGGAAGTTTCTCAATCACCTCAATTTTTGCTCTGTCCACCTGGATGCCACGCTCGGATATGAGATGTCCAAGTACCACTCCATCATTCACCATAAAGTGGCACTTTTCCCAATTAAGAACCGGATTAACCTCGGAACAACGTTTCGTAATTTGAGAGAGATTACGCAAACACACATCAAAGTCGAACCATAAACACTAAAATCATCCATAAATACCTCCATGATATTTTCAATGAAATCGAAAAAATGGCCATCATACATCTCCGAAATGTGGCGGGGGCGTTGCACAAACCAAATGGCATTCTCGCGATATGCAAAAGTGCCATAGGGGCAAGTGAACGTCGTCTTCTCCCGATCACTGGGTGAATGGGAATCGAAAGAAACCCGAATATCCATCCAAATAACGTAAAAAGTTATGTTTTGCTAATCTTTCTAACATCTGATCAATAAAAGGGAGAGGGAAATGATCTTTCAGAGTGGCAATGTTTAATCTGCGATAGTCAATACACATCCGCCAACCTGTAACAGTACGAGTAGGAATTAGTTCATCCTTATCATTCTTAACAACAGTAGTCCCCCCCTTTTTAGGAACAACTTGAACCGGGCTCACCCACTTAGAATCTGAGATGGGGTAGATGATGCCCGTCAAGTAGTTTCATAATTTCCTTTTTCACCACCTCTTGCATATTAGGATTCAAACGTCTTTGAGGTTGTATGCAAGGGCGGTGATTTTCTTCCAAATTAATTCTATGCATGCAGAAATCAGGACTAATGCCCTTTAGATCATCAATACTATACCCAATAGCCTTCTTGTGCATGCGAAGCACCGTAAGAAGTTGTGAAAGCTGGCTATCTGTGAGTTTAGTACTGACAATCACAGGACATTCCTCAGCATCATCAAGAAATGCATATTTGAGATGAGAAGGTAAAGGTTTAAGTTCTAACTTCTTTACCTGTGGTTCGGAAGTAGAGCAAATAGTCTCCATTACCTTACAATCTGCTACCGTATCAATGTCAAGATCATCAGTGAGATCAAGACTTGTCTCCAATAATTCATCAGACAGAAATTGTGAAAAACTAACTCCAGAGATCTCATCGAGTATGTCAATCCTGCAACATGTGTGCTCAAGCATAGGGGACTTAATAGCATTGGTTAACTGAAAAGTAATAGTATCATCACCAACACTCAAAGTCAGAGAGCCAGATTTTACATCAATAACAGCACCAGCAGTACATAGAAAAGGTCTACCCAAAATAATGGGAATTTGACTATCTTCTTCCATATCAAGTACTACAAAGTCCACAGGAATATAAAATTTTCCAACTCTAACAGGGACATCCTCTAAAATACCCAAAGGATACTTCACAGATCGATCAGCCATCTGTAAAGTAATCTGTGTGCACTTTAAAGCACCCAAGTTCAGTTTATTACAGACGCATAAAGGCATAACGGATACACTAGCACCTAGATCACACAAAGCCTTATCTATAAACAGAGCACCCACATGACAGGGGATGGAAAAACTACCAGGATCTTTTAATTTGGGTGGGATTTTATTTTGCAAAACAAAGACCTGCATTCTTCGATTAAAGCAACCCTATCTATTCCACCAAAATCTTTCTTTTTGGTTATCATATCTTTCGAAACTTGGCATACACAGTACTTGAGAAATTAAATCGGTGAAAGGAACTGTTACCTCAAGATTTTTGACCATAGACATAAATTTACCAAGTTGTTGATCGACCTTTGATTTTTGCATCCTATGGGGGAAAGGTAGTGGTGGAGTAGGAGAATCGTAACCTTCTCCCTTGCGTTTCTCCGTCATCCACTTTCCCGCGCTCAACTTCAGTTCCGGAGCTATCCTCACCTTCATTGTCATCCACATCATCATTCTCGAACTGGAGGTATTGAATCATCGGTAGGCATAGGTGGCGCATCATATTGTGTACCGCTCGAAGAGTGACAAAGATTAGCGGTTTCTTTAGGGAATTGGTTGCCCTTGCAGATGACCTGGTTGCCTTTGTGCATTGTTTCCTCGCCACCTCGAGCAAGTTGAGTCTCCAAATGCTTGGTGGTGTTCTTCAGCTCCTTGATGCTCTCCTCATGATTTTTCGCATAGAAACCATCATTTTCATTAGATCGACATAGTAGGTTCTTGAGAGCCGTTATTATGAGGAGCTGGCTGCCGATAGCCTTGGGGTGAAGGCCTATTGAAACCGGGAGGGGGTTCCGAGGAGCCCCTTGATAATATGGTGGTCTAGCAAAGCATGTTGTGGTGGGTTTTGATGTGGTGGTGGGTAGGAAGATTGTGGTGGAGGTTGAGGATTTTGAACATTGTGGCTCTTATAGGAGAAATTGGGGTGATCTCTCCAACCTGGGTTGTAAGTGTTGGAATAGGGGTTGTGTGGTCTCTCGTGAAAAGCATTGGCATGCTCCATCCGATTAGGATCGGGTTGACTGTAGGAACAATCATGACCAAAGTGACCTTGAATACCACACACTTCACAAAAGGAGGAAGTAATAGGAGCCATGGAGGACATCGCATTAATACTCATGGGAGGAGTAGTGGACTGCGAAGATTTCAATGAGTCCATCTTCATGCTCAACTCGTGCTACTTGTGAGGACAACAAAGCATATGCATCAGCATCCAACTTCTTCTTGGTAGTAGTCCTGGAGGAGCTATGATCATTCGCCGCTAAGTTGGCGTAAAATCGTATCCTTCATCTACCCCCTTATCTAGAAAGACACCCCCGCAGATGAATCAATCGTGCTCTTGATATGAGGTTGTAGACCATTGTAGAATGCTTGGGTGATGAACCACTTATCCAGATTGTGGTGTGGGCATTCCCTCTCGCAGATCCTTAAACCTATTCCATGCTTCCTTCAATGTTTCATCGGGTTCTTGTTGGAAGGTGGCAAGCTTGTGTCTTATTTCTCAGTTTTGGTGGGAGGGTAGTACTCTTTCAGGAATGCTTCGAGATATAGCACTCCACTCAGTTTCATTAACATCATTCAGCCACTTCGTGCCTTGTCCTTTAGTGAAAATTCAAAGACCATAACCTTCAACCGATCGTGAGTGACCCCTTGGTGCTTAACGGTACGACAAAGTCATTGAAACCGTTGTAAATGATTTGCAGGGTCTTCAGATGGATGGCCACCAAATTGATTCTCGCTGGATCATGTTGATGAGGCCAGGCTTGATTTCGAAGTTGATTGCTTGTATATCGGGCATAGTAGGACCTGTGGGAACATTGCCGAGGAGAAGGTACCCCATAAGATTTCAGCGACTTAGGAGGCATAATTGGTTCGGTTGGTTCTTCCGTGGTTTTTTTCTCGATTAGCGGATCGCTTTTTCTTCTTCTTTTGTGTCTTCTTGAGTTTCGGATGGTTTTCTCAAGATCGGATCGGTCTGAACCGGAGAACCCGTTCTTTTAGACCTGGGCATAAAAGAAACAAAGAAAAATGTGCAATAAGGTGGCCTCAATTGGAACTTGAAGTTCCAATGAGACAAGCAGAAATAGTCAAATAATTAATCAAAAAGCTATAGAAACTAGCCGTATCCCCGAAACGGCGCCAAAAACTTGATGGGTTTTAAAATATACCGCAAGTGCACGGTGTGCCGTTTAGCGTAAACCGGCAAATACGGGTCGATCCACAGGGAGAGGAGTTCTACAGATTTGAGTTCAATTATCTAACTACTTCAAGAGAGGAAATTGATTGAGGAATTAATAACTAGACTAGAATAAACTATAACACAAAAAGATGGGAATTTATCAAATAATTAAAAACCTAGGGCAATCGATCGGTCCACCATGCTTATACCAGTTTAATCAATATAATATAGTTCAACAACACTTGGATTGAGGTTCGAATAAACGAAGTATTTCGCTAATCCTTGGTCGAGCATTAACAACTCCTAGATTAACATATGCCAAGATTCGGTCGCTCAACATAATCAAATCTACCTATTGTAACAAGCCTCTAATGAATATGATCTTTCGATTCTAATTCTTATTAGCTAAACATAACTCATGATATTGCGCAATTACATGAATTAAACAAGTATAACAAATCAATAGGAATTATTTTAATTCAATCCAATTATTGAAGAACATCAAACCACAATCAAAAAGGTATAAACATGGCTTCCCTCTCTAAACCCTAGAAATAGACTACTCACTCATTATAACAAAGAACTCAATAAACAGGATCAAAGTAAAAGAATTCATTAAATTAAAGAAAGTAAAGAAGAA
The DNA here is from genome assembly GCA_947646795.1 of Beta lomatogona. Taxonomy (NCBI): domain Eukaryota; kingdom Viridiplantae; phylum Streptophyta; class Magnoliopsida; order Caryophyllales; family Amaranthaceae; genus Beta; species Beta lomatogona. The sequence continues at coordinate 403,868 of CANSNZ010000744.1, read as the reverse complement.
TACCGAATGATTGAAGAACAATGAAAAAGGAAATCGACAATCTATATAATCTTCCAATGTAAAAGTTCAACAAAAGTAGAGAGAATAAACTAAGTGTTTGGCCCTAAAAACGTAGAAAAATCAGATCCGTTCCACGAAAATACTAAAAACCTATTTATACTAAATACAAAACCGGCTAAAAAACCCGAAAAATCGCGTCCCCGAGAGTCCGCCCTGGCCGACCGGGCGAAATCCGCCCGGGCCGACCGGGCGAAATCCGCCCCTGGTCGGGCGACGGTGATCGCAGACTTACGACGAAGGAAAAATTCCGCCCGGTCGGGCGCGTAAGCGTTTTTCTTCGTCTGATCGCCCGGTTGACCGGGCGAAATAAAGGATGAAAAATCCCAAGTGTTGAAGTTCGCCCGGTCGGGCGCGTAAGCGGTTTCTTCTTCGAACGCTGCTGGTGGCTAAGTATGAAACTTCGCCCGGTCGGGCCACTCCGCCCGGTTGACCGGGCGAAGGTATTTACTTGTCTTTTTCTTCGTGGAATCCAACCAAAATGCTCATGCGGTCTTCCGGATACGCCTTGGACCTTGTGTGACTGCTGGACTTCCGTGTTGCGACTCCGATAAAGGTACAGAGTACCAAATCCGTATCAAAACCTGCAAAACACGACAAGAACTCCAAACACATCAAATCCACAAGAAAAGGGCTCGAAAGAGCCCAAATCGACTATCAAAACTAAGGGGATTAGAGTAAATAATCGATGAATAATGAACACATCATCCCCGCTTGTGTCTGTTTGGTTAGGTTGCCAAGGAAGCTTTCGTTGGGTACGTGAAGGCTACGTGCAGTTTTTGAAGGTAGGATGTCGTTGTTGCAGGCGTGGTTTTATGAGTCTGTTGGTTGTTTGTTTCGTTTCTATTATCTGTTTTAGCTGTAGTTTAGGTTAATCCAATTCCAATTATATTGTCATATTAATAGTGTTATGGTTCGATCTTCTGGTTTAGAGATTGCCCAGTTGGATCTTAGGATCTGTAATTCGGGTGAATTTCTTTGTTGGAATTCGCCCCCAGTTCATGTGATGCCTTTTGGAGTCATCACAGTTTAAAAATGCATCTTGTGGGAGGCCCTCTAATTTATTTTGGGGCATGTTTCGACCTCCACGCATTTTGAGTTTCATTCTCGTGAGACTAAACTCTAGAAACCCTCTCAGAAGGGTCATAAGTCACCAAAGGACGTGACTTCTTTGTTACTTCAATCAGTAGAATCCCCGGAAGATATTTTCGTTCAAGGGCCTTAGGAGTTATCGTCTAGCAGACATCGACGTCTGCTAGATGAGTTGTGGCAATCTATTTCTGCCGATCGTCTCGGTTTTGTCTTTTAGCGGGTTTCCTCTCCTCTCGGGTAGGGATTGGAATGGGTCTAGTTCTCCCGGACCCAACCCTAATTTAAGGGTCTGGGTCCAAATTTTCAGACCCTAAGGGTTCCGGTCTGGGTCCAAGTAATTTTTTTAGGGTATGGGCCTTGATATTTTAGACCCGGACCCGACCCTTAGACCCTAAAAATATTTAATATATAAATTTTAACTTTTTTTTTTCAAAACAAACATATTTTCTTCGAGAACAAATATTGGCGATTAACCAAAAGGCCAGAGAAGAATGGGAAAGGAAACAAGCTGAAGCTGAGAAAATTCGTAAACAAAATGAAGTACGCATCTGTTATGGGTCGAATTATTCTTACGTGGCAGTAAAATGCATGCCTAAGATGTGTTAGTTTGCTTGATTAAGTGGCAGCGCTTAATTGGACGAACAGAGGAGCAAGCGGATAGATGACGTGTCAAGGTAGTTCCGGAATTCTAGAGGAGAAGAGATATGCGCTGCGTTGAGGGGAAAGTGGAGTTGGTTTTAACCGCCAAAGCAAGAATATCTCAAGAGAAGCTCCTATAAAATAGGATCTAGGCCAATAAGAAGCAAGGACGAAAACGACTATGCTTTAACGTCATTATTATAGCTTAGTATCAATAGTTCATTAGCTCAAATATTGTAAACTCACTACTCGCTGCTCTCTCAACTCTCTCTCTCTAGCTAATATTTGTACTCTCTCACAAACTCGAGCAACTTAGTGAATTGGCAGGATACAAATCCTCCCGTGGTTATTCCCTCATTTCCAAAGGGTTTTCCACGTAAAACTTGCTGCGTTCTTTCCTTTATTTTTCGCAACTTTACTTTGTGCGATATACTTTTATTTGCAAGTTAATTATCAACCCCCTCTCCAAGCAAATTAGCCTTAGTGTGAAATTTTCCCTAAACAGCATCTTAGCGTACTTGCATAGATTTGTTTGTTTTTTATCTTTTATTTTCCTACGAAGTATATATGTAATATTACTAATATATCGTTGAGAATTTTTGTGTGGTCACCACAGCCTGACAGCAGTACTGTTGTTGATGCTAACAAAGAGAAAGATGATGGAGTGTAAAGTCACTGAAGGTGAGTAAATTTAACTGTGTAAATGCAACCATGGAAGAGTGATAGTGAGTCATGTATAATTTTCTTCTCTTCTGCTCAGAACAAAGAAGAGGATGACAAAATGCGCACAACAGCAACAAATGTAGCTGTCCGAGCTGTTGTTGGAGGGGATGACATTCTATCAAAATAAAGAAATATGCCTGGACCCTAGACCCTCCTGACCCTAAGGGTCTGGGTCCGGGTTCAATTTTTCCATACCCTTAGGGTCCGGGTCTGGGTCCTCAAAAAATTAGGGTATGGGTTCAGGGTCTGGCTAGACCCGACCCTTGCCCATCCCTACTTTCGGGTCTTCTTCAAGATATTCAACCCATCCTTACCTACATTCGCTCGTGATAAGTTTACGTTGGACTGGACTTGTAATAGTGTGTCTTTGTTTCATAGAGTCTTTAAGAGCAATGAAGCTCCTTTAGTTTTGTTTGCTTGTTTTATGTGTGATTGTATTAGCATTAGGTTGTACGTCCTTTCATAAATTAATGCAAGTTTTCTCATTATCCAAAAAAAAGACATTTTGTTACACTTGCAAATGTCAAATATTGTTGGAGGCAAAATCAGTTGGGATACAACTAATTTGGCTTGTTATGCTATTGCTGTCTTCATTAATCTAGCTACCTTCGCACCAAGATTATCTTTTATAGTTGCACGGGCTTATTCTATGATAACTTGTAGTGGTTGTTTTTAGATTATTTTTGTATTTTATTTTTATTTATTTTATTCATTTTCATCTATTTTAACTTTTATTTCTTCTTTTTATATTTCGTAGCTTTAATTATTGTTATTTGCTAGTTTGTAGCTCTTAATTTCATAATTTAATTATTTCCTTTGTTTTATTAATTCTAGATCGTTTAGTTTAGTTTTAACAATTAATTTTCTATTTTTATTTCCTTTTAGTTACTCTTATTTTTATTATTATTATTTTTGTTTTTTATGCCATGTTTCTCCACTCGTATCTATCTTGGTTTACATGTAGGCAAGCATTTCGGATTCTAATAGCCGTGACACTTATGCTACTTGGTGAAATTTTTTGGCATTAGCCTATACCACATATTGCACTTATCCTACACCACATGACTACATGATCACAATCCTCTTCCCTAACCCACAACACCAAAGTAACCACCCTCACCTCGCCAACACCAGCATCACCTACACTCTAGCACCTTCGCCTCCACCGCAGCACCAGCATCATTTGTCCTAGCCAAGAGAGAGGACGCTCCTCTGTATGTAGAACGGAGCGGGTGCTCCGTTCGAACTCACCAAAAAAACAGAGAAGTTCCAGAATGTATGAGCGGGTGATGAGCGACCTTGGAGCGGGAGCTCCAAGAAAATGTGCTACAATACTCATTAAATAAATCGATGGTTGTGATTCATTGAAGCAAATCTATGGCGTGGCTTAATTATGTTAAACAGAGAAAGACAGGATATTTAGCAGCAAAAGAAATTGATATTGGGAAGAATCAGACGGCCTGATCTTCATTCTTGCCGTGTCTTTTGTTTTTTTGAATAACTCATCTCCTACGTGGTGCAAATTTCCTTTAACCCTTTTTTATTGTCCCAAGTACAAATTAATCGGTGTTACCCTATCGATTTTTGATAGTAAGAAGAAAAAAAATTGTAGAACCAAATGTTATTGTTGATCATTTATCTTCAAACCTAGCAGGGGTTTTTGAGGGAGCTTGTCACTGAAATTCATACTCGTTACTCATGTTTTCTTCTTCCAGATATGCTTTTAGTGAGAGAATAATGTTTGCATATTTTTGTTTGATTCATGCTTCTAATTTTAGTCACTGACATCCCGTGTTTTTTACGTAAATTTTTAATGCAAGTTTGGTAATATTTTGAGACTGATGAATCAAGAGTAATACTTCTGCAAGCAAGGATCCGTGGAGATAAGTCTTATCCTGAGTTCAGATACCATGCATCTTGATTCCGGCAGTATAAAATATAGATGTATACTAGATTATCTCTATTAGATTCTCTCTGTTATATTATCGGTATGTAAGCGAAAGATTTCTTTTACAAAATATATTAGGTTCTTTTTTGTTTTGTTTCTTTCAACAGAAAACCATGGATTAATATATGCAAAGGAAACAAACTTACCAGTTACCACCAAGCCTTTAACTATGAAACAAACCAGTACTTCCTTAATTCAATATTAATGGTAATACTTTTTCAGAAAATTATAAATTAGATGCATAAGTAATTAATGATTTTATTTGGTAACAAGTTTTTATATATTTCTCGTCATCGCACATAACCCTCTTTGTTGTTTCTCTCTTCATTACTCTCATGTACATTTAGGGGGCGTTTGGTTGGGGGTTACAAGAAAGGAAAAGGGAATCAAGTAAGCTAATGCTTACTTGTTGTTTGTTTTGTCCATTTAATCATTCATTTTACCCCTCGGTTACCCCCAAAGTCCTCTACATTGATTCCCCACCCCCCCTCAAGGGTTTCAATTACCCTTTCTCCTCTAACTCCATGGTCATGTTGACCCATTATTAACCACCAATCAAGCCACCACAACAACCAATCAAGCCACCACAACCACCACACTATTTCACAAAACCACACCCAGCTAACCCACCACTTGAAGGAATATGTCCTTAGACATTCCGGCAATTACTAAATATAAATAGGAATGTTATTATGAAGATAATAAAGTTAATTATTTTAGTAATCGTATTTACTTGCTAGAGAATAAATATGATTAATAGGACAATATTGATTGGGCCTATAACTAAAATAGATTAATCCTATGAGGTCACACATTGTAGCACAAGTTGGACAAAGCAATCCAAATCCATTTAGGATTAGGATTGGGCCGGTCCAAAGGAGAATAGGAGGAGAATTAGTTCTCCTAACTAACCTATGACTCTTCTATTATATATAGGATATAATATTAGGGTTTAGGTAATCAATCCATTAGTCAGTTTCTTTTCACTAGAGAGAGAAAGAGAAACCCTAAATCTATTCTCCATAAACCGGCGCCTATACCACCAAAAGCAAGGGATCTTTTCTCTTCCGTTCTAGCAGACGTTGGTGTTCAACTGGTGCTCGTGGACTGATTAGAGGAGCAACACTTGGGGCTCTCGGATCTTCAAAGCTTGCATACAACAGGGAAATCACGCTACAAAGGTTTGATATTTAATCCCTATTGAATGATTCATATGGTTGATTATGTCTGCGATCCTATGATAGATGTTAGGAAATTGTTTCCTGAAATTCCGCTATATGCATCTATATATTCCTACACCACTACCATGACTACCAGCGAACAAGCACCCCACCACCACCACAGCAGCGAACCTTACCCCACCGGCCACCACCACGAAATTATCACGACCCCCACCCCACCACAGTCATGCAACCACCAAAGCACCACGAAACCACCACGAAACCTCACCCCCCACCACAACCACAAGCCAAAAAAACCACCACAAAGCAACACGAAACCACTGCCACCCCACCACAACGAAACAACCACACTAACAACCAAACCCCCATCTTAGCCACCGAAACACCACCCTATACTGGAAAAACCCCACCTCAAAAATGAAAGAAAAGCAATAATAACAACGGAATTTCCTTTACTTATCCTTGATTATGGCTTTAAATGGTCAAATTCGGCCATGAAAACTTCAAATCTGAAGTTTTTATGGTCAAATTCGGCCATGAAAACTTCAAATCTGAAGTTTTTATGGTCGAATTTGACATTTAAAACCTCAAATATGAGCTTTTGTGGTGGTGGAGAAGGAAAAGAGAGAAGAGAGGAGGCGCGAGGGCCGCGACAAGAACAATTGGAGGGGCGGCAACAAGGTTGGAGGTGGCGCAGCAACGGTGAGGGGCGGCATCAACTGTGAGAGGTGGCAGCAAGGTGGTGGTGGAGGTTATTAGGAGAGGGAGGGAGAACATTTATGGTGGAGCAATTGTGAGAGTAAGAAAAGATTGTAATCACACAACCCTTATAATCAATGGGTTAGCTTTTTATTCTCCTTGTTTCTCTTTCTTAAACCCTTTCCCTTTCCCCTTCATTTACCAAACTCCCCTTTACTTAAAACTTGTGCTTCTCTCCTATGTTGTAAGACTTGTAAGTGTAACTATGAGACAAAGGAAGTATTGCTTGTAAGTTGCAAGAGAAAAAAGTTGGGAGATTGGCTACTGTTCATTTGAACAGTGTTCTGAGTCACAGAAGCCCGTAATTTACTGTTCACAAGCTTCTCATGTGTTGTGCAATCTCACTTCTGTCTTCTGACTCCTGACTCCTGAGTCTCTCTCACAAACACTCCTCTTTTGCCAAAGTCTCCATCTCTGTCCCATTCCTTCCTTTCTGATCTCACCTGCGGCCACTCCAACAAATACTTTTCAAAATGGGTCAGGGAATGAGCTGTGCTTCTCCAAATAACCATGAAAATTACCCTTCTATGTTATTTGATTTTTCTCTTTATGATCGTAACTCTTTGCTTCATATTGCTGCTTCTAATGGCCAGATCGATGTGGGTTTTTAAAATCTTTTTGTGGGTTGTTATAAATTTTGATTCTTTTTTTATTATTTTCAAAGTTTTGATTTTTTAAATGTGGGTGATTTTTTAGGTTGTTTCTTGGCTTTTGGAAAGAAAGATCGGAAAATCTTGATGCGTTAAATCGACATAAGCAGGTGTGTTAATGTATTTTTTTTTTATGAAATATGAAAAATTAATAGTAATATTATGATTGGTTAATATTTTGGTTGAACGATTCAGACACCTCTTATTAGGGCTGTTCAGAGTGCGGTCTGGACCGCACCAAACCGCAACCCAAACCGTTTTTTCGCAGTTTGGGTTGGTTTGCGGTTTCAAAATTACGGTTTGGATTATGATTTCAAGCAAACCGCGTTTTGGGTTGAGTTTTAATTTTTGTAAACCGAAACCGCACCGTAAACCGCACTTTTATACTTCCTCCGTCCCAGAAAGATCTGAACACTTGTTGAGACACGTAGTTTAAGGTAATAAGTTGTGGTGTGGTTATCAAATGTTATTTAATTTAAAAAGTATATGTGATAGGACTTGGTGGGGTATTTTTTATTAGAGGAGATAGAAAGTTTGGTAACTTTTTATTGATAAAAGGTTGAGTGTGGGCCAAACATGTATAAAAGAAAGAATATATTAATGGTGGGGCCAGGCTAAGAGTGAAAGTGTTCAAACTAATTTGGGACAAACATAAAAGGAAAGTGTTCAGATTATTCTGGGACAGAGGTAGTATGATTTTTTTTTTATTTTTTTTTAATCTATTGTGATTTTTTTTAGATACAATTGACAAGGTGGCATACAAGTATACAATTGAAAAAAAAGAGGTTTGAGGTTACGAACTCGGACACTTTTGATAAGTTATTATTTATGTTTAATTATGAAGTCAACTTCATATTTATTTGGACTCTTTATATTTATTAACAATTTTTTTTATTCCTAGTTTACAAAATTAATGTCGCGGAGGAAAAAAGGTTAAACCGCAAACCAAACCGCACCAAACCGTTTTGTGCGGTTTGGTTTGGGTTGGTTTGGACAAAAGTGCGGTGCGGTTTGGGTTGGAAATATGTCAAACCGTATATTTGCGGTTTGGGTTGGGTTACATCCCAAACCGCACCAACCCAAACCGCGAACACCCCTACCTCTTATGTTGGCTGCAATGCACTGGAAAATCTCGTGTGTGGAGATGCTCCTTCATGCAGGAGCTAATGTAAGTTAATCTTCATTTCAATTATCTTTTTTCTCCTTTTTTAGATGATTTTTTGCTAATTTATTGGAAATATGAGGAAAAAAATGGAATTGTTGTATGAAAAATAAGAAAAAGATGCAAACTTTGGGCATTTTTCTTCAGTGATTAAAAGAGATATATGCGAAGTTTGAAGATTTTAAGCTTGGTTGGTTGTTGCATTGCCTTGTTGGTGAGTTTTATTAGCGTAATACTAATATGAGAAATGGTGGGATTACTTTTCATTTGCCAGATTTTTATGTTTGATTCTTTGAGAGGAAGAACTTGTCTACATTAAGTTGCCTATTATGGGCATTCAGATTGTCTAAAAGCCATACTTTCATCGTAATTAAAGTCGCAGACACAAGAATCTGTTATCGGAGTCTCCAGGTTCAGATCTGTGAACTCTTCTTATGGAGGTTAACAATTTGAGTTCTTCAGCTTTATTTTCGTTTCACCATCTGAGAACTCTTCTTCTACCTTCACTCTTATAGGTTAGGTTTCTCACTCCTCCAATCCCTCACCCCCATTACAAATTTCATGCTTAATTGTTTATAATTTCATTCAATTTTGGTTTTAAGTCTTCAAACTTTCATGGTTAATTAGTGGGTATTTCAAAAGATAAACAATTGCTGAAACACAGAAATGATTTCTTACACATATCTCACCTTTTCCAGGTCTTTCTCCATTTCATCGATTTTCTATTCCTGAAAATGTTAGGGTTTATCTATTGTAAAGCACGCCAAAGCGAAGGATGCAATGGTGTTTCGTTTTCTCTTATTCTTTTTTTTTTTGACAGGAAGAAAATTATCATTCATTGAAAAGCCATCCGGCATCTACATTGATTGATAAATGAGATACGGAAGTAGATATGAAAACAACAAGTAATACATCATCCAAACAAGATAACTGAAAAACTATTCGAGCCCATTTGAATCGATGCCTACGCATCTTTAACTCAATCTTCACTGAACGTGTTGTAACTTTTTGAATATCAATACCCTTGTTGTAGATCAGATCTTTCAACTTCCAAATCACACCTTCCCTTGAAACAACCATAAAACAGGGCAAAAACAAAAGAAAGAACAAACTTCTACCAGATGAGAAGACAAAACCTTTATTGAAAAGGAAGATCACCGCCTCAGGGCCACCACAATCAAACACTTTGCCTCACCTTCTCTAATCAGAATAGATGGGATGGAAAAAACCACAACCCACAATCTAACCAGAGCAAAAAAGATGAGGGCAAAGAAACTATGGGGATGAGAAAATAGATCGGGGCGAAAACACAAAGAAAACAAACAAAAGAAAACACACGGAGGGAGGGGAGACACACCTTACACCAGCCGTGAGGCTAGGCGGCGGCCTCCCCAAAGGGGGTTTTGAGATAGGGTTTGGGGTTTTTTTTCTTTGGAGGGGAGAGAGAGGGCTTGTCTTCGTTTTCTCTTATTCTAGACTATATCCTTGCTTCCTGATATTCATTTGATAGTATAGTGAATTGGGTAAAGCATAGAGTGCTCGCTCACTAATATATGGTCTTTTTTCTTTTGGCTCGATTTTTTGATTTATATATCTGATTTTTTCTTATTTTATGATAAATAACGTAAGGCATAATAAGCAGTTAGGGTTTCGTCGGGCCAAGGACGATGGTTGTTGAGGAACCATTTTTGCCTTTTGTTATAATTTCCTGAAAGAACTGATTTGATTTTTTCTTATCAAAGAAGATTACAGATAGCTTGAATCAGCTGATGAGGGCCTGACTCCTTGATACTCCTTTTTCTTTCGTGTATAAATTATTGCTTAAAAGGTGGGAATAAGTCTCTTTTGTTGTAATGCCTAAACATTATATGTGAGCTGCAGAACTTAACACTTCTCAGTACTTTGAGTATATGCCCTTTAGCTTGAGTTACTTCCTTCTGATATGTTGACCTCTTTTATTGTTCACATACATGTCCAGTTTGCAACTGTGAAGTGTTTGGATATGAACCAAGAAATTGACAACATTCTCCAGCTAAGGTACGTACAGATAAAAGTTTAGTTTTTGTTATCTTCATTTTTGTTCCGGGTTCCTACCGTTTAAGAATAGAGAGCTGATTTAGAATCGACTGCTATATAGTTCCCCCTTTTCTAACTGATACATGACTAGAGTTAAGCCTTATGGTACTCAATCTCATTGTAATGAATCTTTATTATCTATGTATTTAGATTCTAGCTGATACCTTTAATTTTTTTTTCGAGTGTGCTGGTATAGAGGTTTGCCTCGACATTTTTCAGTTCCGTCGTTATCTGCGTTTTCAACTATTCATGTGAATTTCCCTCACTACTACATTTATATTTTTTAGAATTTTGGGTTGTACTGATCTTTTATGTTCTTCTCTCAATTAGTATGAACAAACAGCCTCAAATTGAAGAACAAGGACAGCTTAAGGAAAAGTGGAAAAAGGAGATATACCAGCGTTGAAATAAAAAGGTATTTTTCAATTATTGTGTTAAATAGTCATCTGGGTCATTACTTTTTTCTTGGGGAGCTCGAAAAAGAGAGAGGGAGGGAGAAAGAGAGATAGGCAAACTGGGAATTTATTTTGAAGGGAGCCATTTTAGAATAACTTTTCTTATAATAAAAAACGTTCAATGGGAAAGTAACGCATTGTAGTTCATGAACTGGCAAATAAGCTTTGGAAAGGGGGAACCACGATGATGGTGAGGATCCTCCGTCTCTTTTCTTTTCTCTTTTTGCCTTGCTTTTGTGATACTTCATGATGCATATACTGATCATTCAGCTCATCTAAGACCCTTCTAGAAGTTCTTTTGCATGCTACTTACAATGATATCATGTTATAGCATGCATTTTGTTTTAGCTTCTTGTTCTTTTACTTGTTTAGTTTCTAATTTTGAACATGTAATATTGTCAAGATAGTATATCTCAAGGTGGAATTGCTCCATTTCCAACTTGAGAGATGAGAGTGCCCCTCTATCATTTTATCCTTCGATATTTTTCTACTTTTACTTTTGATTCATAATATATGTCGAATTATTTACTTCCTGGTTATACAAGCTACTTTGTCAACTTACTTCATATCTAATTTATGAATTGCCACGTGTAGTAAAGTACACCATAATGATCGCCTTGGTAACTTAATAGCTTACTAACTCAAGTGGTAGACCATCGGGAAAATAGCTTACTAGCTCAATTGGTAGAGCATTGTGAAATACACAAACAATGTGGGTTCAAATCCCACTAAGCTACAATTATAAACATGCAACGACCATATGCTTGAGCTGTTTATTATCTCCAGCAGTCAAGTAAATGTTGTATACTTTCTGTTTGTTCACAATGTCCTCTTGCCCTGTCATCAGAGCACACTACCCAGAAAGGACCAATCAACAAAATTTATTAAATGAAAATCCAAGAAAAGATAAAGTTATTGAACCACAAGGAAATGAGGAATCTATCGTCAATTCCCTTCACAGTCTAATAGATGGTTTTGTTTCTCATCTGTCTCGAATGTCTTCTTGGACAGTCATAGCAGCCACATAAGAACAAACTGTGACTTTTCAAAGTTTAAACCAAAACGGAGCCTAATTTATGTAAGAAGTTCTATAGATTTACGTATTTTATGTGACTCCAATTGATGTCTCGAAACATATCCAAGATTGACCCCAGGATTGACCCCAGGATTAGACGGGTTTAGTTGATTAGACGGGTTTAGTTTAGGACCGTCTCGACTCTGTTTAAGATTAATTATATAGCGAAAAAAGTTTAGGACCGTCTCGACTCTGTTTAAGATTAATTATATAGCGAAAAGGGGACTGTCTGGTAGGTAATTAATCTCGTCAAAGGATGTATTAAAATTTTAAAACTATGATAATTATAATTTGTATTTTGCTTTGAAAAGATGATTTATTATTTAGATTAATAAGTAGATGAAATTAGTTTCAAAAATATGAACAGATTGAAAATACTATACAGATATGAATAATAACTTACTTTGATTGAACTTGAATGAACTTTACAAGGACTGAGTAATACAACTTATTTTTGAGCGTAAGGCTTTTGTAGAGAATTGAACATATGAAAGACTTAATAACTTTGAAAGAAAAAACTTGCTTTCCTACGGAACTACATGTTCCTATTTATAATACATGAAGTTTGGAATTCAGTGAGACACTTTTGATAAACCTTGCCGCTTGATATAGAAGATGGTACTGTAATGAGTTTGCCTCTTAACTTGATTTTTGGAATGATTTGTGAACTTGATTTTTGACTTCTTGTGAAAGATGGGTGCATTTCTGAATATGCACGGATGATTAAGATGCTTCTTTTGGTCTTTTGTAGTAATTGGAATTTTGTTGTTTTGTGCCTTTGAGTGATGGACTTAGGATTCGTCAGAAAATTAGGTGGTACACCTGATATTTGATGAGTCATCAGTTGAAGACCCTGCATGGAAAATATTAGTAAAATATGTCCCTTATTTTTGCCTAAGTGATAATCACTTAGCGGGATCTTTTTATTTTTATTGCCCTAACTTTTGCCAGGAAGAACCTGCGGGCTATTTTTATTATTATTTGAATAATTTGGAAAATAAAAATTTTTCTTTATTGTAGATAAGGATCTTGAGCACAAGGTCCTCCAAATGGGTCGTCAGGTGAGGAATGAACTGAAGAACCGGATGAATCGTCTGAATTTCGGATTAATAGTTGAGTTTGTCGTTTGAGAAGCTTGATTTCTTTTTTGAGTAATTCAATTTCGGACTCTTGTATTTCTGGTCTTTTTATTTCTTTTTCCGTTCGTGGAGTGGAGGGAATTTCTTTGAATGCCTTGATGAGTTGATTGTCTGCAACCATCTGTTCTTGGACTGTCTTTAATGAGCAAAATTTGTCAATGGCAAATTTCTCCCACCACTTAATCTTGAATTCTCGTACCAGTGACATAGGTAGAGGTGTTGGGAACCATTGAATAATATTATAGGACCAACACATTATCCATGGAACATTGAACTCTTTATGAAATAAGAGTTCGATGGAATATGGAGCATTGGTTTGCACATGTGTGGAGAAAAATTCATAGGACTTTTTGACTTCTGTTGGCCAGATTTGTTGAGAGCTTCCAAAGTAAAGCCACCATTCATAAAACCAAATGGGAAAATTATTTGGACATTGAGGACAAATGCTAAAGAACCATGAGTGATTGAATGCTCTGAGTAGGAATGCTCGAAACCATGCTAGCTGATAGTCGATGTAATTATATTCCTGTGGTTGAAATGGGACTGAGAATTCTTTTGGGACATAAGCAGATACCCATTCCGTCTGTGGGATGATCTTCTTAATTTTGCACTTTGAATAAGCTATAAAATTACCCTTTTCAGTATGCTCAATTTCAACAGACTTTGTGTCAACAAGTATGAATTCATAGAACCTTTGATTTTTGTAGGATGCTTCAGGTCGGTATTGGCAATACATTGGGAAAAGAGAATTAGTAAATTTGATAAGTTCAGGAATTTGAGGGGTTTCTTTAAAACGGGTAAGGAACAGGTGTTCTTTGTGTGGTTTGGTGGTATATTTGTAAATTTCGGAATTTGAAGATTGGGACTTTTGAGTAGTTGGTTTTGAATTTGAACTTTGAGAAGGATATTTGACTGCTTGAGAGTAAGATAAAGGTGGAAAGTCAGAATATGCATCAAGCTTATTGGTCAAAGATGTTTTCTCACTTGATGGACGGAGCTTATGAAATCTCATAACATAATCTTCTGGTTTTTGAATGCCTTTGCCTTTATCAGAGTCTTGATTCATATTGTTCCCTGTAATAATTTGAATTTAATTATTATTACCTTTTCCTTGTAAAAATTCTCTGGTTAAAAAATCAGGAAGAGAGTTATTTTCTCCTTTTATGAATTCTATTTGAAAATCAAAAACTGATAATATAGCTTGCCATCTGGCAAAAATTTGTTTTGAAACAATATTTTGAACATCCTTTTGTAATATTTCTTTTGCTGATTTGCAATCTATTCTTAGTAAAAAGGTTTTATTGTAGAGATCATCTTGAAATTTTGAAATGCAAAGAACAATAGATAAAATTTCCTTTTTAATGGTTGAATAATTTTTTTGAGAACCTAACCATAAGCCTGAATGAAATCTAACTATTTGTTCATTTTTATTTTCAGGTAATTTTTGTTTAAGAATGCCTCCATAACCCATATCAGATGCATCTGTTTCTACTATCATAAATGCGTTGGGATTTGGGAGACCTAAGCATGGAAGAGACTTAACTTTTTGTTTTAACGTTTGTATTATATAAGTATGTTTGGATGACCAAGCTGGAGGATTTTTCCGTAATCTTTGGTAAAGACATGAACAATATTGTCTTAAATTCGGGAAAAAGTCTGAAATATAATTAAGACATCCTAAAAATCTTTGTAATTGATTTTTATCTTTAATTTCATCTGGAAATTTGTCAGCAAATTCTATGGCTCTATTAATAGGTTTTATAGTACCTTGGAAAATATCATGTCCTAAGAATCGTATTTTAGTTTGAAATAGTTTCATCTTAGGAAATGAAACGACTAAACCATTCTTTTTAATAACATATAAGAATGTATTAAGGTGTTTGAAATGTTGATCTAAGGTATCTGAAAATATTAGAACATCATCAATATATACTATAATATTTTGAGTATAAGGATTAAAAATATCATTCATAATATTTTGAAATTCCGATGGAGCATTTTTTAAGCCAAAAGGCATTACATTCCATTCATATTGTCCAAAAGGAACATTAAAGGCGGTTTTGTATCTATCCTTTTCTTCTATTTGAATTTGCCAAAATCCACTTTTCATGTCAAATTTTGAGAAGATTTTTGCATTATAAAGACGACTTAATAAATCCTTTTTATTAGGGATTGGGTATCTAATCCATTGTAAGACTTTATTAAGCGGCTTATAATTAATTACTAATCTAGGAACTCCTCTTTCTTTTTCTCGCTTGATTCATAACATAAAAAGCAAGACAACTCCAAGGAGACTTCGATGGTCTAATTAATTTTTTATCTAATAAAGTTTGAATTTCTTTTTGACAAAATTCTAACATTTCTTGATTCATTTGAATAGGTCTAGCCTTAGTAGGAATAGTTCTTTCTGAAAATTCTTTTTCATAAGGGAGTGAAACCATATGTTTTTTCCTTTCCCAAAAAGCATTAGGAATATCCGCACAAATTTCTTCTTTAAACTTTTGTTCTAAATCATATATTTTCTTTTGAATATAAGGATTTTTTAATTGTTCTTCTATTTTTAAGTATGATATTTCTTGTTGTAATAGTGATATTTGAGATTCCTTATTAGTTATTGTATTTACTTGTTGAAATATAGAAGATGATTGTAATATAGTTAAATCCTTTTGATAAACTGGGGCAAGGAATTGAAAGGATATTTTCTTTCCCATAATATTAGTATGAACACCATCACGATCTACTGTAAAAGGATATATTTGAGTAATAAAAGGAGTGCCAAGTATTATTTCATTATTTATATCTTTTACTAATATGAATGTATTCTTAAAACAATAACCTTGATTACAAATATATGCATTTGGAAGTTTATATTTTATTTTTAATGGTTCACCATTAGCACTATGTAATTTTTCTTTTGTTTTTTCATAATAGACACTAGGAATTAATCCTTCCCTTATACAGTTTTGATCAGCTCCACTGTCAAGTAAGGCTATAGTATTTAAGTGAAAATCATTACCTATTTTAAGTGAAATGAGAATATACCATTTTTGAAAATTTATTCTATCTATAACATTTATTTGTTCATCATTAGGGTCTTGAGACGAGATTTGAATAGAAGGTAAAGTTGAAGTACAAGGTTGATCCTTTTGAATATTATTTGATTCGAACAAAGCTATTCTAGTCTGAAGCTCTAAATCTTTAGTTTTGAATTCTAGTAATTGTTCTTTAATATCTTTTACTTGTGTTTTAAGAGTATTAACTTCAGTTTGTAAATCTTTAGTTGTAATTTGTTTGAAAATATTAGGAGTGGGATATTGGTCAAATATTTTTGATAAAGTAACAGGTTCAGTTCTAGAAGGATTTTCTTCTTTACAAATGATATCTTTTAACTTTAAAAGGTATTCCTTTTTTATATCTGTATCATTAATCTTGTCTATTAGCTCAAATAAAAATTATTTTTCATTGTTATTTTTTGTAATAACATTGATAGAAGGAATAGAGACAATATCTATATATTTTTTCGGCATAGTCCAGTTTTGCAAATTAATCGGAAAAGATATCTCTTTACTATGTACTATGTTTGAGTTACTACTATCATGTGAGAACAGCTTTCTACAAAAAGTAGCCATGATCAATTAGTAATAAAATTTAGTGCATATAGCAGTTAAGTAGATGCATATAAATGGGACCAACGGGACCACCCTTACCGGGACCACCTTTTTTCCTCTTAACGGCTGACCAACGGATTTAACAAGGGCTGACCAACGTCTGACCAACACTTAGTGCAACTTCTTAATTACTAAACCCACGAAATTATATACTATATGACGTAGGTAACTTTTTAGTGAAAAGTAGTAACACTAAATAGTTGAACTAAACTTAATACACATAAGGATAATATATTTCCTTTTAAATAAACAAAACATAAACTAATCCTAATAAAATATAGTAGCATGATAATAAGAATTGTAAGTAGTGGCAAAGTTTACGTAGCAAAGGTAAGTACATCAAAAGAGCTAAAAAATGAAATCACTAAAAGACGAAATAAGAACCCAATTTTTAATCTTATGACAATTAGTAGTACTAGTATGAGTATTTAGACTGTTTTAGGCTTAATACCGGCAGATCCTACCCCCCGGCGTTTTTTGGCTTGGAGAGAATATTCTACAAATTCAATGTAAACTTATGTCAAAATTGGCGCCCTTACAGTTTACTCAAATGTTATTTATCTTATCCAATCTAACTCATAGCCCATAGGAGTATCATTCATTATTCAACTTTCCAGCGCAATAATAGAAGTATCAATTAAGAGTAATTAGACTTGTTATTTTTTATTTAGCTCTATATTTATTATATGAGTCTAAAACCACACTTCTTTAGTTACTATTAGACAATATCATTGACAATGAGCTTAAAACGCCTTACTGATCTGACCATATCTCTCACATTTCTGTAAAATGTATGTCAATCATTAAATCTTAAGATATACATGACCTTTTCGAAAGCCAAGAAACTGAATATCGCAACATAAATTGATTATGTTTCCTCATTGCAACAACATTGCTTAAGCATACAAGCATCCAGACAAAGTTTCAATAAACTAATCCTTCTTTTTCTTGTTTTTCTTTGTTTCTTTCTTTTTGTGAGGGGTGGGACTGTGGGAGGGGTTTATGGAGTTCTAATTAGATGATTTCCTCTTAAAATTGATCCCAAATCGCATTTGCACAACAATCCCCAAGAAACCCACTTCCATAAACATCCAACTAAACATAAAAGCAACAAACTTTTTACTCTTACAATCAATGGAAACTAAAAATTTTAACAACCACAAAAAAAAAAAAAAGAGTCAATTGTATACAAAAGAAACATAGTATTTCAAGTTCAATATAATATACACCTTTTTCATGATCTCTGTATTATTTGTTTTCCTCTGAATAATCTCTATTGTTTGTTTTCCTTTGAATAATCTCTATGGAAATAAAAATTTTGTTTTGTTTTCCTTTGAATAATCTCTATAGAAATCAAAAAATTGTTTTATGTTACTTATTTCAAACACTGAGGTTAGTATAACTCTTGATTTGTTTAAATCATGGTGTCAAACACAAGGCCGCATCGTTTCATATTACTCGTGTCGGAAAGGTTTTCAGCTCTATTGGACCGCTTATTGCTCGCAGCTTTTAAAAGTGTAAAAAAAAGAATCCTAGGCAAGTTTAAGGGATATCTCATGGCCTGAGCCGATATTTGGCGGTTCGACAACCGCATCTTCCCTCTCCCCGCATTGTTGTGACCGTTACTAAGATCGCGACGGGATCCGTGTTTGTACACGCTAATTATTGTTTTGCCACATAAAACCAATATTGCAAGTGCAAACATCTTAGAGCATAGCTTGACCTTAACAACCTTTTATATCCAAATCACGCTAAAATGCATCAATTTCCAGAAATATGGTCTTGCCGTGTAGGGCAAGCTTATATCCATCTTGTGGGAGTAAACCAACGCTCCGTTTTGAAAACACTTCAAATGCATTTGAAATAATTACAAGTTCCATTTTAGAGGACTCTATAAAATTGTTATAAAATTGTTACATTTAACCTTTAAATTGCACTTTAAACAACCACTAGAATATATGTTGTCTGCCCCATAGTATGGGAGTATGAATAAATTGTGCATGTATACCTTGCTTTCTTCTTTGCCCCATATGCCGCAAACAGCAAGTGTAAGCACCAACTGTTTTGGAACAAATACTTCACAATCAACTTGCTAATTAAATCCAACGTAATTTGAATATTGCAAGAACGCTATTTTGGTGTGCCGCGCGCGTAGGCGCACGGTGCAACAACTAGTATAGAATAAGTAACATAACTTGTTTTCACATTTTTTGAATGAAACTTTATTCTCTTTGGGTTTCAATAACACGGCAAGCAAGCAACACCCCTCCACCAAATCCACTGCATGATTCAGATCCAAGGGAAACTAACTTTGACATGGTTCCAAACATCCAATGAAATAGAAAACAATTCCAATAATTATTTTAAAATACTCAAATGTAATTTAGACTTATGAACCTCACAATTTTTTTTTTTAAACAATAATATTCTATTGTGTACCTCACTCATATCATCATATTTTTCCCTTTTTATTAGTCATTTCAAATTATTGGCACATACTTTTTATTTTCCAATGGAACTTTTTTATATTTTACTATTTTATCTTTTTTTTTTGTTTTTGAAAGAAAGAGAAATTTCATTAAATGAAGGCCAAACGGCATCTACAATAAGTATTAAAGAAAAACAAGATATAATCAGACAAGATCAAATCAATTTCGCCTTCGAAGAAACTACAATGAACCAGATCGAGCAATACAGCGCAACCCCCTTGTATTTGTTGAATCACGCAGCTATTGATGGGGAAGTCTATCATTCTGACATAGTTTGGGGAAGAAAATTCTTGATTTAACCATGTTGACCGCATCTGAATTTCCAATACTTCCATGTTGATGGTCTTGAACTTCAACCAAGAGGAACAATCTCTCATACCAATTTTTAAACTTCCACGTGGGAAGAGACTAGAACTAAACTCCAAACTCCCATAAGAGGAGAGAAAAAACCCAAAAATTAGGTAGAAAACTCTCAAAAAGAGAGAGAATGGAAGATTATTAATAACAAAAACAATAAAAACTAGAAGAAAAAAGAAGAATTGGAGGCTTACCATCATCGAAAGGATGATGGCAGCCCCAAACTAGAAGAAAAGGATTAGGGTTTTTTTTGGAGATACTATTTTATCTTTTTAGTTTCACACTTTCTCTTTACCTTTCTCTATCCTACACTTCTTATATTTTCTCTTACCTTTTCTTTTTTCTATCCACTAGTATCATTGGACATGCCAAAAATAAGCTTACAAACTAATGCAAGACGGATAAAGTACTGTACCGTAGGAAATAAGAGAAACAATAATATGGGACCCTAATCATTCCTTTCTCTCTATATAACTTTTCCTTCCAAAAATTTATTATATTTCCTTATCCCTTATAACTTTTTTTTATCTGTGATTGAGAATGTTGAGCCCCATATATGTTGTACACATGTGAGTTGTCCCACATTGGAGAAAGAGGAGAGAAAGTACCACGATATAAGCTAGAGGAGCTACAGCTACTCCTACTATTGTCAATTGGTTTTAGTATGGAATCTCCTTTGGGATTGTATATGGACCAAACTCTCCTCCTTCTTATTGGGTTGTCCAAGCCCATTTTCAGTCTATCAAATTTATCAGAGAATGCGTTAGAGCATCAACATCCTTATTAATAGGCTCTAAAAAGAAAGATTGTTGATATTTCTTCTCTTAAAAGAGAAATATAAAATGATGGTCGGATGAAATATTATGAAAATATGGCATGGGATGATGAGTTTGATGATTGATATAAGAGAAAAAAACTGATCATAAAAGTTCTATAATCCATAAAATACAAAGCAATAAATAATGATACCAACTGTTTTATTTTTTCAAGGTCGATGTATTGATAAAGAACATTTGCTATGTTTTTGTCACTATATATTTTTACCTTAGAGAGGGGATAATCATTTTCTCTCTTTTTTTTTTTTTTTTTTTTTTGAGGGAATAATCATTTTCTCTCTTGATCATTATTGAAGAGGAAATATTAGAAAAATATTATGGGATAAGTTTAAATAAAAAAAAGAGGTATATCTTAATTTAAAAATTTCACCATAAATGGTGCTAACAGGAAAAGAATGTGGGAATGAGTTCTAACAGCATGCTATAACAAGGTTTCCACTCAAGAAACATATGCTAAAATAAGGTATGATACAACTCAAATTAAATGTTATAAATAGAATGTTAGGAACTTTTTTAATCAAGAAAAGTTAAAACACTTTAAAGCCTAATTATTGGGATTATTTTTCTGTCTTTAGGAAATTATTATTATGTGAATATTACCACAAGTTGTATAGAATTAGGATTCTTGCATTGGGTTGATTTAGTAACTTAGGATTATTTCCTATCTTTTGGAGTTAGGCGTGTAGCAGTTATCTTCTCTTTTAGTATGCGCATCACATTTCACATCCAAAGATTTAGATGTTGGTTCTTCATAATTTGTGTCGCAAAGTGAAGTATCGTACCTATACTATAAATTACTCCCTTCGTCTTTTTTTTTGGTTCACATTTACTTTTCGACAATTACCAAGGAAACATGTGGCTGTGGGGACCATTAAAAAATTGATCAATAAACTATAAAATAGTTGTCTTTTAGTGTCATGAAGATAAAAATAAGGGTATAAAGGTAAATAATATGTAGGTAGGATAAATTCCATGGAACTACCTTTTATAACAAAAAAAATTTCAAAAAACTACCTTATAAATTTTTTTTCCAAAAAACTACCTTATAAAACAAAACCCGTTTCAAATGTCCACCAATTGACGACATCAGTTAATTTTGACCGTTAACCCCTCCTTTGACCATCACATGATGGTCACTTGAGTTCACTAAAACTAACAAAAACTCAATTGCAACCCTAAAATAATCCAATACGAATCTAAGATTATGACTCACGTGAGTTTTAATGAATTCACATGACCAACATGTGATGGTCAAAGGAGTGATTAACGGTCAAAATTAACGGATGTTGTCAATTGGTGGTCGTTTGAAACAGATTTTGTTTTATAAGGTAGTTTTTTGAAGAAAAAAAAAATTTATAAGGTAGTTTTTTGAATTTTTTTTGTTATAAAAGGTAGTTTTATGAAATTTATCCTATATGTGTATCACATACTAAAAGTATAAATAATTAGCAAATGTAGTAAGTAAATTGAGACACTTGAGAATGGCAAAATATAGCAAATAAAAAAAAAAAAAAAAAAGTAAAAGACATTGTACGGAACATGCTTATTTAAGCAATCAAAAATGTACACGATAAAGTGTAAAAGTGAGCCAGTGTGAAAAAGTCAAGACTTGCTGGGTAGTGGCCTAGTGGGTAACGCAACAGTGATTAGTGAATAGTAAAAATAGTAACCCACGTGAAATGCAAGATATTCTCCATTAGGAAATTGATTAAGATAAGCAAAGAAATTCTCCAACGTGAAAGTGATTGAAAAGGGGTCACAATAATATTATTGTGGATCAAAATCAATTATTTAACATAATGATTCTTTTTGTATATAAGTAACCTTATAAAATCTTAAGTTATACTACTGCAGATTCTTATCTACCATAAATGACGCTTTTTTTTAATATAGTCACTCTTTCTTACATTAGTTTATCATAATAAAATTTCACTTTGTGACATAGTACCCTTTTTTTTCACATAGTCAAACTTTGCAATTTATATTTACTCATCTTTATATCTATTTTTTTATATAGTATCTTTTTTTATAAATCACATGAATTAGCAATAGCCAATAGGTCTACACTAATTTAGTGTGGATTAGGTCCAAAAAAATTTTTACTTTGATGTTTCACTTTAATTATATTCAATAATAGTAACTAAGCATCAAATATCATCCATAAATATGGAAAACCTTGAAATCCTTTGATCCTGTTCCTGTCTGGCAAACCTTGTATATTCCATTACCATAGTTTGGAAATTTATATTGGGAACGGTTGTCCATGCATGCATAATGCATTATAGAACTAAAACAATTTCACAAAGTAAGATGCTGATTCATTAATATAATAGTATTCAACGAACGGAACTAATGATCCACTAACTAGTTGCATTATTTGTACTTAGCCATATTTTAAGGGTTCATAGTTAATACTCCATATAGATGAACATTTAAAATAAACTTTAATGAATTAAAACACACAATGCTAAGTTAAGGCTTCTTGAGTAAAGGAGATAAGATGCTTCTTGGGAGGAATGCTGTGTAAACCAAAACAAAACCTAAAGCAGGTCTTTTATAAAGCAAAAGTTAAATTGCACACAATTACATATTCTAATCAATTTAGAACTGAAAGGAGAGGGGTATTTTAACTACATAAGTTTTTTTTTTCGGACAGTAGGATATAAGTTTTAGGTGATAAGTATAATCTCTATTATATATGGGAACTCTTGAGGACTTTGGTGTCCACCTGAGTTCCCTAAAATACCCTTTATGTTTTTATTTTTCCAATATAACTAATGAGGGCAAAAAAGAATAACTTTTTTTTTTTAAAAAGCTCTAATGTAACTGCCATATTTTTCCCCTACAAAAACTACCACATCTTTTTTAGTGAAAGTAACTTCCTGATTTTTGAAAACAAAAGAATGAAACATGTACAATATCACCGCGATGTTCGCGCACGCATCGCGTGCAAAAAATACTAGTAACCTAAATGGTAAGACATCATGCATTAAAAAATGGACTATAGTTTGTGTAATTTAATTAGAATGTAATAAAAGTATATCTTAATTACCAGTAACTAAAAATAAGTGGCTAATTACTAATGATATGGTATTAAGAGACATAACATTTGATTTATGTAAAGACGTAATGAAGTTAAAACAATTACTTCAATCTCAGAACAAACTAATGTAAATCTGTATATACAAATGTTTGATTAATAACTATCTCGTCTCCACGAATTGAACTTACGCTCCCGTTAATGAAAAAATTATTTTGTGAATATTCTGTAGGTCATCACTAACACTATTGTCCATTTCAATGAGAGTTTAGAGAGTATAACTAAAGAAAAAAAATCAATTAAGAAGGGAAAGTAATAGACTTCAAAATTTACTGCGCACCTCGTTGTAAAGTTTGTAGGCCAACTAGGTGTTTGGCCATATTCTTGATTCGCAACACTGTCTCCACTTATGTTTTCCTGAATTCACTGTTCTTTTTATCTTCTTTCTTTGACTCACCTTATCTACTTTCTATTTTCTAAGCTTAGGCTCAACCCTTAAAATGTTTAAAGTGGGACATAAAATAGGGCCTCATTTTTAAAGGGGCTTTTAAATTGAAAAAAAAAAAATCTTTAAACACAAAAGACTTAAAGTTGATAGTCAAAATGGCTGCAAGTTCTTTGAATTTAGCTCTTCTTGGAATGTATCAAAAGATTTTGAAGAGGAAAACTTAGTTTGATGCATGTTTATTATTTGGTTTACTTGCATATTTTGGTAGTTTCTTTTAATTTATTTATATAGGGTTTTTATATAGGGGCTTATTTTTCAATATTAGCACAGGGCTTCTATATTGTTTGGGCCGGCGCTGCTCAGTAGTTAACGAAGGCTAAAGAATTCTTAGATCATAATATGATGTAGTCGAGTATTTGAAAACAAAAATTAAAAAAATAAGAAAAGCTTATTGGTGCATTCTATAAAAGATACATATTCATATAATCATATGTTCTAGGATAGTCTGAACACTTTTCTAATTTTGTTTGTCCCAAATTAGTTCAAACATTTCTAATACAATTATTCTATTTCTCCCTCCGTCCTATAAATCCATAATAGACTGAATACTTTTCTTTTTTGTTTGTCCTTATTTAGTTTGAACGCTTCCATTTTTGGTATAGCCCCACTATTATTATATACTTCCTGCGAACCTAAACAAGTGTTACGTTGAGTAAATTGACACTATTTATCAACTAATTAACTTTGACTCTATCTCCTTACTATTATATAGAGAAAAA
This sequence comes from Beta lomatogona, assembly GCA_947646795.1. Taxonomy (NCBI): domain Eukaryota; kingdom Viridiplantae; phylum Streptophyta; class Magnoliopsida; order Caryophyllales; family Amaranthaceae; genus Beta; species Beta lomatogona. The sequence goes on along the minus strand of CANSNZ010000744.1, from coordinate 379,295 downwards.
TAAGTCAAGTGGGATCTTGTTAGATGCATCTTAATGTATAATCAAAATATCAACTTTTTATAATTTAAACTTTTGTGCAATTAAAGATATTAATGATCAAAGAAGTGCATTGAGTTACGTGAAAAAGTAAATGTAACACTTATTTAGGAACATAGAAAGTATTAGTTTTCTTACACCTCTTTGACCCACACCATATCTTCATTTATCGATAAAAAAACCCAACTTTCTCTCTATTTCAATAAAAAAAAATCTCCCCCTCAAAAAATAAAAAACAATAAAAAAAAATCTCAGCAACTTCGATGCATCTGCTCTTTAATAAAGTAACATTTGATAACTACACTACAAGTCTACTTATCACCTTAAGGCTTAAACTACGTATTTCAACAAGTGTTCAGAGCTTTATGAGAAGGAGGGAGTAGTTTTCTAGCACCCATCCCCTACTCTATCTCTATCAATATTAATCAAAAGATATCGAACTTTCTCTCTCTTTCATTATAAATCAAACATACTCCATTAAGGCATTAACTCATATAACATTTACCTTTTAATTAAATAATTTTTTATCACCATAATACAACTTATTTTCCTTTAAACTACGTGTACCAAAAAGTGTTTAAATCTTCTGAGACGGAGAGAGTACTTGTAAATTTTAGAAAAATGGAGCTCAAATAAGTTTCAATTAATTTTGACAAATTATAAAATACAATATACTCTCATAAGTCGCAATAGGTTGAATAGGTTCAATTACGTTTTAGTCATATGGAGTGAACACACCCTTAAGCTTCTTTATATATCATATGCTAGGTTTGAAGCCCTTGCGTTGCACGAATTGCTGTTTATTTTATTTTATTCCAATATTTTTGTTAATATTATTGTTGATTTTGTGTTGCTATGAAATAAGATTTTTCAGCACCATTGTATTTACATACTTCCTCCGTTCTTTTTCTATTACAACAATTACCGCTTTAGGTAGTTTCATCTTTTGGAACCATTTCACTTTTGGTTAAAAAAGTAATTACAGTTGATAATATTACATTTACTTTATGTTAATAAAACCATCATTATTACCCAAATTGCTTTATAAATTTATGTTTAATTTATTAAGGATTTATTTATCCCCCCTACTCCAAAGTGTACCTCTATGTTAAACGAACCATTTTTTATTTCGTTAAAAACCATGCCCAAACCAATTGTTGAAGTAGAAAAAAAAAGGAGAAAGTATTTGTCATTATACTATAATTTTTAGATTTGTTATTGTGATATATAAATTTTATAATTTTTAATATTCAATTGATAACTATATTTAAGCTATTATTAAATGGTATCTCAATAACAGGTATGACTACTAATACAGTTTAACATGAATAATACCCGAATGATACTTTAAGAAAGTAGAGGGTAATAACTTAATAGATGCAGGACGAAAAGAATAGAGAAAAACATGAGTGCCACCACAATTTCAACTTTTAATATAGCACATAAACACTAACGCATATAGAATGGAAGATGGAAAAACCAAAACGAAGATTATAATGATATTATCATGAAGAAAATTACTACCTCCGTCCCAGAATAGTCCGAACACTTTCCTTTTATGTTTGTCCCAAATTAGTTTGAACACTTCTTTTTTGGCATGGTCCCACCATTAATATATTATTTCTTTTACACATCTTTGGCCCACACTCTACCTTTTATCAATAAAAAGTTACCCAACTTTCTCTCTCCTCTAATAAAAAATACCCCACTAACTCCTATCACATCTACTTTTTAGATAAAATAACATTTGATAACCACACTACAACTTATCACCTTAAACTACATGTCCCAACAAGTGTTCAGATCTTTCTGGGACGGAGGGAGTAATTAAATAGAAAACTAATCTCTATTAATAATCGAAAATACAATTTAAGAGAAAAAAATATATCTTCGTTAATCATGACCATATCAAGTCTTATCAAATTTCCCCCTTTTTTATGATCTGTGACCTCAAATAGTCAAGAAATGCGAACCTTGATTTCCAAATAATTTTAGTAGAATTAAGTTAATGGAGAAAAGAATAAGATTTGAGATATAGATATAGTTATATGAAAAATAAATAAATAATTATGTATATAATAAATATTATAAGAATAAAATAATTAGTCAATTGCATAATACCTCTGAAATCTCGATGACAAACTTTCATTTGATCTTCATGTAATGCCAGCATGGAGTGCTATCGTTTCAAAACTATAGATATGAATTTTTTTATCTTCATACGACTTGATTTTTAAAAGTATGATTTTAAAAGACATAATTACTATTGTCACATATTATATGCTATTTTTATAGTTATTTTTATAATTATTTAAAATAAAGCTAAGAATAAATAATACGTTATTATTCATCTAAATAAATATATGTTCATAAATTGTAAAACTATATTGTATATGGATCTTATTTCGAAGCATATTTCGAAGCACTCTCCAACGGTAAAAAAATATACTATTGCGAATTATGTAGCAAAAGTTATATTTAATTTACATAGTATAATAATTTAGGTTGTTTATTTAAAATTAGAATGTAATATTCACTCATCCAGAACACCTTATATGTATTTATATCTATGTTGAACACCATTTTCTTTCAAAAAAAAAAATTTGTCGAACACTATTTTCTTAAAAAAAATTAAAAGTTAATAAGAATGACATGGCATGCTTAGGTGGAGCTCTTTATAATATTCTAAGGTTGTTTTATTTAAATCAAACTCTAATTTTTACATAATCCAAAACTCTAATATATATGTAACTTTATCGCTATAGATTTTAGTTTTTGTTGAAACAACAAAGTTTCCTTAAATTTTGTTGCAATACTATATTGTTTTGGTTTTGTTGAGTAAGGTTGAGGTTTTAAAAGATAATATGTTTAATCCTGTAAATTGGACCTATAATCAAATGTTATAATCACATGTAATACACTATACTTAATACTCCCTCTGTTTCTTTTTAATCTACACACTTTCCTTTTTGGTCCGTTTCTTTTTAATCTACACGCAGTTGCTTTTTCTATTTTTAGTAACATGTCACATTTACTTTCTCCTCTTTTTCCACCCATGTCATCCACTTTTTAACATTTTAACCTACTTGTTTATTTCTCTCTCTCACTTTTCAATTTCTCTCTCCACCTTTTCAGTTTCTCTCTCATAATTTTGCACTTTCTTCTTGGTTCTCCCCCAAAGTGAAGTGAGTAAATTAAAATATAACGGATGGAGTACTTATAGCTATTATTATATTTATCTAAAAAAAGACTAAATAATGTCTTACAATTCATCTAATTTAATATATTTTCATGAGTTATAAAACTATATAGTAAATAGATCCTATTTTGAAGCATATTTCAAGCACTCTCCATTGATAAAAAAATTATAAAATTTTGAATTAGGTAAAAAAGTTCAAACGCAACTCTAATTTCCCCCTTATCCAAAACTCTTTTATGTATTTAAATATATGTAGAATTCTATTTTTTTCAAATATTTAAAATAAAAACTAATGACATTACAATCCTAAGTGACACTCTCTATTTCATATATTATAGAACTATATTGTAAATGGATCTTATTTCGAAGCATATTTCGAGCACTATCTAATGGTACAAAAATTGTAATATTCTGAATTAGGTAGCAAAAGTTATACACAATTTACATAATATAATAATTTAGATTGTTCATTCAAAACGAAACTCTAAAGTCTGCTTATCCAAGACTCCTTATATGTATTAAAATCTATGTAGAGTTCTATTTTTAGAAAAAAAATTGATGACATGACAATCCTACATGGCGCTCTATATTTCATAAGTTGTAGAACTATATTGTAAATGGATCTTATTTCGAAGCATATTCTGAATGCTCTCCAATGGTACAAAATTTATAATATTCCGAATTTTGTATCAAAAGTTATACACAATTTTCATAATATAATAATTTAAGTTGTTGATTTAAATACAAACTCTAATTTTCGCTTATCCAAATCTCCTTTTATGTATTTAAATCATGTAGAACTCTATTTTTTTAAAAATAAAAATATAAATTGATGACATGGCAATCCTACGTGGCGCGCTCTATGAGCTCGAAATCTTGAGGAGCTCTCTATGCTCCTGAAAAGTTCCTCCTTTATATATATATACTAGGTTTGAAGCCCCGTGCGTTGCACGGGTTGTTGTTTATTTTATTTTATTGCAATTTTTTTGTTAAAATTATTGTTGATTTTGTGTTGTTGTAAAATGAGATTTTTCAAGATCATTGTATTTACATACTTCCTCCGTTCTTTTTCTATTACAACAATTACCACTTTAGGTAGTTTCATCTTTTGAAACCATTCCACTTTCGGTAAAAAAAGAAACTACAGTTGAAAATATTACCTTTACTTTATGTTAATAAAACCATCATTAATTACCCGAATTGCCTTATAAAGTTGCGTTTACTTTAATAAGGATTTATTTGTCCCATACTCTAGTTAACTAAAGAGGTACCTCTATGCTAGACTACCCATTTTTTATTTCCTTAAAAACCGTGTCCTAACCAATTAAATGGTATCCCAATAACAGGTATGACTAACAATATCTAATACAGTTTTAACATGAATAATACCCGAATGATACTTTAAGAAAGTAGAAGGTAATAATTTAATTGATGCAGGTTAGAAAGAATACTTTCTTAAAATTGATAAGAATGACATGGCATGCTTAGGTGGAGCTCTTTATAATATTCTAAGTATGTTTTATTTAAATCAAACTCTAATTTTTACATAATCCAAAACTCTAATATGTAACTTTATCGTTATAGATTTTAGTTAATAAATTTTGTTGCAATACTATATTGTTTTAGTTTAGTTGAGTAAGGTTGAGGTTTTGAAAGATAATATGTAAATTGGACCTATAATCAAATGTTATAATCACATATAATACACTATTCTCAATACTTATAGCCATTATTATATTTATCTAAAAAAAAAAGACTAAATAATGTCCTATAATGCATCTAATTTAATATATTTTCATGAGTTGTAACACTATATTGTAAATAGATGCAGGACAGAAAGAATACTTTCTTAAAAATTGATAAGTATGTTTTATTTAAATCAAACTCTAATTTTTACATAATCCAAAAGTCTAATATGTAACTTTATCGTTATAGATTTTAGTTAATAAATTTTATTGCAATACTATATTGTTTTAGTTTAGTTGAGTAAGGTTGAGGTTTTGAAAGATAATATATTTAATCCTGTAAATTGGACCTATAATCAAATGTTATAATCACATATAATACACTATACTTAATACTTATAGCCATTATTATATTTATCTAAAAAAAAGACTAAATAATGTCCTATAATGCATCTAATTTAATATATTTTCATGAGTTGTAACACTATATTGTAAATAGATCATATTTTGAAGCATATTTCAAGCACTCTCCAATGGTAAAAAAATTATAATGTTTTGAATTAGATAACAAAAGTTAAATTCAATTTACATAATATAATAATTTAGGTTGTTTATTCAAAACGCAACTCTAATTTCCCCCTATTCATAACTCTTTTATGTATTTAAATATATGTAGAATTCTATTTTTTTCAAATATTTAAAATAAAAACTAATGACATGGTAATCTTAAGTGGTGCTCTCTATTTCATAAATTGTAGAACTATATTGTAAATGGATCTTATTTCAAAGCATATTTCGAGCACTATCTAATGGTACAAAAATTATAATATTCTGAATTAGGCAGCAAAAGTTATACACAATTTACATAATACAATAATTTAGCTTCTTCATTCAAAACGAAACTCTAAATTCTGCTTATCTTAGACTCTATTTAAATCTATGAAGAACTCTATTTTTAGAAAAAATATAAAAATAAAAATTGATGACATGACAATCATACACGGCGCTCTATATTTCATAAGTTGTACAACTATATTATAAATGGATCTTCTTTCGAAGCATATTTCGAGCACTCTCCAATGGTACAAAAATTATAATATTCCGAATTACGTAGCAAAAGTTATACAATTTTCATGATATAATAATTTAGGTTGTTGATTCAAATCCAAACTCTAACTTTCGCTTATCCAAATCTCCTTATATGTATTTAAATCATCTAGAACTCTATTTTTGTAAAAAATAAAAATATAAATTAATGACGTGGCAATCCTACGTGGCGCGCTCTATGAGCTCGAAATCTTGAGGAGCTCCTTATGATCCCGAAAAGTTCCTCATTTATATATATATATATATATATATATATATATATATATATATATTGATTGATTGATTTACAAAGTGGTAAAGATTTTTTAACATAACACGTCAAATAATTCTACTTTTTTTGTTTTACCTATTTGTCGCAGCTTCGATATTAAAAAAAAAAAAAAAAAAAGAATGAGAAAGAGTGTTGCATGTGCAAGAGTGATAAAATCTCTAGCAATTAAAGGTCACAATTATCTCAAACACATGTTCTGGTGTATATGAGAGCAGCATGTGATAGCCTAGTGGTGTTGGCATCACCTCCTATCCCAGAGATCCTGGGATCGAGACTCATTCCTTACAAGGAAGGATCCCCAATTTTCCCCCTTCCTTGCAAGGGACTTCATCTTACCTTAAAAAAAAATGTTCTGGTGTATATGAATATATGATCAACACAAACCCTATATATCAAAATAAAGACATGTGCTAGATACTACAATCGGGGCGTCTAGCTATAAGCTATTAGATATTCATCATTCCTTGTTGCATGTGACAGAGATATGCGTGAGAAAAAATGAATAATGTTACATGCGGGTTTTGAGTAAAACAAACAAAAGTGGAGAGATTAGTGAGTTGTATATGTGAAGGTAATTTTCAAATTACTACAGTTTGTCGAATAGGAAAGAATACACAAATTAAAAACAAAAAATAATTAGAATAAAAAAGAGTAACGTTTACTTACCTTTAACAATAACATTTTTAATTATTGAATACCTTTGATAACTATAGAATAGTGAAAAAAAAAATAACTTTTAAGATTGATCAGGTTATATCAGGTGTAAATATAAGGTTAGAATAAGACTATTCAGGTTCAATAAGATTTAATAAGTTTATTTAGATCATTAAGATTTACAGGTAAAGGCTTGCACCCCAAGTAGAGAATTTTTTTTTTAAGGGAAGAAATAGAGAACACTGATAAGAGTACCAATAACGGAAAGTACTCGCTCATGCATTCTTTACGTTGCTTTTGTCAAAAAAAAATTTAACGGAAAGTACTAATGATGAGGAGACCAAAGGTCAAAGTGAGTAGCATTGTATTATGTGATAATCGCCGCCGAGAACAAACATGTTGTTTCGGGTGACTGGAAGCCTCTAAAACCCTGTTCTTTTGGACTTATTTTTTGTTTAGTTACTCTCTGCATTTCAGTTTCTTTCGGTTCCGTTCGGTTCGGTTTAGTTCCGTTCCGTTCAGCCTCGGTTTAGTTGTTCCGTTCGGCCCAGCTCAATTCGCTTTTAGTTCAATTCAACTCAATTCGCCTGGTTCGGTTCAATTTCGGTTTTACGCTATTTATCGTGGTAAGTAAGAACCGTCAACTCGTACACGAGGCTTTGGCGCGAATTTAATGGGCACTTAATATTCTTGCAAGGGCTAGAAAAAGAACAACGTTTGAGTTTTATTTTTATTTTTATGGGAACAACGTTTTAAGCATTGAATTTAGTGTGAAAGATTATACATAAGTGCGAAAATGTTTTCACTTTTCAATCATATACATATATATCGAAAATTATTTACCGTGCGTTTTGTAATTTGTATATAGTGAAAAGTGGTGGCACTGGCATATTTCAAGAGATGAATAGCAGAATGATCATCTTCAAACAAAGAGAAAGAAAAGCAACATTATGCTTGGAGCAGAGGCTGTGTCCAAGTAGATGGGGCCTGGGTTGAAGAGGGTAATATTGATAATGTCGAAGCTATATATGAAAGTATTAGCTCATACTGCAGCTCAAACCGAAGCTCTTGCAAGTTGCAATATACCACTGTCTATCAAGTTGAAAGAAATAAGGACAATCCTAGAATACTTATATTACAGTTAGATTTTCTTTAGCTGTGTGCATGTTAAACGAGATGAGGTGTCTAAAGCACATATAATCTCGCTGTTAAAACTAGGAAAGAGTAGTTGTTTGTCACCTATTGTCACAAAAAAAAAAAAAAAATAAAATAAAAAATCTTGTGAGAAAAAGTTTGATGCCTATGTGTATGGTATTGCTTGTCTAGTTTCAAATACTTTTTTTTTCTTCACAAATTTATTAAAGTGATATCGGGAGGTAAGAAGATTTATGAAAACAATACAAAATTTACATATAGTGTTCCATTATCATTGGTATTATTATGAAATTTTCTGTTGCAAGTGTAGGAAAATATCTAATCTCATTACTATCCCTCATTATAGGCTTTCAAACTTACAGTCAAAGTATGCCTGGAGTAGCAAGACAAAAAGTGTGTTCTTTTCAACTTATTTTTCCTTATCTGAACCTAACCTATAAGATCTTATTAGATTATACCTAATTTGAACTTATTTTTTTGGATACGTATTGAAAATAAGGTCAATAAAGTAGGCGCAAAAACGAAGAGATTGATTAATCTCGGAGTATTATATAAGGGAAGGGGGGAGCAAATGGTGTCCACATATAATGACCCCCTTACCCTTACTTACACAATAAATCATGGGATTATTAATAAAGAATAAATTTAAAATAAAAAAAATCAACCATATTTAATAAGTCAATAATAATCTATCTGACATAATTGTCAATCAATAAAACTTTTAAAAAATATTCCTTTGTTATATGAAGGAAATAGAAACCTTGAAAATACAATTCACAAATATTACTTCATACAACACAAACACCATTATTTAACTTAAAATCTGAATTACAATAAAATTAAATTCTTACATAACATACATTCATAATTCGCCATCGTCCAACTCTGTGCAAAACGAGTATCTAACAACTATGAAACAATTTCAAGGCGAAATACAGTTGAAAAATTGGCACTTTATTGCTCCGTGCACATTGCGTTTAATCACTTTGAACATTGTCATGTACGAAATCGCTGTTTTTTTTAATTACAACCTAAAGATCATAAAAAAAAAAAATATGTTGATCATGACCTCTTTAATATATCACGTGCATAACTCTTTAATACTCCCTCCGTTTCTTTTTAATTTACTCACTTCACTTTGGGGGAGAACCAAGGAGAAAATTAAATACAAAAGTATGTGAGAGAAAATGAAAAGTGTGAGAGAGAAATTGAAAAGTGAGAGAGAGAAATTAAAAAGTGGGTTAAAATATTTAAAAGTGGATGTCATGGATGGAAAAAGAGGTGAAAGTAGATATGACATGTTACCAAAAATAGAAAAAGCAACAGTGTGTAGATTAAAAAGAAACAAACTAAAAAAGAAAGTGTGTAGATTAAAAAGAAACGGAGAGAGTATAAAGGAAAGGGGTGATATAATATATTGTAACCCTATGAAAAATTATGAAGTAGCCTTTAAATTTAAAAACTAAGGTACAAAACTTTAAATTCACGCGACATCGTGTGCGTAAATTGCTATAGTGTTTGGTTTGAAAACGTGATCAAAATTTTGTTTGTTGCCTTCTAACTCGTCTAATTAAAGTGGTCAAGAATATCTAATCTACATCAATTACGAATAACCATTCTTTACATGAAAAAAGCTTTAGTTGACCATATTTTACATACTTTAATTGGATTATGATTGAAATGATCCGAAGCACACTATAATGTAGGGAATTATTTTCCCCATCCATTGAAGATTAATTATGCGGGATTATGGTTTATGACTTGATGCATAATTATAGGATGATAGGATGAATAAATTTAGAGTGTCTTTGATTCATTTAGAGTATAATAGTATTACTTTTTGGAGGAAAACGAGATAAACAAATATAATAGTACTACTTTTTGGTGGACTAAGTCTCCTAATAAGAAAAGTTGAAACAATGTAGCAAGTAAAAAAAACAACTATTTAAAGAAAATATAGCAAGTAAAAAAAAGCGGATGTAGTAATTTGTATCTTTAGGGATCTTATGATGGTGTCATATCTTAAATTAATATGTACAACAAACATTTTATCACATGGTATTTATTTATTCTCTAGTGATGCAAATAGTGAGACAATGAGTAAAGTTTCCTTCTGTCAATCTAATCTTAACCTATACTTTTATATGTCGAAAAAAGGCCTTATATTGATAATATGAGCAATGCCATTACCTTAAATACCATTCACTATATATAGTAGTTACGTACTTGCATTTTACCACATGGTATTTATTTATTCTCTAGTGATGCATAACTGTACAACAAACATTTTATCACATGGTATTTATTTATTCTCTAGTGATGCAAATAGTGAGACAATGAGTAAAGTTTTCTTCTGTCAATCTAATCTTAACCTATACTTTTATATGTCAAAAAAAGGCCTTATATTGATAATATGAGCAATGCCATTACCTTAAATACCATTCACTATATATAGTAGTTACGTACTAGCTAGAATCTGGACTTTTTTTTATATATAAGCGATTAAGCCATATTCATTATTATTGTACTCTAAGCTTCCAAGCTGATTAACCCCATCTTCCTCCTCTAGACTCTAGTTGATCTCAAATATTAAATCAATAATCACACACACACAAACACACGTTAATAAATATATATGGATCATCAGAAGAATTCATTAAGCTTCAATAATGAATATACTTCTTATGAAGGGTGGGAAACGTTTATTAGGGTTAGCAACGAGGAAGAAGAACAGACAGCGAAATTACGAAAAGGTCCTTGGACTCCTGAAGAGGACTATAAGCTCACCTCTTCAATTGCCATTCACGGTGAAGGTCGCTGGAATGCTCTTGCTCGTCTTGCAGGTAATTTGTTTTTTATAAATGACAATGGTCTTATCAATCTGTTTGCATAACCTCCGATAATAAATGAAGGTAATGGCAATTATATATATAGAGGCATTGATTATTATTTATTGGTTTACGAATTCACAGGATTGAGCCGATCAGGCAAAAGTTGTAGGTTAAGATGGCTAAACTACTTACGTCCAAACCTAAGACGTGGTCCTTTTACGCTTCAAGAACAGCTGCTCGTCATTGAACTTCATTTTCGTTGGGGCAATCGGTATGCAATATAATACTCCAATTTGCTACTAATAGATACGACAACATTATATAAATATACATATAACTATTAAAATAACTATTTTGTTGGGAAAAACCTAATACATTCTTTTTGTTGAAAAAGACCTATTATAATACTTCTTTTGTTATTTCAAACCACCTCAACGTTTTCCGGCCAAAAAGTTCATGTTCTGGCGTTGACTTTTTTCCCTTTCTCATATAATGAGACCTCCCTATTTCTCTTTCTCATTAATCCCTTAACCCTATCAAGCCCTTTCCTCTTATCTCCTATTTAGGGTGTGTTCTCTTCACCTTAATAAATTAAGTTTCAGGTCCAATCAGTTCAGTTCAGTTCAGATAAGTTTCAATCAGGTCCAATCAGGATAATAAAGTTCCAATCAGGTCCAATCAGGATAATAAAGTTCCAATCAAGTCCAATAAGTTCCAATCGGGTGCAATAAGTTCCAATCGGGTTCAATCATGTCCAATAAGTTCCAAATAGTCAATGATCAATAAATTTTGCAATTCATCTTTAAATAACTAGATATAACATGTTTTTGTAACTAATAACAATGAAAGATATAAATGTTATTAATTGATTTCCTACTAGTGCTTTATGAAATCAAAGCAATACTATTAGATATATTAGTGGTGAAAGTTGTGTATAGGCAAGCATATAAATAATATTTTTTTTTTTTTGGTTAAAATGTTAATCATAAGAGATAACTAATAATTACTATATTTCTGAGAGATTAAATTTTAATGATTATTATGTTATAATAAATTTTAAGGGATAGTATTTATGTTAGGGGTAATATTTATGTTATTACTCATCAATTTTTTTTTTAATAAGGTCAAATAAGTTCCAATCGAGTTCAATAAGGTCTAATAAGTTTCAATCGAGTCAATAAGTTTCAATCGGGTCCAATAAGTTCCAATCAGGTTCATTAAGGTCCAATAAGTTGAATCATGTCCAATAAGTTCAGTTCAAGTTCAATAAGTTTAGTTCAAGTTCAATAAGTTTAGTTCAGATAAGTTCAGTTCAAGATTGTTCAGGTGAAGAGAACGCACCCTTAATGCACATTACTCACACAACTACCACTTGAAGGTTGGAATCTTCCTCCCTCTCTCCTCTGTCATCTTTCAAAGATTTTTTTTTTTTGGGTAATTCTTTGTCCTACGTGATAATAATACAAGGAGCAAAGGTGGAAGGGTAAAAATTAAAGCCCTAGTACCACTGTAAAAGTCATTGAGTGCAAGGTTTTGAAGCTAATTCCCCCTCCAAATATATATATATATATATATATATATATATATATATATATATATATATATATATATATATATATATATATATATATTAGTTTGCTTTATTTTTATTTTTTTCTATGCATCAATGGTGCTCTGTAACTTTATCATATTATAATATTGAATTGTGAAGAATAATTTGATTGTCATTAGTTTGAAAGTGCGTGGTTGGTATAATTTAACATCTGTCGTTCTATAATTTCCAGCTAACCTTTCCTTCCTTGAATAGGATTTTGAACAAAACACCACAATCACGGGGAGGTTGGTAAAGTAGTTGTGGAAGATGAGGAATTTTTAGACATCGTTTTCCAAAATCTACATATTAATTCAAGAACAAACAATTTAATTATAAATCCCTAAAAATTCGACAAGATTGAGAAGAAATTGAGGAATTGAAAAAAAAATTAACACTTGTGAATTTTTTTGGAATCTTTGCTGCTCAAATTATCAGAAAAGATGAAGGAGATATTGTTGGAGATTTAGAGTATAAGGTTAGTTAACTTCATGTTATATTGTTTGAGTTACTTGGTAAAGGTGTTGTTACTCGAATAATATATAAAATAATATGCTATATGTATTTGCGTTTCATCAAGAACGTAATGATGAACACACGACGCCGAATCAAGGGCAAGGTAATGGTGATGATCGCGACTCGCGATCATGGTCGCACCTCGCGACGGTAGAGTAGCAACGGCCGTATCTTTGGGAGCGAAAACCGGGTCGCGACTCGCGACCGATGTCGCACCTCGCGAGCCGCTTGGGATCCGCCCGGCTCGCGACTCGCGACGAGGCTTCTGTCTTGTTTGCTCATTGTGTTATTTCGCGTAGTTTGACGGTTTGTCGATGCATCGTTTCGGATTTTCTGAAACAGTATAGCGTTGTTATATATATGAGGCTCTCTCATATGATGAAGGGGTTGGAAAAACTACTTCTCTCTCTTGCATAAAACTTCTAAAGATCAAAATCAGAAATTTTTCATCTCTACAAAATCTCACAAACTCATTTTCATTGAATAGTGTTCATAGTAAGCGTGACCACTATTGTTTCTTCTTTGTATCTCGAAGGTGAATTCCGTGAACCCGTGCTTTACGATTAGGGTCGGAATATTACTTTTGGGAAAGTGATCCACGCCTAGAAGATTGTTATCTTGTGACCCTTGCTAATTTCTTTTTAAATCTAACAATCCAAAAGTAATACTCTTTGCAAGATGACTTCAATTCGTGAAATGTCTGCAAATTTTCACAAACTTGATAAGTTCGAAGGTGTTGGATTTAGAAGATGGCAGAAGAAGATGCATTTCCTTCTCACTTCGTTAAGTGTGGCGTATGTTTTGAGCACTCCCAAACCCGAGGAAGGGGAAAATGAAACTGTTGAAGAAATTCGGAGGAGGAGCAAATGGGAGAATGATGACTATATTTGTCGTGGCCACATCCTTAACGGTATGTCCGATGCTTTGTTTGACATTTATCAATTTGTTGATTCCGCTAAGATTCTTTGGGAAGAACTAGAAAGTAAATACATGGCCGAAGATGCTTCTAGTAAGAAATTTCTTGTTAGTAATTTCAATGCTTTTAAAATGGTAGACTCTAGGTCGGTAATGGAGCAATTCCATGAAATTCAAAGAATCTTAGGGAGTTTTAAGCAACACAACATTGTCATGGATGAAACCTTTGTTGTTTCCTCTATAATTGATAAATTACCACCCGGTTGGAAGGATGTTAGAAATTCCCTTAAGCATAAGAAAGACGATATGAATGTTGAACAATTGGGTGCTCATCTTCGGATTGAAGAGGGCATTCGGGTCCAAGATGGACAAAAGGATGTCAATCCTAATTCTTCCACCGTTAACATGGTGGAGGATGGTAAATCAAAGGAGTCTTCTAATCCTAAGAAGAGGGCTAACAATTTCACCAAAGGCAACTATGGCAAGAAGCCTAAGTTTGGTGGAGGTGCTCAACGAGGTTGTTGGGAATGTGGAAAGCCCGGTCATTTTAAGAAGGATTGCACCATTTGGAAGAAGAAGATGAACAAAAAGAATGGTGGGAATGGCGAGTCTAGCCAAACCCATACCAAGCAAGGTATGTGTACACGAATTTCACTTAATTCAAATCTGAATTTTGTGTGTATGATTTCTGAAATCTTTTGTGTACAGGATGATTGTTCATGGTGGATCGATTCGGGAGCATCAAGACATGTATGCAAGGAGCGGTCTCTATTCAAGACTTTCAAAGAGGTTGAGAATGGAGAAGTTCTTTACATGGGCAATGATTCTACGGCTAAAGTTCTAGGTGTAGGACAAGTAGAATTAGTGTTTAGTTCCGGAAAGCCTCTTATTTTAAGAGATGTATTATATGCTCCGGAACTTAGGAGAAATTTAGTCTCCGGTGCTACTTTGAATCGGTTAGGTTTTAAGATGGTGTTTGAAGTCGATAAATTCATATTGTCTAAGGGTGGTACATTTGTAGGACTTGGTTATCTTTGTAATAGTATGTTCAAACTAAGTATTTTGAATGCTTTGAAAGATACTTGCTTTGTTGTTAATGACAATTCTTCTCTATGGCATAATAGGCTTGGTCATGTTAACTATAAAAAGTTGTATTCCATGTCTAAGCATGATTTGATTCCCTCTTTTGATCCAAGTATAGAGAAGTGTAGAACATGCATGTTAACAAAGATAACTAGAAATTCTTTTCCAAACAATGTGGAAAAAGATACTTCATTGCTTGATTTGGTGCATAGTGATTTGTGTGATTTTCATAGCACTCCTTCCTTGGGGAACAAGAAATACATGATAACTTTTATTGATGATTACTCTCGGTTTTGTTATGTATACTTGTTATTTACTAAGGATGAAGCCCTTGATAAGTTTAAGATCTATAAAACTGAAGTTGAATTGCAACTAAGTGACAAAGTTAAACGATTTAGAACCGATAGGGGTGGTGAATTCTATGACCCGAGTTATTTTCAATCTATAGGCATTATACATGAAACTACAGCGGCTTATACACCACAACAAAATGGTATAGCCGAAAGAAAGAATAGAACTTTGCAAGAAATGGTAAATTCTATGCTATCCTATTCGGGTTTAAGTGATGGTTTTTGGGGTGAAGCTATGTTAACGACTTGTCATATTTTAAACCGAGTTCCAATGAAAAAGAACGAGGTTACCCCATATGAACTTTGGTATAAAAGAAAACCCAACTTGAGTTATCTCAAGGTTTGGGGATGTCGTGCAATTGTAAAAGTGCCGGAACCCAAACGTAAAAAGTTGGGTGAAAGGGAGTTGAGTGCATCTTTATAGGGTATGCTCTTCATAGCAAATCCTATAGGTTCTATGTTATAGAACAAAATGACTTTTGGTCAATTCACACTATTGTGGAGTCAAGAGATGCAATTTTTGATGAAAATCGATATTCATCAATTCCTAGACCAAAGGATATTACTCCCAATACCAATACTCAAGCAATTGATCAAATTAACATTGATCAAGGAATTGGACTTGATCAAACTAACATTGATCAAGAAGTTGATGAACAAACTCTTGATGAGAATGTTGCATCAACATCATCACAACCTAGGAGAAGTAAAAGGGCGAGAAAAGAGAAATCTTTCGGCCCGGACTTTCATGTATATTTGGTTGAAGGATCAAGGAGTTCCATAGTGACTAAGTTTCCATATATATTTAATGTGGAAGAGGATCCTTTAACGTTTAATGAGGCTATGAGGTCTCAAGATGCCGCATTTTGGAAAGAGGCAATTGATGATGAGATGGATTCCATCGTGGGAAATAACACTTGGGTTTTAGCTGATTTACCTCCTAAGTGTAAACCAATTGGGTGTAAATGGATTTTCAAAAAGAAAATGAAAGTAGATGGAACTATTGATAAGTTCAAAGCCCGTTTAGTGGCTCAAGGTTTCTCACAAAAACCGGGTATTGATTATTTCGATACATATGCACCCGTTGCTAGAATCTCCACTATAAGGTTATTAATAGCTCTTGCGGCTATTCATAAGCTTGTGATCCATCAAATGGATGTCAAGACGGCGTTCTTGAATGGAGAACTAGAGGAAGAGGTTTACATGCGACAACCGGAAGGGTTTGTCGTGAAAGGTCAAGAGCATAAAGTATGCAAGTTGATTAGATCTTTGTATGGGCTAAAACAAGCACCTAAGCAATGGCATCAAAAGTTTGATGAGGTTGTGTTGTCTAATGGTTTCAAATTGAATAATTCAGACAAGTGTGTTTATAGCAAATTTGATGACAACGGAAATGGTGTCATGATTTGTCTATATGTAGATGACATGTTGATATTTGGAACGGATTTGTCACAAGTTGAGTGGACAAAATCTTTTCTATCTTCACAATTCTCCATGAAAGATTTGGGGGAGGCGGATGTCATCTTAGGTATAAGAATTAAGAGAGACAATGGAAAATTGATCTTGTCACAATCTCATTATATCGAGAAAGTGCTCAAGAAGTTTAATGTTAGTGATTGCTCTCTTGTTTCAACTCCTATGGACCCAAGTGAAAAATTATTGCCAAATGATGGCAATGCCGTGTCTCAACTTGAGTATGCGAGGGTTATAGGTTGTTTGATGTATGCTATGACGAGTACTAGGCCTGGATATCGCATTTGCGGTAGGGAAATTAAGTAGGTATACTAGTAATCCTAGTATGGAACATTGGCATGCTATTCGTCGAGTGTTAAAGTACTTGAGGAAAACCATGGACTATAGTTTGTCCTATAGTGGATATCCTTCGGTTTTAGAAGGGTATTCGGATGCAAGTTGGATCTCTAATAGAGAAGATCATTCCTCCACGAGTGGATGGACATTCCTCCTTGGGGGGAGGTGCGATATCTTGGGCTTCTAAGAAACAAACTTGCATTGCGGATTCTTCAATGACATCGGAGTTTATAGCTCTGTCATCGGCAAGCAAAGAAGCCGAGTGGTTAAGGAATCTCATGTTTGAGATACCTTTGTTGCCAAAACCAATATCACCTATTGCTATACATTGTGATAGTGATGCGGCATTGGCAAGAGCTTATAGTCAAGTGTATAATGGTAAGTCAAGACACATTGGTGTAAGACATAGTTATGTCCAAGGACTTATCAAAGATAGTGCTATCACTGTTGACTATGTGAGGACTACGTATAATCTAGCGGATTGTTTCACTAAGGCGCTAGCTAGAGATACGGTAAAGAGGATGGCAATCGGTTTAGGATTGGTGCCTTTTGGAAATCACGAGTAAGGGAATCTTAACTTAACGCCCAATAAGACGTTGGGTCTTGAGTTCAATAAGATTAATTTCCTTATTTGTTGATTGAAAGAACTTGTATAATCATCCAAGGTAAAGTTCTTTAAATCTGTGATGTTATAAGAGGTTGTTTAATCTTAATAGGTCTCTTGACATTGTGCTTTGTCACAGGAGCATGCTTTTCTAAGAGATCTACCTATGTAAGTGCGAAGTTTGGCCGCTTCAAGGAGCTAGTGAGGCATAGCTTTGATGCACTTATGAATTGATATGGACACATGGCTAATTAGTGTCAAGTATATATTGAAAATGAGTAGTTAATCTTGTGTGTGTAATATCTTCAAGTTTTCATTATGTGTTGCTAATGGTTCAATCGTTTATCGACACCATTTGGATACGAATGCTTGGAATGTGTATTATACTAAGTGGAAGTTCAAGTCTTTGTACACTTTCATTTATGCATGAGGTTGTTTTGTTTTGATGATGTTTTGTGCAATAACTATTTTTGTATACTCTAAATGGGGGAGGATTGTTGGAGATTTAGAGTATAAGGTTAGTTAACTTCATGTTATATTGTTTGAGTTACTTGGTAAAGGTGTTGTTACTCGAATAATATATAAAATAATATGCTATATGTATTTGCGTTTCATCAAGAACGTAATGATGAACACACGACGCTGAATCAAGGGCAAGGTAATGGTGATGATCGCGACTCGCGATCATGGTCGCACCTCGCGACGGTAGAGTAAAGCAGCGGCGTATCTTTGGGAGGCGAAAACCGGGTCGCGACTCGCGACCGAGTGTCGCACCTCGCGAGCCTTTGGGATCGCCCAGCTCGCGACTCGCGACGAGGCTTCTGTCTTGTTTGCTCATTGTGTTATTTCGCGTAGTTTGACGGTTTGTCGATGCATCGTTTCGGATTTTCTGAAACAGTATAGCGTTGTTATATATATGAGGCTCTCTCATATGATGAAGGGGTTGGAAAAACTACTTCTCTCTCTTGCATAAAACTTCTAAAGATCAAAATCAGAAATTTTTCATCTCTACAAAATCTCACAAACTCATTTTCATTGAATAGTGTTCATAGTAAGCGTGACCACTATTGTTTCTTCTTTGTATCTCGAAGGTGAATTCCGTGAACCCGTGCTTTACGATTAGGGTCGGAATATTACTTTTGGGAAAGTGATCCACGCCTAGAAGATTGTTATCTTGTGACCCTTGCTAATTTCTTTTTAAATCTAACAGATATGAATATTACCTTTGCTTGTTTGGGTTGGAGAGCTTGAGTTCTTCAATGGGGAGCTGTCGCATCTGATTCACATTCTTCCGTTTATTTGGGGTTGGGAACAGTAAATATACTGGGATATCAAAAAGAATCTGAGCATGTTGCAAGAATTCTAATGAAAGTAGCTAGCTACCTTCTTTTGTTTTCTTTTTTGAGGTGTCTTAATGACATTAAACTAGGGTGGTCCCATTATATGACAAAGGAAGGTAAAAAAATCAATGCTGGAATATGGACTTTTTGGCCGAAAAACGTTGAGATGGTCTAAAATAACAAAGGGAGTATTATAATAGGTCTTTTTCAACAAAAAAAAAATTATTAGGTCTTTCCCAACAATTTAGCTATTTTAATCAGTCTTTCCCAATAAAAAGTTCTAAATATATATATATATATATATATATATATATATATATATATATATATATATATATATATATATATATATATATATATATATATCCACATGTAGGATATTATTGCTAGTTTTTTTTTTATTTTTATGTGTGTGATTTTTGAAACATTTATACATTCAGGACTATAAAAGTCAAATGGGAAAAGCTAAATGCAGCACTTATAAGAAGCTAAAAATGGAAAAAACAAGCATTAACTGTTCATTTATTGCATAGTTTAAAACAAACTTTTATCATAAATGTACAACTAATTTCCAATTTAAGCTTATTCAAAAAAAAAATACCCTTTTTCACATTCATATCTAAAAAAAATATATGGAAATAAATTGCGTCCAATAGGATTTGAATCTATACCAAAGGCTTAGAAGACCTATGTCCTACATATCCATTAGACTATGGACGCTTTTCATTCCGATTTTTTAGCATTTTGTACTTATTTTTTGTTTCGAAAAAAGAATCCGATTGTATGGAATGTGAGATGAGAGAATTTTTTTGAATTGTGTATTCAACTCAATGATGCAGTAATTAATACAGAATAGAGCGGGTAGCGGGAATCGAACCCGCATCGTTAGGTTGGAAGGCTAGGGGTTATAGTCGACGTTCATTTTTTCTTTTTTTAACTTCTCTAATTCAAAACCGAACATTGCTACTTAATTAGATATTCGATTTATAAAATTTAGTTTAGTATAGAATATCCGTTCAATTTCGACCATTATTATGCTATTACATATTTCCAATCCGATTGGATATAAAAAACAAAACAGATACAGGATTTGATCTCTTCACCGAGATAAAGATAGAATAATCAGAAACAATAAAGTATTTAACCAACATTTTTTGACCTTTCTATTTTATTGTCACAAAAAGAGTTTTCGGAGAAAAGAGATATTTTTACCTATTTATGTATTTATGTCTTTTATGTAGCCCTAAGGGCTGCATATAGCATAACCCTTAATTATATGGTTCATGTATGTAAATCTAGGGTTATGATATTAGACTCTACATAAAGTTCTTTACAACAACAATGTTAAAGCATATCAAAGGATAGGGATAAGCTAAATCTAGGGTTGTGATTCTAGACTTTACATAAAGTTCTTTACAACAACAATGTTAAAGTTCGTTACAACAATCTAGACTTAGGCCCTGTTCTTTTGGACTTATTTTCAGCAAAAATAAGTAAAAATAAGTTCAGTTCAGCAAAAATAAGTAAAAATAAGTTCGGTTAAACAAAAAATAAGTTCGGTTCGGAAAAAAATAAGTTCAAATTACTATTAATGTTGTAATTATTATTTTTGTTTTCAATATTACTATTAATATTGTTATTATTATTAATATTATAATTATAATAACGATAAATTTGTAAAATTTTTTATTTTTTTATTTTATATTATTTTATATTATTTTTTTATTTTAATATTTTTATTATTTCTTATTTAGTAATTATTATTTAATAATTATTTTTTATTATTTATTATTTTTTATTATTATTATTTATTATTATTTTTTAATATTATTATTTATTATTATTTAATATTTATAATTTATAATTTATAATTTATAATTTATAATTTATTGTTTATTATTTATTATTTATTATAATTATAATTATTATTATTTATTATTTATTATTTATTATAATTATAATTGTTATTATTTATTATTTATTATAATTTATTATTTATTATTTATTATATATTATTTAATTATTATTTAATATTTAATGTTTATAATTTATTATTATTTATTATTGTATTATTATTATTTATTATTTATTATTATTATTATTTTATTTATTTATTATTATTATTTATTATAAATATTAATTATTATTATTTATTATTTATGAAGTATTTATTATTTATTATTATTATTTATTATTATTAATTATTATTATTTTTTATTTTTTATTATTAATTATTATTATTTATTATTTATTTATTATTATTATTATTTATTATCATATTACTATTTATTATTATTATTTAGCAAAAATAAGTTCAGTTCAGCAAAAATAAAATAAGTTCAGTTCAGTTTAGCCAAAATAAGTTCAAAAGAACAGGGCCTTACAACCCTAGATTGTTGTATTATTCTGACATATGTATGTAATGCGTAGGTGGTCAAAGATAGCTGAAAATCTACCAGGAAGAACAGATAACGAAATTAAGAATTATTGGAGGACCAAAGTGCAAAAGCTAGCTAAGCAGTTTCAATGCAACATAAATAGCCCTGAATTTAAAGATGCTCTACGCCATTTTTGGATTCCAAGGTTAGCTGAACAAATTCAGGCTGCTTCAACTGCAACATCACACACTACAAACGCCCAAATCCAAGGCCCAACTAATGATTCGGGACTTGGGCCTAACGAAAGTGCCCAAATCCAAGGCCCATCTTATGAGTCAAATGGTAGTTACAGTAGCGCCAGTACTAGCCCAGTAGATTATTGCTTGTTGGATTCAATATTATCCTGGGATCAAACTTTTCAGGACCAGTGTGTAGTTGGGCTTGACAATCTGTGTTCAAAGCCCAGTTCTCTGACGGATTCATGTGAGGCCCATATTTCTCCTAAGTCTGGTTCATCTGCTGAATTGGATCTAGACTGGGAGCAGCTCAATGACCTTCTGTGGGAGATAGACACCAAATGATGAGGATCATATGTTGTTCGATTGACCGTTTGAAACTACAACATAATATATAGTTAGATTTCATATATAATTAAATAGTTTATATAAAGTTACTCATATATGATACTTCAATCGCTCTAAATATATTAGTTGCAACATACTTTTTAAGGTAATGATGTAATTAATGTGGTACTTCTAAATAAGGGATATGTTGCAATTAACATCCTGAAATGTATGGAGGATAATATAACCTAACCTACTAAATTATGATGCGATAAGATTTCAAATGTTAAGTTATTCACCGCAAGCACCTTCCATTGCATGATATAAACTAGATTTCAGATAAGAACGTGTCTATTGAAATTTACTACTTCCTCCATAACAAAATAGAGGTTACACTTGAACTTTTACGCTTATCGATGCAGTACTTTGACCATTAATAACTTTAATTGTGTATTAGTAAAAATTATAAGAAATTAATATTATGAAAGTATATATACATTGAGACGAATCCAACAACATATCATATATTAACGGTTGATTTTATCTAAAACTAAAAAATGCATGGTCATATGTAGTAGGTGCGTGAATAGTGCAATTTTCAAAGTGTAAAACATCTATTTTGTTACGGAGTAAGTATAATTTATTTTCCTCAATTAGATTGCCACCCTAGGATGACAACATTGACAAGCATCTGTGATTACAAGTTGAAATTCACAGTGTGGGGGAACTTACACATGCAGATGCAGTTATATAACCTTTGAGCATGCATGTAGAATTTGGAGTTGTTTATCATCATCAACATTTTGTTGCACTACTGCTATTAACCATATTCCATAATGGTTATTCACATATAATAATACAAAAACCCTAGCCGTTTTCTCTCAACTTCCCTCACCCCAACAAAACCCTAGCGCCTGAAGCCATAAGGGGTTTGACGGTTGCCTAAGCTGCTTTGGCACGGTGGACGTCGAGCCCCTCCCCTTTCCCCCTTCCCCAGCTAGCTATCTGATTACTAGACGGTGTTCGACTGCTTTTCTTTTTAGTTGAAGGTCGTTGTGTTCGTTCTCTGGTATCAGTGGCGGCGACGGAGTGTCGACCGCCGCTTGTGGTTGTAGTTCCTGCTTGCCCACCCTTGTTCGTCCTCCTTCCCTGGTTTGTTGTCCTCAATCTTTAGTTTTTTCTTCACCCCCTCCCATGCTTCCTCTCCCCGTTCTCGGTTCTCGTTTTTCGAGGCGTTTTGGTCCTAGTCTCCCCTTCCCCGATCCCCAGTTCTAGTGTTAAGGTGGTTAATTTTTAGTTTCCCCTTCCCCGTCCCCCCTGTTTGAGGATCTAATTCAGTCTTAGTATCCCCTTCCCCGCTCCCCGCTTGTGTCTGTTTGGTTAGGTTGCCAAGGAAGCTTCCGTTAGGTACGTGAAGGCTACGTGCAGTTTTTGAAGGTAGGACATCGTTGTTGCAGGCGTGGTTTTATGAGTCTGTTGGTTGTTTGTTTCATTTCTATTATCTGTTTTAGCTGCAGTTTAGGTTTATCCAATTCCAATTATGCATCTATAAAGGTTCGAGAGTTGGGTTCGATGAGTGGAGATTGTCATATTAATAGTGTTATGGTTCGATCTTATGGTTTAGAGATTGCCAAGTTGGATCTTAGGATCCGTAATTCGGGTGAATTTCTTTGTTGGAATTCGCCCCCAGTTCATGTGATGCCTTTTGGAGTCATCACAGTTTAAAAATGCGTCTTGTGGGAGGCCCTCCAATTTATTTTGGGGCAAGTTTCGACCTCCACGCATTTTGAGTTTCAGTCTCGTGAGACTAAACTCTAGAAACCCTCTCAGAAGGGTCAGAAGTCACCAAAGGACGTGACTTCGTTGTTACTTCAATCAGTATAATCCCAGAAAGCTATTTTCGTTCAAGGGCCTTGGGATTTATCGTCTAGCAGACATCGGCGTCTACTAGATGAGTTGTGGCAATCTATTTCTGCAGATCGTCTCGGTTTTGTCTTTTAGCAGATTTCCTCTCCTCTCGGGTAGGGATGGGAATGGGTCTAGTTCTCCAGGACCCGACCCGGACCCTACTGGACCTGACCCTAATTTAAGGGTATGGGTCCAAATTTTTCAGACCCTAAGGGTTCCGGTCTGGGTCCAAGTAAATTTGTTAGGGTTTGGGTCCGGGCCTTGATATTTTAGACCCGGACCCGACCCTTAGACCCTAAAAATATTTATTATATAAGTTTTAACTTTTTTTTTTAAAAAAAACAAACATATTTTCTTTGTGAACAAATATTGGCGATTAACCAAAAGGCCAGAGAAGAATGGGAGAGGAAACAAGCTGAAGCTGAGAAACTTCGTAAACAAAATGAAGTACGCATCTGTTATGGGTCGAATTATTCTTACGTGGCAGTAAAATGCATGCCTAAGATGTGTTAGTTTGCTTGATTAAGTGGCAGCGCTTAATTGGACGAACAGAGAAGCAAGCGGATAGATGACGTGTCAAGGTAGTTTCGGAATTCTAGAGGAGAAGAGATATGCGCTGCGTTGAGGGGAAAGTGGAGTTGGTTTTAACCGCCAAAGCAAGAATATCTCAAGAGAAGCTCCTATAAAATAGGATCTAGGCCAATAAGAAGCAAGGACGAAAACGACAATGCTTTAACGTCATTATTATAGCTTAGTATAAATAGTTCATTAGCTCAAATATTGTAAACTCACTACTCGCTTTGCTCTCAACTCTCTCTCTAGCTAATACTTGTACTCTCTCACAAACTCGAGCAACTTAGTGAATTGGCGGGATACAAATCCTCCCGTGGTTATTCCCTCATTTCCAAAGGGTTTTCCACGTAAAACTTGCTGCGTTCTTTCCTTTATTTTTCGCAACTTTACTTTGTGCAATATACTTTTATTTGCAAGTTAATTATCAACCCCCTCTCCAAGCGAATTAGCCTTAGTGTGAAATTTTCCCTAAACAGCATCTTACTGTACTTGCATAGGTTTGTTTGTTTTTTATCTTTTATTTTCCTATGAAGTATATATGTAATATTACTAATATATCGTTGAGAATTTTTGTGTGGTCACCATAGCCCGACAATGATCTTGTAGTTGATGCTAACAAAGAGAAAGATGATGGAGTGCAAAGTCCCCGAAGGTGAGTAAATTTAACTATGTAAATGCAACCATGGAAGAGTGATAGTGAGTCATGTATAATTTTCTTTTCTTCTGCTCGATGCCGGTGAACAAAGAAGAGGATGACAAAATGCGCACAACAAAGAACAAATGTAGCTGCCCGAGCCGTTGTTGGAGGGGATGGCATGCTATCAAAATAAAGAAATATGCTTGGACCCTAGACCCTCCCGACCCTAAGGGTGCGGGTCCGGGTTCAATTTTTCCTGCACTTTAGGGTCCGGGTGCGGGTTCGGGGTCTAGCTGGACCCGACCCTTGCCCATCCCTACTTTCGAGTCTTCTTCAAGATATTCAACCCATCCTTACCTACATTCGCTCGTGATAAGTTTACGTTGGACTGGACTTGTAATAGTTTGTTTTTGTTTCATAGAGTCTTTAAGAGCAATGAAGCTCCTTTAGTTTTGTTTGCTTGTTTTATGTGTGATCGTATCAGCATTAGGTTGTACTTCCTTTCATAAATTAATGCAAGTTTTCTCGTTATCCAAAAAAAAGACATTTTGTTACACTTGCATATGTCAAATATTGGTGGAGGCAAAATCGGTTGGGATACGACTAATTTGGCTTGTTATGCTATTGCTATCTTCATTAATCTAGCTACCTTCGCACCAAGATTATCTTTTACAGTTGCACGGGCTTATTCTATGATAACTTGTAGTGGTTGTTTTTAGATTATTTTTGTATTTTATTTTTATTTATTTTATTCATTTTCATCTATTTTAACTTTTATTTCTTCTTTTTATATTTCGTAGCTTAATTGTTTAATTATTGTTATTTGCTAGTTTGTAGCTCTTAATTTCATAATTTATTTATTTCGTTTGTTTTATTAATTTTAGATCGTTTAGTTTAGTTTTAACAATTAATTTTCTATTTTTATTTCCTTTTAGTTACTCTTATTTTTATTATTATTATTTTTGTTTTTTATGCCATGTTTCTCCACTCGTATCTATCTTGGTTTACATGTAGGCAAGCATTTCGGATTCTAATAGCCGTGACACTTATGCTACTTGGTGAAATTTTTTGGCATTAGCCTATACCACATATTGCACTTATCCTACACCACATGACTACATGATCACAATCCTCTTCCCTAACCCACAACACCAAAGTAACCACCCTCACCTCGCCAACACCAGCATCACCTACACTCTAGCACCTTCGCCTCCACCGCAGCACCAGCATCATTTGTCCTAGCCAAGAGAGAGGACGCTCCTCTGTATGTAGAACGGAGCGGGTGCTCCGTTCGAACTCACCAAAAAAACAGAGAAGTTCCAGAATGTATGAGCGGGTGATGAGCGACCTTGGAGCGGGAGCTCCAAGAAAACGTGCTACAATACTCATTAAATAAATCGATGGTTGTGATTCATTGAAGCAAATCTATGGCGTGGCTTAATTATGTTAAACAGAGAAAGACAGGAGATTTAGCAGCAAAAGAAATTGATATTGGGAAGAATCAGATGGCCTGATCTTCATTCTTGCCGTGTCTTTTGTTTTTTTGAATAACTCCTCTCCTACGTGGTGCAAAATTTCCTTTAACCCTTTTTTCTTGTCCCAAGTACAAATTAATCGGTGTTACCCTATCGATTTTTGATAGTAAGAAGAAAAAAAATTGTAGAACCAAATGTTATTGTTGATCATTTATCTTCAAACCTAGCAGGGGTTTTTGAGGGAGCTTGTCACTGAAATTCATACTCGTTACTCATGTTTTCTTCTTCCAGATATGCTTTTAGTGAGAGAATAATGTTTGCATATTTTTGTTTGATTCATGCTTCTAATTTTAGTCACTGACATCCCGTGTTTTTTACGTAAATTTTTAATGCAAGTTTGGTAATATTTTGAGACTGATGAATCAAGAGTAATACTTCTGCAAGCAAGGATCCGTGGAGATAAGTCTTATCCTGAGTTCAGATATGATACCATGCATCTTGATTCCGGCAGTATAAAATATAGATGTATACTAGATTATCTTTATTAGATTCTCTCTGTTATATTATCGGTATGTAAACGAAAGATTTCTTTTACAAAATATATTAGGTTCTTTATTCGTTTTGTTTCTTTCAACAGAAAACCATGGATTAATATATGCAAAGGAAACAAAGTAACAAACTTACCACCAAGCCTTTAACTATGAAACAAACCAGTACTTCCTTAATTCAATATTAATGGTAATACTTTTTCAGAAAATTATAAATTAGATGCATAAGTAATTAAAGATTTTATTTGGTAACAAGTTTTTATATCTTTCTCGTCATCGCACATAACCCTCTTTGTTGTTTCTCTCTTCATTACTCTCATACATTTAGGGGGCGTTTAATTGGGGGTTACAAGAAAGGAGAAGGGAATCAAGTAAGTTAATTCCTTACTTGTTGTTTGTTTTGTCCATTTAATCATTCCTTTTACCCCTCGATTACCCCCAAAGTCCTCTACATTGATTCCCCACCCCCCCTCAAGGGTTTCAATTACTCTTTCTCCTCTAACTCCATGGTCATGTTGACCCATTATTAACCACCAATCAAGCCACCACAACAACTAATCAAGCCACCACAACCACCACACTATTTCACAAAACCACACCCAGCTAACCCACCACCACCATGACTACCGACTAACAAGCACCCCACCACCACCACAGCGGCGAACCTTACCCCACCGGCCACCACCACGAAATTATCACGACCCCCACCCCACCACAGTCATGCAACCACCAAAGCACCACGAAACCACCATGAAACCTCACCCCCACCACAACCACAAGCCAAAAAAACCACCACAGCAACACGAAACCACTGCCACCCCACCACAACGAAACAACCACACTAACAACCAAACCCCCATCTTAGCCACCGAAACACCACCCTATACCGGAAAAACCCCACCTCAAAAACGAAAGAAAAACAATAATAACAACGGAAATTCCTTTACTTATCCTTGATTATGGCTTTAAATGGTCAAATTCGGCCATGAAAACTTCAAATCTGAAGTTTTTATGGTCGAATTTGATATTTAAAACCTCAAATATGAGATTTTGTGGTGGTGGAGAAGGAAAAGAGAGAAGAGAGGAGGCGCGAGGGCCGCGACAGCAACAATTGGAGGGGCGACAACAAGGTTGGAGGTGGCGCAGCAACGGTGAGGGGCGGCATCAACTGTGAGGGGCGGCAGTAAGGTGGTGGTGGAGGTTATTAGGAGAGGGAGGGAGAACATTTATGGTGGAGCAATTGTGAGAGTAAGAAAAGATTGTAACCACACAACCCTTATAATCAATGGGTTTAGCTTTTTATTCTCCTTGTTTCTCTTTCTTAAACCCTTTCCCCTTCATTTACCAAACGCCCCTTTACTTAAAAACTTGTGCTTCTCTCCTATGTTGTAAGCCTTGTAAGTGTAACTATGAGGCAAAGGAAGTATTGCTTGTAAGTTGCAAGAGAAAAAAGTTGGGAGATTGGCTACTGTTCATTTGAACAGCGTTCTGAGTCACAAAAGCCCGTAATTTACTGTTCACAAGCTTCTCATGTGTTGTGCAATCTCACTTCTGTCTTCTGACTCCTGACTCCTGAGTCTCTCTCACAAACACTCCTCTCTTGCCAAAGTCTCCATCTCTGTCCCACTCCTTCCTTTCTGATCTCACTTGCGGCCACTCCAATAAAAACGCCCAAATACTTTTCAAAATGGGTCAAGGATATGAGCTGTGCTTCTCCAAATAACCATGAAAATTACCCTTCTATGTTATTTGATTTTTC
The DNA here is from genome assembly GCA_947646795.1 of Beta lomatogona. Taxonomy (NCBI): domain Eukaryota; kingdom Viridiplantae; phylum Streptophyta; class Magnoliopsida; order Caryophyllales; family Amaranthaceae; genus Beta; species Beta lomatogona. The sequence continues at coordinate 350,308 of CANSNZ010000744.1, read as the reverse complement.
TCTTTATGATCGTAACTCTTTGCTTCATATTGCTGCTTCTAATGGCCAGATCGATGTGGGTTTTTAAAATCTTTTTGTGGGGTGTTATAAATTTTGATTCTTTTTTTATTATTTTCAAAGTTTTGATTTTTTAAATGTGGGTGATTTTTTAGGTTGTTTCTTATGGCTTTTGGAAAGAAAGATCGGTAAATCTTGATGCGTTAAATCTAGACCTGATCAAACACCGGGCCGGGCCGGGCCGGGTTCGGGCCGGGCCGCGCCAAAAAAAAAGTGCCCATCTTGCGGGCCGGGCCCAAATTCGGGCCAAAAAATTGTGCCCAAAGCCCGGTATTTCGGGCCGGGCCGAGCGGGCTTTTGCGGGCCAAAACGGGCCGGGCCCAAATTTTAGGCTAAAAAGTGTTTTTTTGCTTGTCCAAAGCCCGCCCAAAAAAAAAATAATTTTGACCGGGCCCGGCCCGGCCCGCGGGCCCAAAAAAACTGCCCAAGCCCGCCCAAAAACCGGGCCGGGCTGGAGTTGATCAGGTATAGTTAAATCGACATAAGCAGGTGAGTTAATGTATTTTTTTTATGAAATATGAAAAATTAATAGTAATATTATGATTGGTTAATATTTTGGTTGAATGATTCAGACACTTCTTATTAGGGCTGTTCAGAGTGCGGTCTGGACCGCACCAAACCGCAACCCAAACCGTTTTTTTGGAGTTTGGGTTGGTTTGCGGTTTCAAAATTGCGGTTTGGATTATGATTTCAAGCAAACCGCGGTTTGCGGTTTGGGTTGAGTTTTAATTTTTGTAAACCGAAACCGCACCGTAAACCGCAATTTTATACTCCCCCGTCCCAGAAAGATCTGAACACTTGTTGAGACACGTAGTTTAAGGTAATAAGTTGTGGTGTGGTTATCAAATGTTATTTAATTTAAAAAGTATATGTGATAGGACTTGGTGGGTATTCTTTATTAGAGGAGAGATAAAGTTTGGTAACTTTTTATTGATAAAAGGTTGAGTGTGGGCCAAACATGTATAAAAGAAAGAATATATTAATGGTGGGACCAGTCTAAGAATGAAAGTGTTCAAACTAATTTGGGACAAACATAAAAGGAAAGTGTTCAGACTATTCTGGGACGGAGGTAATATGATTTTTTTTTAATTTTTTTTTAATCTATTGGTATTTTTTTTAAATACAATTGACAAGGTGGCATACAAGTATACAATTGAAAAAAAAGAGGTTTGAGGTAACGAACTTGGACGCTTTTGATAAGTTATTATTTATGTTTAATTATGAAGTCAACTTCATATTTATTTGGACTCTTTATATTTATTAACAATTTTTTTTATTCCTAGTTTACAAAATTAATGTCGCGGAGGAAAAAAGGTTAAACCGCAAACCAAACCGCACCAAACCGTTTTGTGCGGTTTGGTTTGGGTTGGTTTGGACAAAAGTGCGGTGCGGTTTGGGTTGGAAAAATGTCAAACCGTATATTTGCGGTTTGAGTTGGGTTACATCCCAAACCGCACCAACCCCTACCTCTTATGTTGGCTGCAATTCACTGGAAAATCTCGTGTGTGGAGACGCTCCTTCATGCAGGAGCTAATGTAAGTTAATCTTCATTTCAATTATCTTTTTTCTCCTTTTTTAGATGAATTTTTGCTAATTTATTGGAAATATGAGGAAAAAAATTGAATTGTTCTATGAAAAATAAGAAAAAGATGCAAACTTTGGGCATTTTTCTTCAGTGATTAAAAGAGATATATGCGAAGTTTGAAGATTTTAAGCTTGGTTGGTTGTTGCATTGCCTTGTTGGTGAGTTTTATTAGCGTGATACTAATATGAGAAATGGTGGGATTACTTTTTATTTGCCAGATTTTTATGTTTGATTCTTTGAGAGGAAGAACTTGTCTACATTATGTTGCCTATTATGGGCATTCAGATTGTCTAAAAGCCATACTTTCATCGTTATTAAAGTCGCAGAAACAAGAATCTGTTTATCGGAGTCTCCAGGTTCAGATCTCAGAACTCTTCTTATGGATGTTAACAATTTGAGTTCTTCAGCTTTATTTTCGTTTCATCATCTGAGAACTCTTCTTCTACCTTCACTCTTATAGGTTAGGTTTCTCACTCCTCCAATCCCTCACCCCCATTACAAATCTCATGCTTAATTGTTTATAATTTCATTCAATTTTGGTTTTAAGTCTTCAAACTTTCATGGTTAATTAGTGGGTATTTCAAAAGATAAACAATTCCTGAAACACAGAAAGGATTTCTTACAAATATCTCACCTTTTCCAGGTCTTTCTCCATTTCATCGATTTTCTATTCCTGAAAATGTTAGGGTTTATCTATTGTAAAGCACGCCAAAGCGAAGGATGCAATGGTGTTTCGTTTTCTCTTATTCTTTTTTTTTTTTTTGACAGGAAGAAAATTATCATTCATTGAAAAGCCATCTGGCATCTACATTGATTGATAAATGAGATACGGAAGTAGATATGAAAACAACAAGTAATACATCATCCAAAGAAGATAACTGAAAAACTATTCAAGCCCATTTGAATCGACGTCTACGCATCTTTAACTGGATCTTCACTGAACGTGCTGTAGCTTTTTGAATATCAATACCCTTGTTGTAGATCAGATCTTTCAACTTCCAAATCACACCTTCCCTTGAAACAACCATAAAACAGGGCAAAAACAAAAGAAAGAACAAACTTCTACCAGATGAGAAGACAAAACCTTTATTGAAAGGGAAGATCACTGCCTCAGGGCCACCACAATCAAACACTTTGCCTCACCTTCTCTAATCAGAATAGATGGGAGGGAAAAAAACCACAACCCACAATCTAACCAGAGCAAAAAAGATGAGGGCAAAGAAACTATGGGGATGAGAAAATAGATCGGGGCGAAAACACAAAGAAAACGAACAAAAGAAAACACGCGGAGGGAGGGGAGACACACCTTACACCAGCCGTGAGGCTAGGCGGCGGCCTCCCCAAAGGGGGTTTTGAGATAGGGTTTGGGGTTTTTTTTCTTTGGAGGGGAGAGAGAGGGCTTGTCTTCGTTTTCTCTTATTCTAGACTATATCCTTGCTTCCTGATATTCATTTGATAGTAGAGTGAATTGGGTAAAGCATAGAGTGCTCGCTCACTAATATATGGTCTTTTTTCTTTTGGCTCGATTTTTTGATTTATATATCTGATTTTTTCTTAGTTTATGATAAATAACCTAAGGCAGAATAAGCAGTTAGGGTTTCGTCGGGCCAAGGACGATGGTTGTTGAGGAACCATTTTTGCCTTTTGTTATAATTTCCTGAAAGAACTGATTTGATTTTTTCTTATCAAAGAAGATTACAGATAGCTTGAATCAGCTGATGAGGGCCTGACTCCTTGATACTCCTTTTTCTTTCGTGTATAAATTATTGCTTAAAAGGTGGGAATAAGTCTCTTTTGTTGTAATGCCTAAACATTATATGTGAAGGTTTCAGGTCATGGATCCAAAATTCTCCAAAAACCTTTACATATTTTACCACTGAGTCTAATGTGGCTGGTGAACTTTTTCCAAAATTCAGATCCATAATACAATTTTCACTGAGTTTGTTGAACTTATTGGTGATCTTTGTTCTTATTTATGTATTGTTTCAATTTAGGCCAAGGGTTGAAATGGTGTGGGCAAAACAGTAGTTCTTTATTTTTGAAAAACAAATATACAATATATAATATGCTTGGTGACATACAAAATAGGGGACCAACAGATGACTTTGCCATGCAAGCATGTATACCATTCCAAATGTAGCAGGAAGTGGCTCAGCATTAATAAGGTAATGCAAGAGAGCTACTGTTTTGCTCAACCCTTGGCCACACCATTTTAACACTTCTCAGTACTTTGAGTATATGCCCTTTAGCTTGAGGTACTTCCTTCTGATTTGCTGACCTCTTTTATTGTTCACAGACATGTCCAGTTTGCAACTGTGAAGTGTCTGGATATGAACCAAGAAATTGACAACATTCTCCGGCTAAGGTCATTACTTTTTCTTGGGAAGCTCGAAGAAGAGAGAGGGAGGGAGAAAGAGAGATAGGCAAACTGGGAATTTATTTTGAAGGAGATATACCAACGTTAAAATAAAAAGGTATTATTCGATTTCCTTTCAGTGCACATATCTTTTTTCTTCCTTCTAGAGGGGAGGGGGAGTTGGGAGTTGGGAGTGGGTCGAATGGGGAGTGAAGTTGGAGTTCTTAGCCAAAGAGATGCAACATAAAATCAGAAACTAAAGAGTAGTAGAATTTTTTCTACCTTGATATAGGCTTGATCAATTTGCGAGCTAAGAGTGGAGATCCCATGTTCTCGTGTATGATTTTGGCCAAATATAGATGGAAAGAATCACATACTTAAGTTAGGTTACATGTACCAAAACCTCTTGTTCCTCGGAATTGTTTGAGCTACCATCTTTTCAAACCCCTTGAAGTAGAATTTTCAACATCATGCCTAGAAAATAAAATATTATTTACACCATAGGGGCAAGAACAAGGATTAAAAACTTCCACAACGTGTATAAACGACTAATCAAATTACATATGGATTGGCAGGGTTCAACAAGAGAGAACCTGAGAGTGAGGGATAGCCTAGTGGTTAGAGCTTCCCTCCCGGTTCCAGGAGGTCCTGGGATCGATTCTCACCCTTGGCAAGTTGGGATCCCCTTTATTCCCCCCAACTTGTCAAGGTTTCTCCTTACCTTATTAAAAAAAAAAACAAGAGAGAACCTGATCGACTGTATTCTACTATTATTAGTAGACATCACACTGGACTCCCCAGTTGTCAAGCATGCAACAACCATATGCTTGAGCTGCTTATTATCTCCAGCAGTCAAGTAAATGTTGTATACTTTCTATTTGTTCACAATGTCCTCTTGCCCTGTCATCAAAGCACACTACCTAGAAAGGACCAATCAACAAAATTTATTAAATGAAAATCCAAGAAAAGATAAAGTTATTGAACCACAACGAAATGAGGAATCTATCGTCAATTCCCTTCACAGTCTAATAGATGGTTTTCTTTCTCATCTGTCTCGAATGTCTTCTTGGACAGTCATAGCAGCCACATAAGAATAAACTGTGACTTTTCAAAGTTTAAACCAAAACGGAGCCTAATTTATGTAAGAAGTTCTATAGATTTACGTATTTTATGTGACTCCAATTGATGTCTCGAAACATATCCATGAAGTACATTCCAAACACACCTATTTATAACTCCTCTTTCTAAGTAATCTTCCCTTCTATAACTTTCCCTTTTTGGCTTGGAGAGAATATTCTACAAATTCAATGTAAACTTATGTCAAAATTGGCGCCCTTATAGTTTACTCAAATGTTATTTATCTTATCCAATCCAACTCATAGCCCATAGGAGTATCATTCATTATTCAACTTTCCAGCGCAATAATAGAATTATAGAAGTATCAATTAAGAGTAATTAGACTTGTTATTTTTTATTTATCTCTATATTTATTATATGAGTCTAAAACCACACTTCTTTAGTTACTATTAGACAATATCATTGACAATGAGCTTAAAATGCCTTACTGATCTGACCATATCTCTCACATTTCTGTAAAATGTATGTCAATCATTAAATCTTAAGATATACATGACCTTTTCGAAAGCCAAGAAACTGAATATCGCAACATAAATTGATTATGTTTCCTCATTGCAACAACATTGCTTAAGCATACAAGCATCCAGACAAAGTTTCAATAAACTAATCCTTCTTTTTCTTCTTTTTCTTTGTTTCTTTCTTTTTGTGAGGGGTGGGACTGTGGGAGGGGTTTATGGAGTTCTAATTAGATGATTTCCTCTTAAAATTGATCCCAAATCGCATTTGCACAACAATCCCCAAGAAACCCACTTCCATAAACATCCAACTAAACATAAAAGCAACAAACTTTTTACTCTTACAATCAATGGAAACTAAAAATTTTAACAACCACAAAAAAAAAAAAAAAAAAAAGAGTCAATTGTATACAAAAGAAACATAGTATTTCAAGTTCAATATAATATACACCTTTTTCATGATCTCTGTATTAGTTGTTTTCCTCTGAATAAGGGTTTTTTAACTAGAATAATACAAACTTTTGCCCGTTTTCTCGCAATAATACAAACTTTTGATTATTTTTAAATAATACAAACTTCACACCAAAATTCTTCCAGTAGGACAAGTTGACCTGTGACCTTTAAAACCGGTAAAAAAAAATTTAACAAAACCAAATTCCTTTCTCTCTCCTCCCCCTCCCCCAACCAACTGAAACCCCTCCCCCGGGACCCCCTACCCCAGCCCCACCCTCACCCCCCACCCCCCCACCCCCCACCCTCCCCACGGAACCACCCTCCCCCTCCCCCACGGAACCACCCCCGCCCCACCACGAAACCACCCTCCCAACCACAAAACCTCCTCCTTCCACACCGCCATAGGCCGGGCGGAATCACCACACCACCATCAAAATAACCACCACCACCACCACAAGAGCCATCATTGCACCCAACTCCACATTCAACCTAAAAACTCAAATCACCCACCATTTCCACCCACCAAACTCGAGATCGAAAACCACCACCATTTCTACCACCAACAAAAAAAAATGGCAAAAACAACCACCATTACGAACACTAAAACGAAATAAGAAAGCACCAAAACGGAATCCAAAAAACATGAATAATATTGAAATCAAAACAAAAGCAAAAACCAAATTTGGAACAAAATTGAAAATCAAAACTAACTCTAATTTCGAAATCGAAACCACTAGAGCACCACCACCAAATTCGAAATAATCACCACCGCGAGCACCAAACTCGAACACATCTGGGTTGTGGAGGTTTTGAAATTCGGTCGTTTGAGGAGATCCAAACTCGAACAGATCTGGTTTGTGGAGCACCGAACTCGGTTTCGATCTGGGTGGTGAGAGTGAGAAGGTCGGAGGTGTAAGAGGAGAGAGATGAGTCAACGTCGGGTTGGATGTCGACGGCGGCGAGAAGGAAGCATTCCACTTCGCATGAGGAAAGTACGGGTCGTCCGCTCGTGTCGGTTCACTGGTGGTAACCACTTTCCGGCCATTGATGATGATGTCGGACGAGAGAGAATTTGGTGGATAATGGGGAGGTTTAGTGGATCATCACCGACTCCATTCGGATGTTCAATTGACTGGAAATCGTTAAGGTTGGTGGTGGTTGTGGTTTCGGGAAGGGCTTTTGTGGAGGTGTTGGGGGGAGGACGAAGAGAGAGATTGGTTGAGGCCTGAGGGAAGGCTGGGCAGGGTCAGGGGGTCGGGTGGGTGAGGGAGATAGAAAAAATTCTTTTTTTTTGTTTTTCAAATTTAAATAAAAAATTTAAAAATCAACCAATTAAAAAGCGACACGTGTCCTAGAGAGTGCCATGTCAGCTTGTTTACCTCCTACAACAAGTTACCAACCGGTATTGCCCTACTGGAGGAATTTTGGTGTGAAGTTTGTATTATTTAAAAATAAACAAAAGTTTGTATTATTGCGAGAGAACGGGCAAAAGTTTGTATTATTCTAGTTAAAAAATCCTCTGAATAATCTCTATTGTTTGTTTTCCTTTGAATAATCTCTATGGAAATCAAAATTTTGTTTTGTTTTCCTTTGAATAATCTCTATAGAAATCAAAAAATTGTTTTATGTTACTTATTTCAAACACTGAGGTTAGTATAACTCTTGATTTGTTTAAATCATGGTGTCAAACACAAGGCCGCATCGTTTCATATCACTCGTGTCGGAAAGGTTTTCAGCTCTATTGGACCGATTATTGCTCGCAGCTTTTAAAAGTGTAAAAAAAAGCATCCTAGGCAAGTTTAAGGGATATCTCATGGCCTGAGCCGATATTTGGCGGTTCGACAACCGCATCTTCCCTCTCCCCGCATTGTTGTGACCGTTACTAAGATCGCGACGGGATCCGTGTTTGTACACACTAATTATTATTTTGCCACATAAAACCAATATTGCAAGTGCAAACATCTTAGAGCATAGCTTGACCTTAACAACCTTTTATATCCAAATCACGCTAAAATGCATCAATTTCCAGAAATATGGTCTTGCCGTGTAAGGCAAGCTTATATCCATCTTGTGGGAGTAAACCAACGCTCCGTTTTGAAAACACTTCAGATGCATTTGAAATAATTACAAGTTCCATTTTAGAGGACTCTATAAAATTGTTATAAAATTGTTACATTTAACCTTTAAATTGCACTTTTAACAACCACTAGAATATATGTTGTCTGCCCCATAGTATGGGAGTATGAATAAATTGTGCATGTATACCTTGCTTTCTTCTTTGCCCCATATGCCGCAAACAGCAAGTGCAAGCACCAACTGTTTTGGAACAAATACTTCACAATCAACTTGCTAATTAAATCCAACGTAATTTGAATATTGCAAGAACACTATTTTGGTGTGCCGCGTGCGTAGGCGCACGGTGCAACAACTAGTATAGAATAAGTAACATAACTTGTTTTCACATTTTTTGAATGAAACTTTATTCTCTTTGGGCTTCAATAACACGGCAAGCAAGCAACACCCCTCCACCAAATCCACTGCATGATTCAGATCCAAGGGAAACTAACTTTGACATGGTTCCAAACATCCAATGAAATAGAAAACAATTCCAATAATTGTTTTAAAATACTCAAATGTAATTTAGACTTATGAACCTCACAATTTTTTTTTTAAACAATAATATTCTATTGTGTACCTCACTCATATCATCATATTTTTCCCTTTTTATTAGTCATTTCAAATTATTGGCACATACTTTTTATTTTCCAATGGAACTTTTTTACTATTTTATCTTTTTTTTTGTTTTTGAAAGAAAGAGAAATTTCATTAAATGAAGGCCAAACGGCATCTACAATAAGTATTAAAGAAAAACAAGATATAATCAGACAATATCAAATCAATTTCGCCTTCGAAGAAACTACAATGAACCAGATCGAGCAATACAGCGCAACCCCCTTGTATTTGCTGAATCACGCAGCTATTGATGGGGAAGTCTATCATTCTGACATAGTTTGGGGAAGAAAATTCTTGATTTAACGATGTTGACCGCATCCGAATTTTCAATACTTCCATGTTGATGGTCTTGAACTTCAATCAAGAGGAACAATCTCTCATACCAATTTTTAAACTTCCACGTGGGAAGAGACTATAACTAAACTCCAAACTCCCATAAGAGGAGAGAAAAAACCCAAAAATTAGGTAGAAAACTCTCAAAAAGAGAGAGAATGGAAGATTATTAATAACAAAAACAATAAAAACTAGAAGAAAAAAGAAGAATTGGAGGCTTACCATCATCGAAAGGATGATGGCAGCCCCAAACTAGAAGAAAAGGATTAGGGTTTTTTTTTGGAGGATACTATTTTATCTTTTTAGTTTCACACTTTCTCTTTACCTTTCTCTATCCTACACTTCTTATATTTTCTCTTACCTTTTCTTTTTTCCATCCACTAGTATCATTGGACATGCCAAAAATAAGCTTACAAACTAATGCAAGACGGATCAAGTACTGTACCGTAGGAAATAAGAGAGACAATAATATGGGACCCTAATCATTCCTTTCTCTCTATATAACTTTTCCTTCCAAAAATTTATTATATTTCCTTATCCCTTATAACTTTTTTTATCTGTGATTGAGAATGTTGAGCCCCATATATGTTGTACACATGTGAGTTGTCCCACATTGGAGAAAGAGGAGAGAAAGTACCACGATGTAAGCTAGAGGAGCTACAGCTACTCCTACTATTGTCAATTGGTTTTAGTATGAAATCTCCTTTGAGATTGTATATGGACCAAACTCTCCTCCTCCTTATTGGGTTGTCCAAGCCCATTTTAGAGCATCAACATCCTTATTAATAGGCTCTAAAAAGAAAGATTGTTGATACAATCTTTTACTTTTCTTCTCTTAAAAGAGAAATATAAAAAGATGGTCGGATGAAATATTATGAAAATATGGCATGGGATGATGAGTTTGATGATTGATATAAGAGAAAAAAACTGATCATAAAAGTTCTATAATCCATAAAATACAAAGCAATAAATAATGATACCAACTGTTTTATTTTTTCAAGGTCGATGTATTGATAAAGAACATTTGCTATGTTTTTGTCACTATATATTTTTACCTTAGAGAGGGGATAATCATTTTCTCTCTTGATCATTATTAAAGAGGGAATATTAGAAAATATTATGGGATAAGTTTAAATAAAAAAAAGAGGTATATCTTAATTTAAAAATTTCACCATAAATGGTGCTAACAGGAAAAGAATGTGGGAATGAGTTCTAACAGCATGCTATAACAAGGTTTCCACCCAAGAAACATATGCTAAAATAAGGTATGATACAACTCAAATTAAATGTTATAAATAGAATGTTAGGAACTTTTTTAATCAAGAAAAGTTAAAACACTTTAAAGCCTAATTATTGGGATTATTTTTCTGTCTTTAGGAAATTATTATTATGTGAATATTACCACAAGTTGTATAGAATTAGGATTCTTGCATTGGGTTGATTTAGTAACTTAGGATTATTTCCTATCTTTTGGAGTTAGGCGTGTAGCAGTTATCTTCTCTTTTAGTATGCGCATCACATTTCACATCCAAAGATTTAGATGTTGGTTCTTCATAATTTTTGTCGCAAAGTGAAGTATCGTACCTATACTATAAATTACTCCCTTCGTCTTTTTTTTAGTTGCTACATTTACTTTTACACAATTACCAAGGAAACATGTGGCCTATGGGGACCATTAAAAAATTGATCAATAAAGCATAAAATAGTTGTCTTTTAGTGTCATGAAGATAAAAATAAGGGTATAAAGGTAAATAATATGTAGGTAGGATAAATTTCATGGAACTACCTTTTATAACAAAAAAATTTCGAAAAACTACCTTATAAATTTTTTTTCCAAAAAACTACCTTATAAAACAAAACCCGTTTCAAATGTCCACCAATTGACGACATCAGTTAATTTTGACCGTTAACCCCTCCTTTGACCATCACATGATGGTCACTTGAGTTCACTACAACTAACAAAAACTCAATTGCAACCCTAAAATAATCCAATACGAATCTAAGATTATGACTCACGTGAGTTTTAATGAATTCACATGACCAACATGTGATGGTCAAAGGAGTGATTAACGGTCAAAATTAACGGATGTTGTCAATTGGTGGTCGTTTGAAACGGATTTTGTTTTATAAGGTAGTTTTTTGAAGAAAAAAAAATTTATAAGGTAGTTTTTTGAATTTTTTTTGTTATAAAAGGTAGTTCTATGAAATTTATCCTATATGTGTATCACATACTAAAAGTATAAATAATTAGCAAATGTAATAAGTAAATTGAAACGCTTGAGAATGGCAAAATGTAGCAAATAAAAAAAAAAAAAAAAAGTAAAAGACATTGTACGGAACATGCTTATCTAAGCAATCAAAAATGTACACGATAAAGTGTAAAAGTGAGCCGGTGTGAAAAAGTCAAGACTTGCTGGGTAGTGGCCTAGTGGGTAACGCAATAGTGTATAGTCAAATAGTAACCCACGTGAAATGCAAGATATTCTCCATTAGGAAATTGATTAAGATAAGCAAAGAAATTCTCCAACGTGAAAGTGATTGAAAAGGGGTTATTCTTGTGTGGACCTGGTCCACAATAATATTATTGTGGATCAAAATCAATTATTTAACATAGTGATTCTTTTTTTATATAGTAACCTTATAAAATCTTAAGTTATACTACACAGTTACTATCTACCATAGTGACTGCTTTTTTTAATATAGTCACTATTTCTTACATTAGTTTATCATAATAAAATTTCACTTTGTGACATAGTACCCTTTTTTTTTACATAGTCAAACTTTGCAATTTATATTTACTCATCTTTATATCTATTTTTTTATATAGTATCTTTTTTTATAAATCACATGAATTAGCAATAGCCAATAGGTCTACACTAATTTAGTGTGGACTAGGTCCAAAATAATTTTTACTTTGATGTTTCACTTTATATTCAATAATAGTAACTAAGCATCAAATATCATCCATAAATATGGAAAACCTTGAAATCCTTTGATCCTGTTCCTGTCTGGCAAACCTTGTATATTCCATTACCATAGTTTGGAAAGTTATATTGGGAACGGTTGTCCATGCATGCATAATGCATTATAGAACTAAAACATTTTCACAAAGTAAGATGCTGATTCATTAATATAATAGTATTCAACGAACTTCCCTAAAAAACAAAAATATTCAACGAACGGAACTAATGATCCACTAACTAGTTGCATTATTTGTACTTAGCCATTTTTTAAGGGTTCATAGTTAATACTCCATATAGATGAACATTTAAAATAAACTTTAATGAATTAAAACACACAATGCTAAGTTAAGGCTTCTTGAGTAAAGGAGATAAGATGCTTCTTGGGAGGAATGCTGTGTAAACCAAAACAAAACCTAATGCAGGTCTTTTATAAAGCAAAAGTTAAATTACGACACAATTACATATTTTAATCAATTTAGAACTGAAAGGAGAGGGGTATTTTAACTACATAAGTTTTTTTTTTTTTTTCGGACAGTAGGATATAAGTTTTAGGTGATAAGTATAATAACCTAAATGGTAAGACATCATGCATTAAAAAATGGACTATAGTTTGTGTTATTTAATTAGAATGTAATAAAAGTATATTTTAAATACCAGTAACTAAAAATAAGTGGCTAATTACTAATGATATGGTATTAAGAGACATAACATTTGATTTATGTAAAGACGTAATTAAGTTAAAACAATTACTTCAATCTCAGAACAAACTAATGTAAATCTGTATATACAAATGTTTGATTAATAACTATCTCGTCTCCACGAATTGAACTTACGCTCCCGTTGATGAAAAAATTATTTTGTGAAAATTCTGTAAGTCATCACTAACACTATTGTCCATTTCAATGAGAGTTTAGCGAGTATAACTAAAGAAAAAAAAAACAATTAAGAAGGGAAAGTAATAGACTTCAAAATTTACTGCGCACCTCGTTGTAAAGTTTGTAGGCCAACTAGGTGTTTGGCCATATTCTTGATTCGCAACACTGTCTCCACTTATGTTTTCCTGAATTCACTGTTCTTTTTATCTTCTTTCTTTGACTCACCTTATCTACTTTCTAAGCTTAGGCTCAACCCTTAAAATATTTAAAGTGGGATATGAAATAGGGCCTCACTTTTAAAGGGGCTTTTAAATTGAAAAAAAAAATCTTTAAACACAAAAAAGACTTAGGGCCGTTACATTCAACTTATTTTAAGCTTATATAAGATTTTATAAGATCAGATAAGATAAGATAAGATAATATAAGATAAGATAAGATAAGATAAGATAAGATAAATAAGATGTTAGACACACACAATAAACTATCTTATAAGATAAGATAAGATCAGATAAGATAAGATAAGATAAGATCAGATAAGATTTTATATGATCTTATAAGATAAGATAATATAAGATAAGACAAAATAAGTTGAACAGAACAGACCCTTAAAGTTGATAGTCAAAATGGCTGCAAGTTATTTGAATTTAGCTCTTCTTGGAATGTATCAAAAGATTTTGAAGAGGAAAACTTAGTTTGATGCATGTTTATTATTTGGTTTACTTGCATATTTTGGTGGTTTCTTTTAATTTATTTATATAGGGTTTTTATATAGGGGCTTATTTTTCAATATTAGCACAGGGCTTCTATATTGTTTGGGCCGGCGCTGCTCAGTAGTTAACGAAGGCTAAAGAATTCTTAGATCATAATATGATGTAGTCGAGTATTTGAAAACAAAAATTAAAAAAATAATAAAAGCTTATTGGTGCATTCTATAAAAGATACATATTCATATAATCATATGTTCTAGGATAGTCTGAACAATTTTCTAATTTTGTTTGTCCCAAATTAGTTCAAACATTTCTAATACAATTATTCTATTTCTCCCTCCGTCCTATAAATCCATAATAGACTGAATACTTTTCTTTTTTGTTTGTCCTTATTTAGTTTGAACGCTTCCATTTTTGGTATAGCCCCACTATTATTATACTTCTTGCGAACCTAAACAAGTGTTACGTTGAGTAAATTGACACTATTTATCAACTAATTAACTTTGACTCTATCTCCTTACTATTATATAGAGAAAAACAAGTCAAGTGGGATCTTGTTAGATGCATCTTAATGTATAATCAAAATATCAACTTTTTATAATTTAAACTTTTGTGCAATTAAAGATATTAATGATCAAAGAAGTGCATTGAGTTACATGAAAAAGTAAATGTAACACTTATTTAGGAACATAGAAAGTATTAGTTTTCTTACACCTCTTTGACCCACACCATATCTTCATTTATCGATAAAAAAAACCCAACTTTCTCTCTATTTCAATATAAAAAAATCTCCCCCTCAAAAAATAAAAAACAATAAAAAAATTCTCAGCAACTTCGATGCATCTGCTTTTTAATAAAGTAACATTTGATAACTACACTACAAGTCAACTTATCACCTTAAGGCTTAAACTACGTATTTCAACAAGTGTTCGGAGCTTTAAGAGAAGGAGGGAGTAGTTTTCTAGCACCCATCCCCTACTCTATCTCTATCAATATTAATCAAAAGATATCGAACTTTCTCTCTCTTTCATTAAAAATCAAACATACTCCATTAAGGCATTAACTCATATAACATTTACCTTTTAATTAAATAATTTTTTATCACCATAATACAACTTATTTTCCTTTAAACTACGTGTACCAAAAAGTGTTTAAATCTTCTGAGACGGAGGGAGTACTTGTAAATTTTAGAAAAACGGAGCTCAAATAAGTTTTAATTAATTTTGACAAATTATAAAATACAATATACTCTCATAAGTCGCAATTGGTTGAATAGGTTCAATTACGTTTTAGTCATATGGAGTGAACACACCCTTAAGCTTCTTTATATATCATACGCTAGGTTTGAAGCCCTTGCGTTGCACGAATTGCTGTTTATTTTATTTTATTCCAATATTTTTGTTAATATTATTGTTGATTTTGTGTTGCTATGAAATAAGATTTTTCAGCACCATTGTATTTACATAATTCCTCCGTTCTTTTTCTATTACAACAATTACCGCTTTAGGTAGTTTCATCTTTTGGAACCATTTCACTTTTGGTTAAAAAAAGTAATTACAGTTGATAATATTACATTTACTTTATGTTAATAAAACCATCATTCATTACCCATATTGCTTTATAAAGTTATGTTTAATTTATTAAGGATTTATTTATCCCCTACTCCAGTGTACCTCTATGTTAAACGAACCATTTTTTATTTCCTTAAAAACCATGCCCAAACCAATTGTTGAAGTAGAAAAAAACGGAGAAAGTATTTGTCATTATACTATAATTTCTAGATTTGTTATTGTGATATATAAATTTTATAATTTTTAATATTCAATTGATAACTATATTTAAGCTATTATTAAATGGTATCTCAATAACAGGTATGACTACTAATACAGTTTAACATGAATAATACCCGAATGATACTTTAAGAAAGTAGAGGGTAATAACTTAATAGATGCGGGACGAAAGAATAGAGAAAAACATGAGTGCCACCACAATTTCAACTTTTAATATAGCACATAAACACTAACGCATATAGAATGGAAGATGGAAAAACCAAAACGAAGATTATAATGATATTATCATGAAGAAAATTACTACCTCCGTCCCAGAATAGTCTGAACACTTTCCTTTTATGTTTGTCCCAAATTAGTTTGTACACTTCTTTTTTTGGCATGGTCCCACCATTAATATATTATTTCTTTTACACATCTTTGGCCCACACTCTACCTTTTATCAATAAAAAGTTACCCAACTTTCTCTCTCCTCTAATAAAAAATACCCCACCAACTCCTATCACATCTACTTTTTAGATAAAATAACATTTGATAACCACACTACAACTTATCACCTTAAACTACGTGTCCCAACAAGTGTTCAGATCTTTTCTGGGATGGAGGGAGTAATTAAATAGAAAACTAATCTCTATTAATAATCGAAAATACAATTTAAGAGAAAAAAATATATCTTCGTTAATCATGACCATATCAAGTCTTATCAAATTTCCCCCTTTTTTATGATCTGTGACCTCAAATAGTCAAGAAATGCGAACCTTGATTTCCAAATAATTTTAGTAGAATTAAGTTAATGGAGAAAAGAATAAGATTTGAGATATAGATATAGTTATATGGAAAATAAATAAATAATTATGTATATAATAAATATTATAAGAATAAAATAATTAGTCAATTGCATAATACCTCTGAAATCTCGATGACAAACTTTCATTTGATCTTCATGTAATGGCATCATGGAATGCTATCGTTTCAAAACTATAGATATGAATTTTTTTATCTTCATACGACTTGATTTTTAAAAGTATGATTTTAAAAGACATAATTACTATTGTCACATATTATATGCTATTTTTATAGTTATTTTTATAATTATTTAAAATAAAGCTAAGAATAAATAATACGTTATTATTCATCTAAATAAATATATGTTCATAAGTTGTAAAACTATATTGTATATGGATCTTATTTCGAAGCATATTTCGAGCACTCTCCGACGGTAAAAAAATTATACTATTGCGAATTATGTAGCAAAAGTTATATTTAATTTACATAGTATAATAATTTAGGTTGTTTATTTAAAATTAGAATGTAATATTCACTCATCCAGAACACCTTATATGTACTTATATCTATGTTGAACACCATTTTCTTTCAAAAAAAAAAATTTGTTGAACACTATTTTCTTAAAAAAAATTAAAAGTTAATAAGAATGACATGGCATGCTTAGGTGGAGCTCTTTATAATATTCTAAGGTTGTTTTATTTAAATCAAACTCTAATTTTTACATAATCCAAAACTCTAATATATATGTAACTTTATCGCTGTAGATTTTAGTTTTTGTTGAAACAACAAAGTTTCCTTAATAAATTTTGTTGCAATACTATATTGTTTTGGTTTTGTTGAGTAAGGTTGAGGTTTTAAAAGATAATATGTTTAATCCTGTAAATTGGACCTATAATCAAATGTTATAATGACATGTAATACACTATACTTAATACTCCCTCTGTTTCTTTTTAATCTACACACTTTCCTTTTTGGTCCGTTTCTTTTTAATCTACACACTGTTGCTTTTTCTATTTTTAGTAACATGTCACATTTACTTTCTCCTTTTTTTCCACCCATGTCATCCACTTTTTAACATTTTAACCCACTTGTTTATTTCTCTCTCTCACTTTTCAATTTCTCTCTCCACCTTTTCAGTTTCTCTCTCATAATTTTGCACTTTCTCCTTGGTTCTCCTCCAAAGTGAAGTGAGTAAATTAAAATATAACGGATGGAGTACTTATAGCTATTATTATATTTATCTAAAAAAAGACTAAATAATGTCTTACAATTCATCTAATTTAATATATTTTCATGAGTTATAAAACTATATAGTAAATAGATCCTATTTTGAAGCATATTTCAAGCACTCTCCACTGATAAAAAAATTATAAAATTTTGAATTAGGTAAAAAAGTTCAAACGCAACTCTAATTTCCCCCTTATCCAAAACTCTTTTATGTATTTAAATATATGTAGAATTCTATTTTTTCAAATATTTAAAATAAAAACTAATGACATTGCAATCCTAAGTGACACTCTCTATTTCATATATTATAGAACTATATTGTAAATTGATCTTATTTCGAAGCATATTTCGAGCACTATCTAATGGTACAAAAATTGTAATATTCTGAATTAGGTAGCAAAAGTTATACACAATTTACATAATATAATAATTTAGATTGTTCATTCAAAACGAAACTCTAAAGTCTGCTTATCCAAGACTCCTTATATGTATTTAAATCTATGTAGAGTTCTATTTTTAGAAAAAAAATTGATGACATGACAATCCTACATGGCGCTCTATATTTCATAAGTTGTAGAACTATATTGTAAATGGATCTTATTTCGAAGCATATTCTGAATGCTCTCCAATGGTACAAAATTTATAATATTCCGAATTTTGTTTCAAAAGTTATACACAATTTTCATAATATAATAATTTAAGTTGTTGATTTAAATACAAACTCTAATTTTCGCTTATCCAAATCTCCTTTTATGTATTTAAATCATGTAGAACTCTATTTTTTTAAATATAAAAATATAAATTGATGACATGACAATCCTACGTGGCGCGCTCTATGAGCTCGAAATCTTGAAGAGCTCTCTATGCTCCTGAAAAGTTCCTCCTTTATATATATATACTAGGTTTGAAGCCCCGTGCGTTGCACGGGTTGTTTATTTTATTTTATTGCAATTTTTTTGTTAAAATTATTGTTGATTTTGTGTTGTTGTAAAATGAGATTTTTCAAGATCATTGTATTTACATACTTCATCCGTTCTTTTTCTATTACAACAATTACCACTTTAGGTAGTTTCATCTTTTGAAACCATTCCACTTTCGGTAAAAAAAGAAACTACAGTTGAAAATATTACCTTTACTTTATGTTAATAAAACCATCATTAATTACCCGAATTGCCTTATAAAGTTGCGTTTACTTTAATAAGGATTTATTTGTCCCATACTCTAGTTAACTAAATAGGTACCTCTATGCTAGACTACCCATTTTTATTTCCTTAAAAACCGTGTCCAAACCAATTAAATGGTATCCCAATAACAGGTATGACTAACAATATCTAATACAGTTTTAACATGAATAACACCCGAATGATACTTTAAGAAAGTAGAAGGTAATAATTTAATTGATGCAGGTCAGAAAGAATACTTTCTTAAAATTGATAAGAATGACATGGCATGCTTAGGTGGAGCTCTTTATAATATTCTAAGTATGTTTTATTTAAATCAAACTCTAATTTTTACATAATCCAAAACTCTAATATGTAACTTTATCGTTATAGATTTTAGTTAATAAATTTTGTTGCAATACTATATTGTTTTAGTTTAGTTGAGTAAGGTTGAGGTTTTGAAAGATAATATGTAAATTGGACCTATAATCAAATGTTATAATCACATATAATACACTATACTCAATACTTATAGCCATTATTATATTTATCTAAAAAAAAAGACTAAATAATGTCCTATAATGCATCTAATTTAATATATTTTCATGAGTTGTAACACTATATTGTAAATAGATGCAGGACAAAAAGAATACTTTCTTAAAAATTAATAAGAATGACATGGCATGCTTAGGTGGAGCTCTTTATAATATTCTAAGTATGTTTTATTTAAATCAAACTCTAATTTTTACATAATCCAAAAGTCTAATATGTAACTTTATCGTTATAGATTTTAGTTAATAAATTTTATTGCAATACTATATTGTTTTAGTTTAGTTGAGTAAGGTTGAGGTTTTGAAAGATAATATATTTAATCCTGTAAATTGGACCTATAATCAAATGTTATAATCACATATAATACACTATACTTAATACTTAAAGCCACTATTATATTTATCTAAAAAAAAGACTAAATAATGTCCTATAATGCATCTAATTTAATATATTTTCATGAGTTGTAACACTATATTGTAAATAGATCATATTTTGAAGCATATTTCAAGCACTCTCCAATGGTAAAAAAATTATAATGTATTGAACTAGATAACATAAGTTAAATTCAATTTACATAATATAATAATTTAGGTTGTTTATTCAAAACGCAACTCTAATTTCCCCCTATTCATAACTCTTTTATGTATTTAAATATATGTAGAATTCTATTTTTTTCAAATATTTAAAATAAAAACTAATGACATGGTAATCTTAAGTGGTGCTCTCTATTTCATAAATTGTAGAACTATATTGTAAATGAATCTTATTTCAAAGCATATTTCGAGCACTATCTAATGGTACAAAAATTATAATATTCTGAATTAGGCAGCAAAAGTTATACACAATTTACATAATACAATAATTTAGCTTCTTCATTCAAAACGAAACTCTAAATTCTGCTTATCTTAGACTCTATTTAAATCTATGTAGAACTCTATTTTTAGAAAAAATATAAAAATAAAAATTGATGACATGACAATCATACACGGCGCTCTATATTTCATAAGTTGTACAACTATATTATAAATGGATCTTCTTTCGAAGCATATTTCGAGCACTCTCCAATGGTACAAAAATTATAATATTCCGAATTACGTAGCAAAAGTTATACAATTTTCATGATATAATAATTTAGGTTGTTGATTCAAATCCAAACTCTAATTTTCGCTTATCCAAATCTCCTTATATGTATTTAAATCATCTAGAACTCTATTTTGGTAAAAAATAAAAATATAAATTAATGACGTGGCAATCCTACGTGGCGCGCTCTATGAGCTCGAAATCTTGAGGAGCTCCCTATGATCCCGAAAAGTTCCTCATTTATATATATATATTGATTGATTGATTTACAAAGTGGTAAAGATTTTTTAACATAACACGTCAAATAATTCTACTTTTTTTTGTTTTACCTATTTGTAGCAGCTTCGATATTTAAAAAAAAAAAAGAATGAGAAAGAGTGTTGCATGTGCAAGAGTGATAAAATCTCTAGCAATTAAAGGTCACAATTATCTCAAACACATGTTCTGGTGTATATGAGAGCAGCATGTGATAGCCTAGTGGTGTTGGCATCACCTCCGATCCCAGAGATCCTGGGATCGAGTCTCATTCCTTACAAGGAAGGATCCCCAATTTTCCCCCTTCCTTGCAAGGGACTTCATCTTACCTTAAAAAAAAAAAATGTTCTGGTGTATATGAATATATGATCAACACAAACCCTATATATCAAAATAAAGACATGTGCTAGATACTACAATCGGGGCGTCTAGCTATAAGCTATTAGATATTCATCATTCCTTGTTGCATGTGACAGAGATTTGCGTGAGAAAAAATGAATAATGTTACATGCGGGTTTTGAGTAAAACAAATAAAAGTGGAGAGATTAGTGAGTTGTATATGTGAAGGTAATTTTCAAATTACTACAGTTTGTCGAATAGGAAAGAATACACAAATTAAAAACAAAAAATAATTAGAATAAAAAAGAGTAACGTTTACTTACCTTTAACAATAACATTTTTAATTATTGAATACCTTTGATAACTATAGAATAGTGAAAAAAAAAATAACTTTTAAGATTGATCAGGTTATATCAGGTGTAAATATAAGGTTAGAATAAGACTATTCAGGTTCAATAAGATTTAATAAGTTTATTTAGATCATTAAGATTTACAGGTAAAGGCTTGCACCCCAAATAGAGAACTTTTTTTTTTTAATGGAAGAAATAGAGAACACTGATAAGAGTACCAATAACGGAAAGTACTCGCTCATGCATTCTTTACGTTGCTTTTGTCAAAAAAAAAATTTAACGGAAAGTACTAATGATGAGGAGACCAAAGGTCAAAGTGAGTAGCATTGTATTATGTGATAATCGCCGCCGAGAACAAACATGTTGTTTCGGGTGACTGGAAGCCTCTAAAACCCTGTTCTTTTGGACTTATTTTCTGTTTGAGTTCTCTCTGCATTTCAGTTTCTTTCGGTTCCGTTCGATTCGGTTTAGTTCCGTTCCGTTCAGTTCAGTTTAGTTCCGTTCCGTTCAGTTCAGCTCAATTCAGTTTAGTTCAATTCAGCTCAATTCGGTTCGGCTCGGGTCGCCTCGTTTACGCTATTTATCGTGGTAAGTAAGAACCGTCAACTCGTACACGAGGCTTTGGCGCGAATTTAATGGGCACTTAATATTCTTGCAAGGGCTAGAAAAAGAACAACGTTTGAGTTTTTATTTTTATTTTTATGGGAACAACGTTTTAAGCATTGAATTTAGTGTGAAAGATTATACATAAGTGCGAAAATGTTTTCACTTTTCAATCATATATATATATATCGAAAATTATTTACCGTGCGTTTTGTAATTTGTATATAGTGAAAAGTGGTGGCACTGGCATATTTCAAGAGATGAATAGCAGAATGATCATCTTCAAACAAAGAGAAAGAAAAGCAACATTATGCTTGGAGCAGAGGCTGTGTCCAAGTAGATGGGGCCTGGGTTGAAGAGGGTAATATTGATAATGTCGAAGCTCATACTGCAGCTCAAACCGAAGCTCTTGCAAGTTGCAATATACCACTGTCTATCAAGTTGAAAGAAATAAGGACAATCCTAGAATACTTATATTACAGTTAGATTTCTTTAGCTGTGTGCATGTTAAACGAGATGAGGTGTCTAAAGCACATATAATCTCGCTGTTAAAACTAGGAAAGAGTAGTTGTTTGTCACCTATTGTCACAAAAAAAAAAAAAAAAAAGAATCTTGTGAGAAAAAGTTTGATACCTATGTGTATGGTATTGCTTGTCTAGTTTCAGATACTTTTTTTTTCTTCACAAATTTATTAAAGTGATATTGGGAGGTAAGAAAATTTATGAAAACAATACAAAATTTACATATAGTGTTCCATTATCATTGGTATTATTATGAAATTTTCTGTTGCAAGTGTAGGAAAATATCTAATCTCATTACTATCCCTCATTATAGGCTCTCAAACTTACCGTCAAAGTATCCCTGGAGTAGCAAGACAAAGAGTGTGTTCTTTTCAACTTATTTTTCCTTATCTGAACCTAACCTATAAGATCTTATTAGATTATACCTAATTTGAACTTATTTTTTTGGATACGTATTGAAAATAAGGTCAATAAAGTTGGCGCAAAAACGAAGAGATTGATTAATCTCGGAGTATTATATAAGGGAAGGGGGGAGCAAATGGTGTCCACATGAAATGACCCCCTTACCCTTACTTACACAATAAATCATGGGATTTTTAATAAAGAATAAATTTAAAATAAAAAAAAATCAACCATATTTAATAAGTCAATAATAATCTATTTGACATAATTGTCACTCGATACAAGTTTAAAAAAATATTCCTTTGTTATATGAAGGAAATAGAAACCTTGAAAATACAATTAAAAAATATTATTTCATACAACACAAACACCATTATTTAACTTAAAATCTGAATTACAATAAAATTAAATTCTTACATAACATACATTCATAATTCACCATCGTCCAACTCTGTGCAAAACGAGTATCTAACAACTATGAAACAATTTCAAGGCGAAATATAGTTGAAAAATTGGCACTTTACTGCTCCGTGCACATTGCGTTTAATCACTTTGAACATTGTCATGTACGAAATCGCTGTTTTTTTTTAATTACAACCTAAAGATCAAAAAAAAAATGTTGATCATGACCTCTTTAATATATCACGTGCATAACTCTTTAATACTCCCTCCGTTTCTTTTTAATTTACTCACTTCACTTTGGGGGAGAACCAAGGAGAAAATTAAATACAAAAGTATGTGAGAGAAAATGAAAAGTGTGAGAGAGAAATTGAAAAGTGAGAGAGAGAAATTAAAAATGGGTTAAAATATTTAAAAGTGGATGTCATGGATGGAAAAAGAGGAGAAAGTAGATGTGCCATGTTATCAAAAATAGAAAAAGCAACAGTGTGTAGATTAAAAAGAAACATACTAAAAAGGAAAGTGTGTAGATTAAAAAGAAACAAAGAGAGTATAAAGGAAAGGGGTGATATAATATACTGTAACCCTATGAAAAATTATGAAGTAGCCTTTAAATTTAAAAACTAAGGTACAAAACTTTAAATTCACGCAACATCGTGTGCGTAAATTGCTATAGTGTTTGGTTTGAAAACGTGATCAAATTTTGTTTGTTGCCTTCTAACTCGTCTAATTAAAGAGATCAAGAATATCTAATCTACATCAATTACCAAGAACCATTCTTTACATGAAAAAAGCTTTAGTTGACCATATTTTACATACTTTAATTGGATTATGATTGAAATGATCCGAAGCACACTATAATGTAGGGAATTATTTTCCCCATCCATTGAAGATTAATTATGCGAAATTATGGTTTATGACTTGATGCATAATTATAGGATGATAGGATGAATAAATTTAGAGTGTCTTTAATTCATTTAGAGTATAATAGTATTACTTTTTGGAGGAAAACGAGAGAAACAAATATAATAGTATTACTTTTTGGTGGACCAAGACTCCTAATAAGAAAAGTTGAAACAATGTAGCAAGTAAAAAAAAGCAACTATTTAAAGAAAATATAGCAAGTAAAAAAAAGTGGATGTAGTAATTTGTATCTTTAGGGATCTTATGATGGTGTCATATCTTAAATTAATATGTACAACAAACATTTTATCACATGGTATTTATTTATTCTCTAGTGATGCAAATAGTGAGACAATGAGTAAAGTTTTCTTCTGTCAATCTAATCTTAACCTATACTTTTATATGTCAAAAAAAGGCCTTATATTGATAATATGAGCAATGCCATTACCTTAAATACCATTCACTATATATAGTAGTTACGTACTTACATTTTATCACATGGTATTTATTTAATTATTCTCTAGTGATGCATAACTGTACAACAAACATTTTATCACATGGTATTTATTTATTCTCTATTGATGCAGATAGTGAGACAATGAGTAAAGTTTTCTTCTGTCAATCTAATCTTTTTTTTTTTTTTTAATTATTGCAATTAACTTAATTTTGCAGTTAATTAATTTTTTTAGACTTCCCTTTAAACTGTTCTCCTATAGTCCTATCTCCTTCGTCTGTTTTGTCTTCCTCTCAACCATTAATTCTTGAAGTTAAGCTGCTGCCATTAGGGCTGCACACAAACCGGTCCGGACCGGAATTTGGACCGGACCGGACCGGAATTTGGACCAGACCGGACCGGACCTAGGATTCCGGTCCGGTCCTCGGTCCAAGTAAAAAGTGGATTCCGGTCAACCGGTCCGGTCCGGGTAAAAACCGAGGGAAACCGGTCCGGACCGGTTGACCCGTTTTTTATATATAAAAAAAAAAATAATGCTAAATTGTGAAACAGCAGTACTAACTCCATCCTATTTTCAAAACCCTAGCCCAATACTTCCTACTTCTTTTCTCCAGCCGCTCCAAGCCACCAACCCCCTTCTACTGCCTTCTCCTCCCAAGGGCTCAAGCTCGGTCCTCCTGCTGCCTTCTCCAACGCCTCAACATCAGGCTCTCAATTCGTAGTTCATTATAATACTAATGAACCAGAAATCAGTTTTCCTTGCCAAAGTTGAAACTTATGATTACTTATGTTTTGAGGAAGAAAATGGGAAAGCAAACTTGAAGTCTTAGCTTCAGCGCCTTCTCCGACGAAGGTAAGTAATTAGTTTTTTTTTTTTTTTTTCTGTTTCGTGTTTTAATTTTAAACAATTTGAATTTCTTTTTTTTATTTTGTGTATAATGGTGACCAACTCCCTGCAAAATCGTGACAAATTTATGATGTTGTTCAAATTCTTCCTCACTGTGATAATTGTTCATATTGCAGTGATATTGTTCATATTGTTTATATTGCCTACTTGTTTATTCCATTCTTAAAGTCTATAGTGAATTCACTGAATTGTAGTTGTATGAAGCAGCTTTTTTTTTTTTATTATTATTGAATTAGGAAAAAAAGACCCCTAAAAAATAAAACAGGTCCAACAGGTCCAGACCTGGACCGGACCGGAAAAAACAGGTCCGGTCCGGTCTAGACCGGAATCATATCCGGTCCGGTCCAGGTCCGCGCAAATTCGTTGAACCGGTCCACCGGTCCAACCGGATCCGGTCTGGTCCGGTCCGGTTCTGGACCGGTGTGCAGCCCTAGCTGCCATTAATCTTCACATACACCACCATTACCACCACCACCTTATCAGTCCAATTCTTTGTCTCTTCACTTTCCTCTAGGCCACAAACAGCTCATCTCCATAAAATTGTGACCACGGTGGATTAGAAAAGCGTGCACGACAATAATGGTTCAACACCGGCGGCATCGCCGACAAGGGTAGCGTGCAGTAGTCACGACAACAACACAAGTGCGGAGTTGGCTGGGACTCATCGAACTGTGAAATTTTGAAACTGAATTCTAAAACTACAAAAAATTCACCTAAATTTCTCCAATCAAATTCTCTCGGATCTACTCTTCTCTAAATCTCTCATATTTTTACCCTCTTTAGATTGCATCTTGAAAAAAAAACAATCAAACATTATCAACAACAATTTTCCAACATGCCCAATTAGTCCAAATTCCAAAAATGCTGTTGCCATTATTCTGTCATTAATTTAATTTTTTTACTCAAAAATAAATAAAAAAACACCCATCTGATTTATTGTAGAGGAGAGAGAAAATTTTCTTAAAAATGAGGAAGGTAGCATATTACACTTCTCCGAAGAGATCTTGCCCAAATTTGTGGAACAAATAAGAAGAGTGAGAGAAAATAATTACGCGCACATTACACTTCTCCGAAGAGATCGGAAACTTGTCTTCCAAAATAGTTTGAGGTATGATTAAGAGTAATTTCAATATAAGTTTGAAAACTTTGATTTTTCACATATTTGAGCAAGAAAGCAGCTTTTCTTTTACATTAGTAAGCTCAAAAACAAAAAAGATTTTCAGATTTTGGGAGTTTAGTTGGACTTACTCAATCTTTCTTTGAAACGCCACAACACAGAACTCAGTTTGTTATAGATTAGAGCTAGGGGAATAATTGTCGAATATATCGATTTTCTGACTTGATTACAAGTGTGACTGTGTGAGACACCATTGGGAAAAATGGTAAGGAGCGCGGCCATGAACAGAGGAGAAGAGAGATGAAAACCAAATTAGAGGAGAGAAGAGAGATGAAAAAATGGCAGAAGGGAAGAGAGGGGAAAGGTGAAAAAAATAAGGTAAAGGGTTTCCTTTCAAAGTCACGTGTGAGTTTAATGAACTCACATGACAATTAACCTACTATAGCAGGATGGTTACCTGCTAGGTCCAATAAAAGACACAAGAGGCCATACTTGGGTCCTCTACAGAATAATCAAAAGTTGGTACCTATAAAAGAAAATGGCCGATAGTTCAGCCCCATAGCATCAATTTTTCCTTTAAAAAAAAGATACCCACCTTTCTCACTCCTTCAATAAAACAAAACATCACTAACTCATATCATCTTCAATAAAGCTCATATCACTAACTAAGAATAAAACTTGTTGGAAAACAAGGTGACACTCAAGAAAGGGGGGTTGAATTGAGTGACGAAAACTAATCGATTTTCGCAAAAACACTCTTATAGCACAGTGCCGTGCACTGTGTTATTCACTCGTAAACTCTCCGATTGATGTTTTTGCCCGAACGAAATTGTATCAAACAATAAAACAATGAAATCAAATAATAAGACATGGGAATTTAACGTGGTTCAATCTCACCTCTGAGATCTACGTTCACACAAACTACTCTTTTATTATTTGAATCGTAAAATACCAAACCCTTGATACAATTTGATTCTCCAACTACTAACAATAATATAAGAATTACAGAAAGAAAAATTCCTCACAAGCGTGCTTCTTATTCAAGCAAATAGAGGATCGTTACTTTCGTTGTTTAGAAACCTTAACTTACTAAAACTCTGTGCCGTACACTGTGCTGTGGGAGTCCGTTTTCAGCTCTCAAAATCTTATTCTCACCAAATCTGAAAACGTGGTTTGCTATAATGATTTCTATCCCTTATATAATTCAATCAACTGATAAGAATCCTTCTCCAAGATGTATTATCTTTTTGAACAATTTTTATTCATAAAATAATGGGATATAATTCTTTTCCTATTCAAAATCCAATTTTATCTTTTATTAAAACTGATTTTTTCTTTTCCTTATAAGATAAGGATCCTCCATATCTTATGCCAACTATTAATCAGATTTTAAATCAATTTTTATCCAAAAATCTTTATCAAAATCGTTTTCTTTAAAACTCATTTTTTCTTTTTATAAAACTTTTTATCTGAAAATCTTTACAATAAATATTTTCCTTTCAAAACTAATTTTCGAAATTAAAAACTCCCCTTTTTATATTCTTTAAATATAGACACATGAAATTAATATAATTACCTATTTTCTTAACTCTAAGAAAATAGTTAACCATCATAATTTCATATTTCTAATTTAGCACAAAGTTCCAATACGTTAATTACATTGCATAAACATGACTAAGAACATAATTAGACCTAAGCTTCCATATCTTCAAGTTCTTGATCTTTCATGAACATCCAATCTTGATAGCTTTCTTAGATCACTGTTACATACATACATGTTATAGCATAAAGCGTTTATCATTATCAAAATAACATTGACTTAGAGTCACAACAAATTCCCCCTTTTTGATGGTGACAAACAAATAATACTTCCCCCTCAAAATATGCACCATTAATCACATTAGGGAAAAATAACTCAACATCATTCACAAGTAACATGGTAACCAAGATAACCAATTCATTAGTCTAAGTATTATACCTATCTTCCCCCTTTTGACATTATCAACATGTTTCGCGAGTCAAAGTGAGATATAGTCAGCAAAATAATGCAAGTAGCTCAAGCAATAAATACTAAGGATGCTGGTGCTATGTCATAATCCAACTCACAATCCGAAGTCATTAAGCAAAAAATAATCCAACTCACAATCCGAAATTATGAAGCAAGAAATAATCATGAAGGATCATGGCTGATAGCTAAGAAAGTAAGATAAAGAAAAGTAATGCAATCTTGAAGATTTGAAATGGCAATTGGCTCAGCAAGTGCTTAAACCTTTCTTTAAAGATTTTCAACTTCCGCAAATAAGCATCATAGGACTTCCTTCATTGTGGCAATGTGTGTGTTTTTGTGCCAGTGAACAATCTATTCCCTTCCAGATATAACTAATCTTCGGATATACTGGAATCCAAAATGATGATCTTCAAAACCTTGATAATTTTCTTCACATTTGAATTGAACTCTAGGACTTATCTAAAATAAGTGTCTTACTCTCCTTTTCTTTTTTTATTTTTCTTTATTTTATGAAGGAGAAGCAGACCATACAATATTACTAGAGTCAATCAATAAAAGATCAAAGATAATAAGTTAATTCGGACCTCATTTTCTTTTTGATGCATCTCCTGGCACTGTGACGTGCACAATGTGAATCAGTACTTTTCATTCTTTCACGTATTTGTGTTTCATTCGAACCTTTTCATGTTCCCCCTTAACTGATGCGTCTTTTTCTTCCATCATCTTATCAAGATGTTGTTGCCCCATAATCTGCCACAAACTGAAACTGTTTCTCCCAGTGAATTTATCAATTTTCACATTCATCCCAAACATCTTTCTCACCCGGATCGAACAAAAATCTCTTGATACCAATTTGTTATGACAGACGTGAGAAAGAACAAATAATCGAATGCAAAACAAAGAAAATCACACACAGATTTAACGTGGTTCACCAACGGAGTTTTGGCTACATCCACGGGCAGAGAGAGAATAATTTTATTGATGAGGAGGAAACCAGAATTACTGATACAATTAATGACTTAATCGTCTAATAAATAAACTAGGTTTAAAGCCTATTTATAAGCAAATTCGAAAAACGCGTTTCCGCATCAAACTGCGCACCGCCCGATCGGGTGGTAACTCGCCGACCCAAATTCGTCTCGCGCCCGATCGGGCGACCATCGCTCGAGTCGTAGTTCGCTACGACGCCCGATTGGGCGAACAAGCCCGACGCCATCGGGCGTTACACTCCGAGAACTGCTGTTGAGCCTGCCCGATCCGATCGGGCGAGTCGACAAAGACCTCTTCTGACCAGATTCAAGGCACAAATTTCTACATATTATGTGATATTGGGCACTTAATATTCTTGTAAGGGCTAGAAAAAAAACAGCGTTTTAGACTTTTTTTTATGGGAACAACGTTTTAAGCATTGAATTTAGTGTGAAAGATTATGCATATACATAAGTGCGAAAATGTTTTCACTTTTCAATCATATATCGAAGATTATATACCATGGGTTTTGTAATTTGTACGTATATAGTGAAAAGTGGTAGCACTGGCATAACTTTGAGTAGCTAATAATCTTGTGAGAAAAAGTTTGATGCTTGTGTGTATGGTATTGATTGTCTAGTTTCAAATACTTTTTTTTTCTTCACAAATTTATTAAAGTGATACTGGGAGGTAAAGAAGATTTATATAAACAATAAAAAATTTACATATAGTGTTCCATTATCATTGGTATTATTATGAAATTTTCTGTTGCAAGTGTAGAAAAATATCTAATCTCATTGCTATCCCTAATTATAGGCTCTCAAATAACTTACCGTCAAATTAAAGTATCCCTGGAGTAGCAAGACAAAGGGCCTGTTCTCCCCAACTTATATTTAGTTCAGTTCAGTTCAGAACAGGTCCAAAGAGTGTGTTCTTTTCAACTTATTTTTCCTTATCAGAACCTATAAGATCTTATTAGATTAGACCTAATTTGAACTTATTTTTTTGATAAGGACTGAAAATAAGATCAATAAAATAGGCCCAAAAGCGAATAAATTGATCATATATGTTCAGTTTGAAAACGTAATCAAAATTTCGTCGGTTGCCTTCTAACTCGTCTAATTACAGTGGTCAAGAATATCTAATCTACATCAATTAGCAAGAATCATTCTTTACATGAAAAAAGCTTTAGTTGACCATATTTTACATACTTTAATTGGATTATGATTGAAATGATCCGAAGCACACTATATTAAATGTAGGGAATACTTTTCCCATCCATTGAAGGTTAATTATGCGGGAATATGGTTTATGAATGTATGTAAGTAAAAAAACCAATCAGTTCATTCATTCATTATGAATCAGATCATGAACGGAGTATAAGTTTTTAGTTTTTACCCTACTAAACAAAAAGCGTCCTTCATTCGTCCCGATACAGTAGGAATTTAGTTTGTATGGTGGATCATTTATGTTGGTATTTGCACATTTAATTTGTATCTTTAGGGATCTTATACTTTTGATGATGTAATATTGTTAAGTTGATGAGAGGGGAGAAAATAATAATAGTTTATATTATATTGATGTGTGTTCAATAATAAACTATAAGTACATTATATATAGGAGTATAAAGGGGCTCTTACTAGTAAACTATCTCTAAAAATATCTTACTCCTAATATTAATCAAATACTTATTGGAAATATTCTATGATAATATTTCAAGATAATATCATATCTTTATCATACCCTAATATTCCTAATACTCTCCCGCAATCGTAACGGCAGTAACACGAACATTACGATTGGAGAAATAAAAAAAAATTAAATATTGATGCGAACTTTCTTGTCGAAGACACCAAATATCACACGAGGGACGCCATTTTTTACGAACATCTTGTCAAATTTGTCAATTAAACAGGAACATCATTCTTTTCAAACCCGCCAATTTTTTTTTCTTCTTGATGAGAAGATCATTCTTTTTTAACTCACCAAATATTTCAACAAAACGAAAATGTCATTCTTTTCGAACCCATAATCTTCTTCTTGCTTGATGACAAGACCATTCTTTTGAAACTCACCAAACTTGACTGAAAAACAAGTTAATTAGGTTTTTCAATCAATCACTTTTCTAAACTCTAATATTCTGGAATCTGGAGTCAAGTATTGTGTCTGTCTGCAGAAAAAAAAATTGAAGCAAATAGAAAACAATTAGAGTAATTAGTCACAAATTTGGTTAACATCAACCAAACACATCTCACAGACACGTTCCATGTCTATCTTTCTTCTTGAATGGAACATTATTCCACAAATTCATCAGGATCAATGCACAACCAAATCCAATGTCACTCGAAATAAACACCACCAACGGATCACACTGCAGAACAACACTACAATAATCTTTATTTTAATATAGGTAAGTTCGTTCCGGCCGGTGGATTATCATGAACATCCACCGGCCGTTAAAGTTTTATGCGGAAGCGCTCCGATACCATGTTAAGTTTATGAGAGGGAGAAAGTAATAATAGTTTATATTATATTGATGTGTGTTCAATAATGAACTATAAGTACAATATATGTAGGAGTACAAAAGGATTATTCCTACTAGGAAACTATCTCTAAAAGATATCTTATTCTTAATACTAATCAAATACTTATTGGAAATATTCCTATGATAATATTTCAAAATAATATTATATCTTTATCATATCCTAATATTCCAAATAAATATCTAACATTTTATCACATGGTAAACATTTATTCTCTAGTGCATGAAAATAGTGAGACAATGAGTAAAGTTTTCTTTTGTCAATCTGATCTTCACCTATACCAATTATATGTCAGAAAAAGGCCTTATATTGACAATATGACCAATGCCATTACCTTAAATACCATTTACTATATATAGTAGTTACGTACTAGCTAGAATCTGGACTTTTTTTTTATATATAAGCGATTAAGCCATATTCATTATTATTGTACTCTAAGCTTCCAAGCTGATTAACCCCATCTTCCTCTAGACTCTAGTTGATCTCAAATATTAAATCAATAATCACACACAAAACACACGTTGATTAATATATATGGATCATCAGAAGAATTCATTAAGCTTCAATAACGAATATACTTATTATGAAGGGTGGGAAACGTTTATTAGGGTTAGCAACAAAGAAGAAGAGCAGAAAGCGGAATTACGAAAAGGTCCTTGGACTCCTCAAGAGGACTATAAGCTCACCTCTTCAATTGCCATTCACGGTGAAGGTCGCTGGAATGCTCTTGCTCGTCTTGCAGGTAATTTGTTTTCTATAAATGACAATGGTCTTATCAATCTGTTTGCTAAGCCTCCGATAATAAATGAAGGTAATGACAATTATATATATAGAGGTAATGATTATTATTTATTGGTTTACGAATTCACAGGGTTGAGCCGATCGGGCAAAAGTTGTAGGTTAAGATGGCTAAACTACTTACGTCCGGACCTACGACGTGGTCCTTTTACGCTTCATGAGCAATTTGCTTGTCATTGAACTTCATTTTCGTTGGGGCAATAGGTATGCAATATAGTACTCCATTTTGCTACTAATAGATACGACAACATTATATATATATATATATATATATATATATATATATATATATATATATATATATATATATATATATATATATATATATATTATTGCTACTCTTTCTTTTATGTGTATGATTTTTGAAACATATATATACATTAAGGACTATAAAAGTCAAATTAAAATATTATTCCAAAAAAAGAAGTAGAGGGATCACTAAAACATAAGTTCATCTGAGGGAGGCACTTTGTTGATTTATGTGTCCAAAGAATATAAACACATTATTTATCAAATCGAATTCATCATTATCATAGTTTTAGCAATATAATGGATGCCGCATGGCTTTATTTCAATTAATGAAACTAGCCTTTAATACATGCTTTGCGTGCGGTGACATTTTTTACTTAGTGTTGTTATTCAGTCATAAAATAAAATAAAATCGGTTGGTCGATTATAAATTTAATTGAATCATTATCATAAACATTTTGATAGCGAAGTTGACGGTTAGTCACTTTTGAAGTTTTGATTACATTTTGATTTGAGTTTATTTAGTCGGTTTTGTTAGCGAAGTTACGATATTTTTTTCCTTCTTTTCCCTATTATCTAGTGAAATTACTTGTTAGTTAAGATATTATATTTCCTATTTTTCTCTTTTTTTTTTCTATTTTTTAGTGTCTTCCCATAGTTGCCTTATATAATAGAGATAATAGAGATTTATCTTTCCCCTAAAAATAATTTAGTTGATCCCTATTATTTGAGATGCTTTAACATTGTTGTCGTAAAATACTTTATGTAGAGTATAGAATCGCAACCCTAGATTTACATACATGAACCCTAGATATATTTATATTATTTTGACATATCTATAATCTATGTAATGTGTAGGTGGTCAAAGATTGCTGAAGATCTACCAGGAAGAACAGATAATGAAATTAAGAATTATTGGAGGACCAAAGTGCAAAAGCTAGCTAAGCAGTTTCAATGCGACGTAAATAGCTCTGAATTTAAAGATGCTCTACGCCATTTTTGGATTCCACATTTAGCTGAACAAATTCAGGCTGCTTCAACTGCAACATCATACACTACAAACGCCCAAATCCAAGGCCCAACTTATGATTCGGGACTTGGGCCTAACAGAAGTGCCCAAATCCAAGGCCCATCTTACGAGTCAAATGGTAGTTACAGCAACGCCAATACTAGCACAGTAGATTGTTGCTTGTTGGATTCAATATTATCCTGGGATCAAACTTTTCTGGACCAGTGTGTAGTTGGGCCTGACAATCTGTGTTCAAAGCCCAGTTCTCTGACGGATTCATGTGAGGCCCATATTTCTCCTAAGTCTGGTTCATCTGCTGAATTGGATCTAGACTGGGAGCAGCTCAATGACCTTCTGTGGGAGATAGACACCAAATGATGAGGATCATATGTTGTACTTGGCTTCTTGCTACAACAACTAGATTAATATTTGTTTGATTGACCGTTTGAAACTACAACATAATATATAGTTAGATTTCATATATAATTAAATAGTTTATATAAAGTTACTCATATATGATACTTCAATCGCTCTAAATATATTAGTTGCAACATACTTTTTAAGGTAATGATGTAATTAATGTGGTACTTCTAAATAAGGGATATGTTGCAATTAACATCCTGAAATGTATGGAGGATAATATAACCTAACCTACTAAATTATGATGCGATAAGATTTCAAATGTTAAGTTATTCACCGCAAGCACCTTCCATTGCATGATATAAACTAGATTTCAGATAAGAACGTGTCTATTGAAATTTACTACTTCCTCCGTAACAAAATAGAGGTTACACTTGAACTTTCACGCTTATCGATGCAGTATTTTCACCATTAATAACTTTAGTTGTGTATTAGTAAAAATTATAAGAAGTTAATATTATGAAAGTATACATACATTGAGACGAATCCAACAACATATCATATATTAACGGTTGATTTTATCTAAAACTAAAAAATGCATGGTCAAATGTAGTAGCCTAGTAGGTGCATGAATAGTGCAATTTTCAAAGTGTAAAACATCTATTTTGTTACGGAGGAAGTATAATTTATTTTCCTCAATTAGATTGCCACCCTAAGATGACAACATTGACAAGCATCTGTGATTACAAGTTGAAATTCACAGTGTGGGGGAACTTACACATGCAGATGCAGTTATATAACCTTTGAGCATGCATGTAGAATTTGGAGTTGTTTATCATCATCAACATTTTGTTGCACTACCGCTATTAACCATATTCCATAATGGCTATTCACATATAATCATACAAAAACCCTACCCGTTTTCTCTCAACTTCCCTCACCCCAGCGAAACCCTAGCGCGTGAAGCCATAAGGGGTTTGACGGCTGCCTAAGCCGCTTTGGCACGGTGGACGTCGAGCCCATCCCCTTTCCCCCTTCCCCTGCTAGCTATCTGATTACTCCACGGTGTTCGACTGTTTTTATTTTTAGTTGAAGGTCGTTGTGTTCGTTCTCTGGTATCTGTGGCGGCGACGGAGTGTCTACCGCCGCTTGTGGTTGTAGTTCCTGCTCGCCCACCCTTGTTCGTCCTCCTTCCCTGGTTTGTTGTCCTCAATCTTTAGTTTTTTCTTCACCTCCTCCTATGCTTCCTCTCCCTGTTCTCGGTTCTCGTTTTTCGAGGCGTTTAGGTCCTAGTCTCCCCTTCCCCGATCCCCTGTTCTAGTGTTAAGGTGGTTAGTTTTTAGTTTCCCCTTCCCCGTCCCCCCTGTATTAGGATCTAATTCAGTCTTAGTATCCCCTTCCCCGATCCCCGCTTGTGTCTGTTGTGGTTAGGTTGCCAAGGAAGCTTCCGTTAGGTACGTGAAGGCTACGTGCAGTTTTTAAAGGTAGGACGTCGTTGTTGCAGGCGTGGTTTTATGAGTCTGTTGGTTGTTTGTTTCGTTTCTGTTATCTGTTTTAGTTGTAGTTTAGGTTTATCCAATTCCAATTATGCATCTATAAAGGTTCGAGAGTTGGGTTCGATGAATGGAGATTGTCATATTAATAGTGTTGTGGTTCGATCTTCTGGTTTAGAGATTGCCAAGTTGGATCTTAGGATCCGTAATTCTGGTGAATTTCTTTGTTGGAATTCTCCCCCAGTTCATGTGATGCCTTTTGGAGTCATCACAGTTCAAAAATGCATCTTGTGGGAGGCCCTCAATAGGGGAAAAAAAAGGAAGGGCTGCGTTTTATTAAAAACGCAGCCCTTCTTGTATGAAAGAAACCGCAACCCTTTTATTGAAGGGCTGCGGTTAACAAGAAATCGCAGCCCTTCATAAACGATTTCTCGTTGTACTTCTTCATATGAAGGGCTGCGCACACACACACAATAGGATGTACTTCTGATCCCATCCCATATCTCCAGTTTTGCGCGCACACACACAATAGGTAGACATATTTTCTAAATTTCCCTCCCTTACACGCATTTGACGAGCGAAAAACCCCTCCCTCCCTCTCACTCACTCGCACATTAACCCTAACGCCCCATCACCGGAGCCCTGTCGCCGGAGCACCCACATTGCTTCACCACCACAACCCATTTGAGTGGGTTTAGGGTGTGGAGCTCCTCCACCACTACGCAGCGCCACCACCCACAAGCGGCAGCAACAACTACCACCACCACTGCCCTACTCTTTCTTCATTGCTAGCTCTTGGGTTTAGCTAATTTTTTGCTTAGTTAAGTATGAATTAATGTTTTTAAGTTAGTTTTGTTTTTCTTAATTGAATTAAATGATTAATGTGCAATGTGGGTTTTGTTAATTGTAGGAAGAAGAGGCTTAGGAAGGCAAATAAAGTTCCAACTATCTCTACTCTCTTCATTGCTTATCATTGGTGTTAAGAGGTAACTAGTTTAATTTCGTTGTTTTTTTTTGTTTGATTTAATTTGTTGATGAGACAAAGTTGTCATGTGATTCAATTTGATTAAGTTATGATAATTTATTGATATATATATATGTATTTCTTATAATGTATGTATATTTCTTGATATGAGATTGTATGAAAACGCAATGTAATTTAGCTATGAAATCTACAAGCTGTTTGAATTGTCATCATATGCCTAGATACCCGTTCAAGACTTACTCAATAGTCCCCGGTTTGGGACTGTTCTTGGACGTTTGATCTCACTTAGGTGGTGAATGTGTGTCTTCTTTTCAATTCTGAGGAAAATCTTGGCTCATCGTTTCTCTACATTGTTCTCTGGGTACATATGTAGATAAGCAATTATCTACATTGTGTACTTGGAGAACTGTAGGGAAATGCTGCCGGGTTTTCCTTAGAATTGAAAAGTTGGCACACATTCACTAGTGAGATTAGACGTCCAAGGATGGGTTAGGTTGGAGTGATAAGGACCTTCGGCTGCATGCATACAATTGAACATGTCACTATCTTAGATTGTTCTATATATACGTGTGTGATATGATGATATGTGAGTGTATGTACTTAAATAATGATTGATGCATTATAATGAATGGTTGTGTTTAATTATTAGAGGTCTTCTTGAATGAGATGGATCGTACTTGGATGTATGGTAGTCGTGAATCGATTGAGTTTGTGAAAGGGGTCTCGGAATTCTGTACAACTGCATTACAATATCAAGCATCCTCTGGAGCAGTCGACTTTTATTGTCCTTGTTTCGATTGTAGAAATGTGAGCAAGGTTAGTAGTATACACGTGGTTAGGGAGCATGTCTTTCGTCGTGGGTTTATGCCTCAATACCACGTATGGGTTTGGCATGGTGAGCAGGGGAAGTATATAGGAAGCTCTAGAGTAATGAACGATGTATGTGAAGAAAAGAAGGATGATGAGTTCGGGGATGAGAATTTGGATGATGAGTTTGCGGGGTGGGGGTGCGGGGGGGCGGGGGTGGGGCCGGGTCCGGCGGGGGGTGGCGGGGGTGGGGGGTGGGTCCGGCGGGGGGGGCTGGGCCGGGTAGGGGGTGGGCTGGGTCTGCAGGGGGGTGGGGGCGGGAGTGGGTGGGGGTGGTAGGGGGTGGGGGGCTGGGCCGGGGGGTGGGCTAGGTCCGGCAGGGGTGGGCCGGGTGCAGGGGGTGGGGTGGGATGGGTCCGGCAAGGGGTGGCAGGGGGTGGGGGGGGGGTGGGGTGGGCTGGCGGGGGTGGGAGTGCGGGGGTGGGGGGGCGGGGTGGCAAGGGGCGGGGGGTCTTGGGGTGGGGGGTGCGGGGGTGGGGTGTCTGTGGGGCTAGCAATAAGGGATGGGGGGGGAGATTTAATTCTATTTTTAAAAAAAAAAAATTGAATTTGAAGGGCTGCGGTTTTAAGCTTAAACCGCAGTCCTTCACTTAAAAAGGGTTGCGGTTCATGCTTAAAACCGCAGTCCTTCACTTAAAAAGGGCTGCGGTTTATGCCGAAAACGCAGCCCTTCAAACTTAGAAGGGCTGCGTTTTTGGCCTTAACCGCATCCCTTCATTGTGAAGGGCTGCGGTTAAAAACCGCAGCCCTTCTTATCTAATGAAGGGTTGCTGGCCAAAAACGCATCCCTTAGGGCTGTTTTGACCGCAGCCCTTCCTTATTTTTCCACTAGTGCCTCCAATTTATTTTCGGGAAAGTTTCGACCTCCACGCATTTTGAGTTTCAGTCTCGTGAGACTAAACTCTGGAAACCCTCTCAGAAGGGTCAGAAGTAGGGCTGTTCAGAGTGCGGTTTGGACCGCACCAAACCGCAACGCAAACCGTTTTTTCGCGGTTTGGGTTGGTTTGCGGTTTCAAAATTGCGGTTTGGGTTATGATTTCAAGCAAACCGCGGTTTGCGGTTTGGGTTGGGTTTTAATTTTTGTAAACCGAAACCGCACCGTAAACCGCAATTTTATATGATTTTTTTAAAATAAAAAAAATTTATCTATTTTGATTTTTTTTAAATACACTTGACAAGTTGGCATACAAGTATACAACTGAAAAAAGAAGTTTGAGGTAAAGAACTTGGGCACTTTTGATAAATTATTATATATGTTTAATTATGAAGTTAACTTCATATTTATTTGGACTCTTTATATTCATTAACAAATTTTTTTTTACTCTTATTTTACAAAATTAATGTCGCGAAGGAAAAAATGGTTAAACCGCAAACCAAACCGCACCAAACAGTTTCGTGCGGTTCGGTTTGGGTTGGTTTGGGCAAAAATGTGGTGCGGTTTGGGTTTGGAAAATGTCAAACCGTATATTTGCGGTTTGGGTTGGGTTACATCCCAAACCGCACCAACCCGAACCGCGAACACCCCTAGTCAGAAGTCACCAAAGGACGTGACTTCATTGTTACTTCAATCAGTAGAATCCCAGGAAGCTATTTTCGTTCAAGGGCCTTGGGATTTATCATCTAGCAGACATCGACGTCTACTAGATGAGTTGCGGCAATCTATTTCTGCATATCTTCTCGGTTTTGTCTTTCAGCAGGTTTCCTCTCCTCTTAGGTAGGGATGGGCATGGGTCCGGGTCACCCGGATCCGACCCTAATTTAAGGGTCTGGGTCCAACTTTTTCAGACCCTAAGGGTCCGGAACTTGGTCCAAGTAAATTTTTTAGGGTTTGGGTCCGGGTCTTGATATTTTACACCCGGACCCGACCCTTAGACCCTAAAAATATTTAATATTTAAGTTTTAACTTTTTTTTTTTAAAGAAACGGATTTCCTTCGAGAACAAATATTGGCGATTAACCAAAAGGCCAGAGAAGAATGGGAGAGGAAACAAGCTGAAGCTGAGAAACTTCGTAAACAAAATGAAGTACGCGTCTTACTGTACTTGCATATATTTGTTTGTTTTTTATCTTTTATTTTCCTACGAAGTATATATGTTAGTAATATATGGTTGAGAATTTTTGTGTGGTCACCACAGCCTGACAGCAGTACTGTAGTTGATGCTGATAAAGAGAAAGATGATGGACGTGCAAAGTCACTGAAGGTGAGTAAATTTAACTGTGTAAATGCAACATGGAAGAGTGATAGTGAGTCATGTATAATTTTCTTCTCTTCTGCGCAGATGCCGGTGAACAAAGAAGAGGATGACAAAATGCGGACAACAACAGCAAATGTAGCTGCCAGAGCTGCTGTTGGAAGGATGACATGCTATCAAAATAAAGGAATAGGCCTAGACCCTAGACCCTCCTGACCCTAAGGGTCTAGGTCCGGGTCCAATTTTTCCAAACCCTTAGGGTCCGGGTCCGGGTCTGGGTCCACAAAAAAAATAGGGTCTGGATGGACCCGACCCAGACCCGACCCTTGCCCATCCTTACTCTCGGGTCTTCTTCAAGACATTCAACCCATCCTTTCCTACCTTCGCTCGTGACAAGTTTACTTTGGACTGGACTTGTAATAGTTTGTTTTTGTTTCATAGAGTCTTTAAGAGCAAATGAAGCTCATTTAGTTTTGTTTGCTTGTTTTATGTGTGGTTGTATTAGCATTAGGCTGTACTTCCTTTCTTAAATTAATGTAAGTTTTCTCGTTGTCAAAAAACATTTTGTTACACTTGCAAATGTCAAATATTTGTGGAGGCAAAATCAATTGAGATACAACTAATTTTGCTTGTTATGCTATTGCTATCTTTATTAATCTAGCTACCTTCGCACCAAGATTATCCTTTACAGTTGCATGGGCTTATTCTATGATAACTTGTAGTGGTTGTTTTTAGATTATTTTTATATTTTATTTTTATTTATTTTATCCATTTTCATCTATTTTAACCTTTATTTCTTCCTCTTATATATCTAATTGTTTTAACCATTGTCATTGCGAACCATGTTGACATTAACTTCAAATTGGCGTTCAATCATGGCGAAAAATGAGCAAAAAGACTTATGCACGTCTGTTTTAGATGCCAACAAATAAACCCAAGTTACACGAGAAAAATCATCCACTAAAGTCAAAAAATAGTGAGCACCACAAGAAGATGGGGTTTTATAAGGACCCCATAAGTCACAATGTATTAATTCAAAAATACGACTAGCTTTATTGTAGCTAACAGGAAAACTAGGGCGAGATTGTTTGGCTTGAGGACACACCACACAAGCTTTATTTAATGACATGCTTTTACTATTAGAGCGAAAAACAGGAAGAAGCTTGACGACCTTATCCGAGGGATTCCCTAATCGACGATGCCACAACTCAAAGTCACTGATCTCTGGAGTAGTCACCACATAAATACTCGGAATTCCACAGTAATCATAGAGTCCATCCTTACGTTCACGGGCTCTAATCAGGTTCCCCGAGGGTAGGTCCTGTATAGCACAAAATGTATTAGTGAAGCGAACAAAGTAATTAGAGTCATCAATCAATTATATGAGATTGCATTGTAAGCAAGGTACAACAAGAACATTGCGAAGAACTAAACCATCAGCAAGAGTGACAGAGCCGTTTTGAGTAGCCACAACGTGTTGACCATTAGGAAGGCTAACATTACAAGGAGGGATAGAGACAAGATCAACCAGTAGGGAAGCATTCCCTGTAACATGATATGAGGCACCAATATCGAGGAGCTAAGAAGAATAAATAGACTTACCCATCATGTGTTCGGAATTCTTATCATTTACCAGGCTTAAAAGTGTGTGCACTTGGGCAGGAGTCAACAAGGCGAGTGACGTACCACCGTCACTGCCACCACCAACAACACTCGCGGAGGCAGCGCTGCTGCCAGGTGGGGGTTCAAGGCTGCTGACGGCATGGGCCCTGGCAGCAGGGGTAGGAGTGCGACGTTCAGACGATGGGCGCGAGCCATCAGGCGAGGCCAGAGAGGAAGACCCATATTGTAACACCTCAAAACTTTACTCCGAGTTTTTCGCGTTTATTTCATAGTGTTTAATTAACTCTGTTACCATTTAACTGTTTTAATCAATAAAATTTTCATCTTGATTTGAAAATTCATAAAAATTATGTTTTTATTTCATAAACATGTTGGATTTATTTTCCTAAGGTTTAGATAATTTTTGTGAAATTTATTTTCAATATTCAGATTTTATTTGAATTTAAAATTGGTTTTGGAGAAAAATTAGGTAATCGGTAAAAATAATTTTAATTAATTAATTTATAAATTTAAAAACTCATTTCAAATTTATTAAAATCAGTTTGTCATAGTATTAACTCATTTTCGGATTTTCTAAGGTATTTATAAGCTTATTTGACTATTTGACTAACTTTAAGGTTTTAATCTTTACAAATATTAAACTTGGTCCAAAAGTCTTGAAATTTTTATGGGAAGTAAATTCTGATGTTGGAGGAAGTTTCCAAGCATTTTCACCCCATTGCCAACCCAATTACTCCATCCTCCAACTACCTTGACTTCTTGACATTGTTTTTCTTATTTACTTAAAGTTTTGGAGCAAATAATTTTTACCCAAGCTATATTCATTCTAAAACTAAAGAGTAAGTTTCTCCCTTACTTTCTATGTCATTTTCGTACTCCAAGAAAATTTTGAGCAATTTTTGAGCTTTAGAAAATTATTTATAGCATTTTCAAGTTGTTTTTAAATTAAATTCCTAATTTCTTCTATTAATTTCTACTCCAAATTCTAACACCTAATTTCTTCCTTGAATATTTTTAGAAGGTGATACATTTATTTTAGAGCTTTTGGAAGAGGAAGGATCTTAGTTCGTGTTCTCTTATTATCTCCATTCTATTTTCCACTAAAATTAAGGTAACTAGCTTTAATCCTAGTTTAATTTTGATTAATAAGTAAATTATAGCTAATTAATATACATTATAGTAGAAATATTTATAATAATATTTGAGATGGATTATGTGAATTTACGTGAATTATATATGAATTTTTGGATTTATGTGAATTTAATTGTTATTTATGATTTTCGATTTACATATGTGTATTTAAGTGTATAATATATATTTACTGATTTTATATGTATAAATCTTGATAAAATGATATATTTAGTATGTTTATGAACTCATACATGTTATTAACTTGTTGGTGTGATTTAATTTGAATTTTGGAAAATTATTTTGTTAATTTTGTAATTATATCCGATAGTATTTTAGTGTTTTAGAATATGTTTAAATTTCAAAATTTATTTTTATACTCACGAAAATTATTTAAGATATTTCATTTTATATATAAATCCTCATTTTATGGTCGTGATTAACCTACTTGAATTATTGTATGAATTTGTCAAATTATTATTTTTTGATTAGTAAATTGTTTAATTAAAAAATCTATTAATTTGTAATTTATCTTTTTGAAACAAAATGAACTTGTTAAAAGTTTATTACTATTAAGGTATTTCGTGATTAATATCACTAATATTAATTTTGGATTATTATTAATTTAATTTAGTAATTTAAATTCGAAATTACTGTATAATGAAAACCTAATTACCGATACTAGTTATGTATTTTCAGAATAATTCCAACAACTTTTATGTTAATTTGACAAGTTTGTGTATTTTGGATTAAATTATTGATTAAGTTGATATTAAGTTGGATTGGGTGATTCCATCAACTTTTATGTCAATTTGACAAGTTGTGTATTTTTGGTTTAAAATATTGTTAAAGTTGATAATAAGTTGAATTGGGTGATTCCAGCAACTTTTATGTTAATTTGACAAGTTTGTGTATTTTGGATTAAATTATTGATTAAGTTGATATTAAGTTGGATTGGGTGATTCCATCAACTTTTATGTCAATTTGACAAGTTGTGTATTTTTTTTGTTTAAAATATTGTTTAAGTTGATATTAAGTTGAATTGGGTGATTCCAACAACTTTTATGTTAATTTGACAAGTTTGTGAATTTTGGATTAAAATATTGTTTATGTTGATATTAAGTTGAATTGGGTGATTCCATCAACTTGTATGTCAATTTGACAAGTGTATGTATTTTTGATTAAAATATTGTTTATGTTGATATTAAGTTGAATTGGGTGATTCCATCAACTTGTATGTCAATTTGACAAGTGTATTTATTTTTGATTAAAATATTATTTGAGTTGATATTAAGTTGAATTGGGTGATTCCATCAATTTTTATGTCGATTTGACAAGTTTTTGTGATGATTATAAACCTTTAATTTTTATACTAAATAAAAATGATTTGAGATTGTTCTAAAGATGTTGTTAACAATCTCATGTTACTACTACTTTAATTATGTTATGATCTTAATTTTGAATTAGTTTTACCTTGTACTGTGATGGGTACAAAGTGCTGTTGAGATGATTTTTACTTTGTAATGTGTTGGGTACAAAGTGTTGTATTGAGATGATTTTTACTTTGCACTGAGCTGGGTGCAAAGAGATGTTTTGAGATGATGTTTACTATTGTACTGAGCTGGGTACATAGAGATATTTTTGAAATCATATTTTATTGAGTCATTACCTTTGTACTAAGCTGGGTACATTGGTTTGTTTTGTTGAGGAAGAGAAATCCTATGGGGCTGAGCTGGGTCCCTTGGTATGAACTGTTACTCTTGTGCTGAGCTGGGTACATAGAGTTAACTTACGTGCTGAGCTGGGTAAGTAAGTCCGCTTTGATATTAGTCGTCGTCCGGTGTTAGGTTGTACCGAGCTGGGTACAGGCGCACCGAGCCGGGTGCGTTGAAACTAGCACTTGGGAGTTATGGCCATTTCTTAGACATAGGATATCGTATGCTTTGAGTGGGTGTGCGTGTCCTACTACTTCTATCATGTAGGAACCGTGGGTGGTTGTATCTTAGCTGGGTGTAC
This sequence comes from Beta lomatogona, assembly GCA_947646795.1. NCBI lineage: Eukaryota > Viridiplantae > Streptophyta > Magnoliopsida > Caryophyllales > Amaranthaceae > Beta > Beta lomatogona. The sequence goes on along the minus strand of CANSNZ010000744.1, from coordinate 305,573 downwards.
ATCTATCCACTTGCGTTCGGTTCTCCCCTCGATGCTGATTGTTGTGATGTTGTGTTTGAATGATTATTTGGGAGAGGTATTTGGATTTGGAAATTGAGTCTATTTTGATATAAATGGTTATTTTGAGTATATTATTATTTTTAACGAAGAATTATGATTAGTGGCGATGTTGTGGATGTTTATGATACTCTGTGGTTACTATAATCGATGTTGATTACCGTAATTAGCTTATTTGATCTTGTTTAACCTGGGAGGACTGCTAGTTGCTCCCCACTGACTGTGGACCCCTATATATGTATTTTGCAGGTGAAGAAAGCTAATGATTCAGGTGGTTAACGGGCTAGAGTGAGAGATATGAATTATAATCTTTTGTTATCATGCTCTACTTTATGACATTCAGAATTTCGTCATTTTGATAACCTGGGTTGTAAGAGGTTTATAACCTCACTTTGGATGATATTTGGAGAATTAACCTTTAGTTATGATAATTAGACGACCTTTTATTATGGTTAGAAAGTAATACTCCGATAGACAGTATTTCCGCTACTGTCTAATGTTCATTAAATTAAGCATATTTTAGAATTTATCATTTAAATATCGGAGATGTTACACATATCCCTTCCCAAATTTCTCCTCCCACCAAGCAGGCTTACCATGGATTTTGAAACACGAGGAGACGTCGTGGCCGTGTTTCTTGCAGTGATAGCAAGTCAAGGCAGATTTGTCGGGCCGCCCAAGAGGCACCTTGACTGCAAATGCTTGGGCTTCGGCAGCGACTGTCTTCGCACGAGCAATGCCATGAACACGTTCCTCTTGGAGGAACGTTTGATAAGCACGGTGTAAATCCGGAGAAGGATGTTGAGATAACAAATTGGATCGAACAGTTGAGTATAAATCATCATCTACACCGATATAGTATAGGTGCAACCTTTCTTCTTCACAGTCGGCGACGAACTTGCCGGCAACATCACACTTGCATGCCCCACAAGTACAACCATGGAGTGGTTTGAGGCGAGCTAAGCCATCATAAAGGCGCGTAAGAGTAGTATAATAATCTTCCAGGGACATGGATTTAGATTGCTTACACGAAGTAATATTGGCACGTAGTTGTTGGAGACGAGGCCCGTCGGCGACACAAAATTGGGTTTCCAAGTACTGCCATAGATTATGTGCCTGATTGAAAAACGGGATGGATGCCGCAAGCTTGGAATCCATGCTACGAAGCTAAGCATCCATGATACTAACATGGAGTTTACGGTCTCCCAATCTAGGAGTTTCTTGGTGTCGGTCGGAAGAGTGATGGTGCCATCAACGAAACCGAATTTTCGGCGAGCTTTCAAAGACAACGTGATTGCCCTAGCCCACGAGAGATAGTTATCACCCTTAAGAATCACGTGAGTGATGAGGTTGCCGGGTTGATCACCCGAACCTAGGTAAAAAGGGGAGGAGGGATCGAGTTTCGTTTCTTCAGTCATGGTGCGCCGCCGAAGAAGGACTGTGAAGGAGATAAAGCTGCCGTGAGGAAGCCGTGAAAAAAAAAAACGAGAGAGGCAGGGTTAGGAAGTAGGCTGTGATACCATGTAGGAAATGTGTTTCCTTAATCCATTGATTTCCAAGATTGAGGTATATTATACATCCTAATAAAGCATACGCGGGCTTAACTTATATAACTCAACCCAAAGCTATACAACAAACATAATACACATACAAAACAAGGCCCAAAGGATGCCTTACACCTACACCACATGACTACATGATCACCATCCTCTTCCCTAACCCACAACACCAAAGTAACCACCCTCACCTCGCCAACACCAGCATCACCTCCACTCTAGCACCTTCGCCTCCACCGCAGCACCAACATCATCTTGTCCCAGCCAAGAAAGCGGGCGCTCCTCTATATGTAGAACGGAGGGGGTGCTCCGTTCGAACTCACCAAAAAAACAGAGAAGTTCCAGAATGTATGAGAGGGTGATGAGCGACCTTGGAGCGGGCGCTCCAAGAAAACGTGCTATAATACTCATTAAATAAATCGACGGTTATGATTCATTGAAGCAAATCTATGGCGTGGCTTAATTATGTTAAACAGAGAAAGACAGGAGATTTAGCAGCAAAAGAAATTGATCTTGGGAAGAATCAGACAGCCTGATCTTCATTCTTGTCGTGTCTTTTGTTTTTTTGAACAACTCCTCTCCTACGTGGTGCAAAATTTCCTTTAACCCTTTTTTCTTGTCCCAAGTACAAATTACTAAGTGTTACCCTTTCTATTTTTGATAGTAAGAAGAAAAAAAATTGTAGAACCAAATGTTATTGTTGATCATTAAGTTTCAGACCTAGCAGGGGTTTTTGAGGGAGCTTGTCACTGAAATTCATACTCGTTACTCATGTTTTCTTCTTCCAGACATGCTTTTAGTGAGAGAATAATGTTTGCATATTTTTAGTGAGAGAAGGTTACACATATTTCAAAAAAACAAAAACAATTTGAACAATGAGAACTTAAAGAAATACTTCCAAAATAACCAAACCCGAGACCAATAATATGCGCGCGAATATATGTCATCTCCCAAGTTAGTGAAGCTCGTACAATATTACTACTAATTATCCGAGATAATAGTGAGCTATTGATTTGCGTTACATAAGAACTTTCCTACAACCAGGATTTGTTTGCATTAGACATGAGAGTTAGTGATTTCAATCAATTTCTATGAGTAAGATATTTTTTGAAATAAAATGCAAAGATCGCGCGATACTCCAAAATTTGCAATTGCGATATTCGAGTGAAGCTAGATTTAAGATATCGAATAGAAATCTATTGTAGTTAGTTGCATGGTGCCTGAAGAACAAACCAACGGGGGAACAGAAGCAAATAGAAATCAGCAATACATAAATAGATCGAATATTAGGACTGGTTTGAAGTAATATATACACGACTTTGTTGAAAATTGAAAATCGAATAACTTTACTATAGTTGAAAATTGGAGAGAACAAACCAACGGGGGAACAGAAGCAAATAGAAATCAGCAATACATAGCAGTTTACATGATATGTTCCTTTGTGCATCCTTTGTGTATGTCTGCAAAAATAATCAGTTTTTGACCTAGATTAGAAACCACAATTTGGCAATACATTAATACATTTCAACTGAATCATGCACAAAATTTACGAAATCTCAGTCTTCCAAAATCGAGATTGATTTGAAGCAATAATCAAACATTTGTAATTATAACATCGCTTTACACTTTTTGCCAAAAAACCTGCCCTTCTCTCTCTAAAGTACTCCCCAAACCCTAAAACACAAACCCTAAGTTTCTTCAGCCCGCCGCTTGTGCAGGCTCGCTGGTGGCCGACGTGGTTTCACCGGTCGCCGGCGAGCCTGTGTTGTAGTCGGTTTTGTTTTTGGCCTCTGTAGTGTCGCCCCTATCCCCTTTCTTTGTTCCCCTGCCCCATCCCTAGTCGTGTGCCTCCCCGTACTGCTCCTCCACCGTCGCGCACCCATCTCGCCTCACCCCCCCTGTTTTGGTGGTTTTTGTTTTGTCTCCCATCTCGAGTCAGTTTCCACCCCTCCCACTCCCCTGCTTCGGTGGTGTTCGTTTGTCTCCCCTCCCCTGTTTAGTTAGGTTTTGTTTCTCCCCTCTCGCGTCGGTTCCACCCCTCCCCTTCCCCGTGTGTCAACCTCCATCTCTGTGTGTCGCATTTTCCCCCTCCCTTCTTGCGGTGTCGTGTCTCCCCTCACCATTCCCGTGGTGGTTTCACGCCTATCTTCCCCCTCCCCCTGTTAGTGTCGGGTTGTGGTTAAAAGTCGGTTTGTGAGGTGTTTGTTTGTGTTCCTAGGGTATTGTGTTCGCTGCCGTTTGCTTGCGTTGAAGGTTCCCGTCCCCGCTCCCCGTCCTTATGTCTTGTAAGCACAATCTCGTAGTTAGGTTGTGGTTGTTTTGGGCTTCCCCTCCCCCTCGCCCCAGTTAGTGTCGGGCTCCCCCTACCCCTTTCCCCCATTAGTGTCGGGCTTCCCTTTTGCCTTCCCCCGTTAGTGTTGGGCTTCCCTTTCCCCTTCCCCCCGGTTGTTGGAGTTTCCAAGTAGTTAAGTCAGGTATTTTATTAAAAAGTGAATTGAATCTCCGAATAAAAGGAGTGTGTTGTGTTCGAGTTGCTAGAGTTGTTATCAGAGGTTGGTTCCGTCCATTGAAAAGTTTTAGTCAATTGGGTCAAGAGTGGTGGTTCACAGTATTAACAATTGAGTATGTCGGTTTTTTGGAATATGTGATGAGGGACGAAGTGACTCGCGATGTTCGTGAGTAAGGACGAGGTGATGATAGACTTTCATGGTTGGGACGTGTATTTACCGGTTTTGAAAGCCGGAGGTGTGTTCGAGGGCTCAACTTGTTTGACTCTCCTTTTAGCTTGGCATTGATCTTCGTGATCTTTGCCTTGAAACCTTCAAATCTGCAAGCGGCACCCCAGTTGCATCTGGGGGTTTATAGCACGCCCACTCATCAGCGTTTCTCCTTCATCATGGAGAACCCTGACATACTCTCGCTCGAGAGTAGTGAGTCACAATGGAAAGTGACTCCTCACATGGTCATGAGCTCAGAATCCCTAGTGATGACAGATCGTTGGGATTGCTCATACGGCGAGACGCAAAGCTCGTCGTTGGTTGTTCGTTGTCCAAATCATGATCGTCAATCGCTTCTTCCATCAATTCCATCAGCCATCCGAGGATTGCATCCACCATCATCAGTTCTGACTAGCGACGCTCCCCTTTCTACGCGACTTTGTTTCGTTTTTATTTATTTATGTATTAGGTGGAATGTAAGAGCTCTTAAGGCTCCTTTAGGTTTATGTATTTGTTTTAATTTGGGTTGTATTAGCATTAGGATGTACTTCTTCTTTTAATTAATGTACGATTTCTCGTTGTCAAAAAAAAAAAAAATGCACAAAATTTACAACTACCCAGATTTTGACCAAGACTTAAATTAACATAAAATTAGACTATTAGAGAAAGAGTAACCTGACCTTTGTGCCCCACATTTTGGGTTTGATATAATCTTCTAGGGATTATATCAAAGTCGAACAAAGGAACTCTTGTCAATTGGTATGCGATGAAAAAAATTTGTAATTTGAGAGCAAGACAGATTGAAAATATAATAGAGTAAATCATGCGGACCAATGTCCTGAAATCCAACTCCTCTGCTTACTTCAACATCATTGCCACAAGCAAAACTGTTTATATCTCAGTTTCAGACAACTTATCTTCCAGTAAATACAAGCAGACATTTTACGTTTTGCACATGATTTATTACCATGGCAATCAGAAAGTGAGAACTAACTAACCATTTTATTTTGAACACACATTAATAGCAGATTCATCCTCTAACACTTCAATGGGATAATTTGCAGAAGCTTGGATTGATTTTGTATTAACTACCTTTATTTTTGTATAATATATAGGACGATTGACTATCATAGCCATAATTCCTACCTACATACAAGTACCAATATGATTAATAGCAGATTCATCCTCTAACTCTTCAATGGGATAATTTGCAGAAGCTTGGATTGATTTTGTATTAACTACCTTTAATTTTGTATAATATATAGAACGATTGACTGTCATAGCCATAATTCCTACCTACATACAAGTACCAATATGACAACACAGATTTTCATCTCAACATTCAACTCTAATGCTGCTTTGTTGATTTGATACATATTCTACACCACTCTTTGTAGAGTGCTCAACATGTTTCCAACTCGAGGAAAACAAAAGCAGTATGTGTGAACCTAAGCTTGTAATTTAACATAGACTGTAGCATGTGTTATTTCATCATAACAATCCAAATACAATCTCCCTCGCTAAATTCTAATGATAGCTACTATATAGTTTCTATTTGCTTAGCATACTGGTAGTTTTCATGGAGATCCACATAGCTAATATCAGAACTGCTTAGAAACCAATTCAAAAGATAAGTGTCAAAAATGAGTCCAGCCCCACACTCCTCAATAAGAAGCAATAGTAAATCTATAACACTTTATCTAATTAAGACCTATATTAAATACAATCTAAGTTGCAAAAGAAACATGCAATGTTAGGTATACACGAGCAATCTCACAGATACCCAAAACAAACAAATTCTTTTTTAAGCAAACAATAGAACCATTGAAGGGGTCAAACAAAAAAAAATGAACTCATACTGCAAAAATAGAATTATCAATCCTATTATGTACTCCCTCCGTTTCTTTTTTTTTTTTTTTTTGAGGGGCCCTCCGTTTCATTTTAATCTACACACTTTGACATTTTACACTATTCACAAATTTCACTTTGACCATCATTTGTGATTTATACGCAGATGAAAATATAGTCATGTGGGATCTTGTTAGATTCATCATAACATGTATTTTATTAATATGTACTTTTTATAATTTCTACAAATACAAAACTAAAGATATATGTCCTCAAAGTTTTACATTGACATGCGTGAAAAATATAGGTATGTAGATTAAAATGAAACGGAAGGAGTAGCAGTCATGATAGCAATTACTCTCACCATAGATTTTTTATGTGAGGCTATAGTATAAAGACATGTGAAGTACAGAGAAAAATCTTATAAGAGGTGGAGTTGATATTTAATTAATTCAGGATTACTTCTTACTTTTTAAAAAGGCAGACTTTTGATGGATCGATAGAGTGAGGCAGTCTAATTGAAATCCCTAATTCTCGCCATTGGCTAAAAAAGTCCTACAAGATCAAACCCTAGAAAATGTGGGAAACACTAAAAGTAAGCAAAGGCAAAAAAAAAAAAAAAATACAAGACTTACAGATGGTGAACTTTTATTTATAGGCCTATTAGCGGCATAATTAAAAAGCCAAATTGTAATTTGGCTTGGATGGGATTAACAAAAAAATTTCTGTTGGTATTAGATGTGTTTCGTGATTGCAACCAGCGGTTCCGTCGGTGCAACCAGCGCCTCGGTTATCCTCTCCTCTGCAATATATCAAGCAAAATCTCCGGAAAGCTTATAGAAATCCAAGAAAAACAAATGAATTTGTAATCGTGAAACACAACAAAAGATGATAAAATCAAGGAGAGAGAAAGTACATCGATGTAAGGAGGATCAGAGGGAGCGGGCTTGGTGGTTTTCTTCGGATTAGAAGCTTGCTTCACTGTTTATAGCTCTTTTGGTGTTTTCAAATTGGTTTCCTTTCCACACCTGAAAGTTGACATACACGCCGCCACCACCAATTATTTACCGAAGAAAGATGGTTGGCAACTTAAGCATGATGCCGACAGGAGTCAAAGCCATGGATGAAGATGAATTTGTACTTTGCTTCATCAATTAGACATAAAACAAACCACTATGCAAGTGAATAGTAGGTGAACTTCCCACGGGTTATGGGTAAAGGGTTATGGAAGTTTATGAGAGGGAGAAAGTATTAAGAGTTTATTAGCTAACTATCTCTAATCTCTCCCTCTTCAATTCTCTTTCTAGGGTTTTTAATTTTCTTGGCCTCCTTGGTCGGAAATAGTCAAACTTTCAAAGAAATTAGACTATTTTCGACCCTTTTCCTTAGATTTTAGTGTTTTTTTAGTGTTACTATCTTTTTTATTACTTTCTTCTGTTCAGTTCTCTCCATCTGTGACGGTTTTGTCCCCCTTTTTGGTGGTTGTTTCTCATCTTTGTATGAGTTTTCTTATTTTCATGGTGTCAATAATTTGGAAGATGGTCTGGATCGATAAGGGTTTAGGTTTTTTCATCAATTCGTCATTGGGAACAATTATATCACAGAATCAGATTGTGAAGGTCTCTACTTGGAAAGATAGATTTCTTTTACAAAATATATTAGGTTCTTTTTTGTTTTGTTTCTTTCAACAGAAAATCATGGATTAATTTATGCAAAGGAAACAAACTTACCACCAAGCCTTTAACTATGAAACAAACCAGTACTTCCTTAATTCAATATCTATACAAATATATTAAAAGGCGTGCGAAATAAAGCATATGTACCACGTGGCACTCTTCTCAACTTTCTAATGCAAATGCTTTATGTCTATGTGTACCCCTTACTTTAAAAAAAGAAATGTGTAAGTGCAAGGTATCGAACACGTGACCTTTGAAATGAAAAGTTAGAGCTAAACCATCAATACACTATGAATTTGTTGTCTAATGTTTCAAATAAAATATGATAATGTCTTGCAATAAGTATACTTAACTAAAAAGACTTAACAAGTATATACATCCCTAACACTCTTATTACGTAACTTACAAGAGAATATTGATGTCATATTCTCTTACCACAATTCCTTTTAAGGTATTGTTTTCAAACTCAAACCTTTCAATTTTTCTTTACTTATCACGTTGTGACGTGAATTTTTCAATTTCTTAATGGACAAAAAATACGAAAAGTAGCAAAATAAATTATAAAATTTTAAAATAATAACATATTAATTTATTGTAACTGACCCGAGGCATCGCCCGGGCAAAAAAAAACTAGTTAATGGTAATACTTTTTCAGAAAATTATAAATTAGATGCATAAGTAATTAAACGATTTTATTTGGTAACAAGTTTTTATATCTTTCTCGTCATCGCACATAACCCTCTTTGTTGTTTCTCTCTTCATTACTCTCATCTTATTGTAGTGGATTTTTGTTGGCTATTTTATTGTTGTTTCGTTTCGTGCTTATGTTGCTTGCTTGCTGCTGTTTCATGTGATGTCATATGCCAAAATAATATGTCAGTTAATCTGTTAAAACAAAAATGATTTTAAAAAGGTGGAGTTGCTCAGCAGCACCATAGCACCATGTTCATTACTAGTGGAATCGTCAGTGTGATCGCCCTTGGGATTCAAATTGCAGGCAATCGACTATTACGGTGAGGAACTTGAGGGGTGAAGCATAAGACGGTCGAGCAGAGATAAAGTTGGTGGAAGATGGGATCAAAAGCCATCCATGGCACCATGACAGCAAGCCGGCTGTGCTCCTATTGTCCATGGTCAGGTAAGCACATGAGAGCGACAATCTCCACTGCATATCCTCATAAAATGAGCATCTTCAAAATTCTTGAGGCAATCCGAGTTGTGAGTTGTGAAAAAATGTGTGTGAAGGCCAATGAAGATGGCAAAACTGGAAAAGTTATGATACACAAATAATGTTATAAATAGAATGTTAGGAACTTTTCTAATCAAGAAAAGTTAAAACACTTTAAAGCCTAATTATTGGGATTATTTTTCTGTCTTTAGGAAATTATTATTATGTGAATATTACACAAATTGTATAGAATTAGGATTCTTGCATTGTGTTGAAAGTTAGGATTATTTCCTGTCTTTTGGAGTTAGGCGTGTAGCAGTTATCTTCTCTTTCAGTATGCGCATCACATTTCAAATCCATATATTTAGAAGTTGGTTCGTCATAATTTGTGCCGCAAAGTGAAGTATCATACCTATACTATAAATTACTCCCTTCGTCTTTTTTTAGTTGCTACATTTACTTTTGCACAATTACCAAGGAAACATGTGGGGACCATTGAAAAGTTGATCAATAAAGCATAAAGTAGTTGTCTTTTAGTGTAATGAAGATAAAAATGAGGGTATAAAGGTAAATATATGTGGGTACCATATACTAAAAGTATAAATAATTAGCAAATGTAGCAAGTAAATTGAGACACCTAAGAATGGCAAAATGTAGCAAATAAAAAAAAAACGAAGGGAGTAAAAGACATTGTACGGAACATGCTTATCTAAGCAATAAAAAAATGTACACGTTAAAGTGTAAAAGTGAGCCGGTGTGAAAAAGTGAAGACTTGCTGGGTAGTGGCCTAGTGGGTAACGCAATAGTGAATAGTCAAATAGTAACCCACGTGAAATGCAAGATATTCTCCATTAGGAAATTGATTAAGATAAGCAAAGAAATTCTCCAATGGGAAAGTGATTGAAAAGGAGTTATGTTTCACTTTATATTCAATAATAGTAACTAAGCATTAAAAATCATCCATAAATATGAAAATCCTTGAAATCCTTTAATACTGTTCCTGTCTGATAAACCTTGTATATTCCATAACCATAGTTTGGAAAGTTATATTGTGGAACCGTTGTCCATGCATGCATAATGCATTATAGAACTAAAACATTTTCACAAAGTAAGATGCTTATTCATTATATAATATTCAATGAACTTCCCTCAAAAAAAAATATAATATTCAATGAACGGAACTAATGATCCACAAACTAGTTGCATTATTAGTACTTAGCCATTTTTTTAGGGTTCATAGTTAATACTCCATATAGATGAACATTTAAAATAAACTTTAATGAATTAAAACACACAATACTAAGTTAAGGCTTCTTGAGTAAAGGAGATAAGATGCTTCTTGGGAGGAATGCTGTGTAAACCAAAACAAAACCTAATGTAGGTCTTTTATAAAGCAAAAGTTAAATTACGACACAATTACATATTTTAATCAATTTAGTGGTGTGTTTGGATACAAGCATTTCATTTCAAATTCTGAATTTGGTTGAAATACACTGTTTGGATAGTTAATAATTTTAATAATTGACCCAAATTCTAGAGTTATAAAGTTGGGGAGAACAGGCCCTAAGAAGGGAAAGTAATAGACTTCAAAAGTTACTGCGCACCTTGTTGTAAAGTTTGTAGACCAACTAGGTGTTTGGCCATATTCTTGATTCGCTACACTGTCTCCACTTATGTTTTCCTGAATTCATCGTTCTTTTTATCTTCCTTCTTTGACTCACCTTATCTACTTTCTAAGCTCAGTAGCACGCTCAACCCTTAGTATGTTCAAAGTGGGACATGGAACAGGACCTCACTTTTAAAGGGGCCTTTAAATTGAAAAAAAAAACTTTAAACACAAAAGACTTGAAGTTGATAGTCAAAATGTCTGCAAGTTCTTTGAATTTAGCTCTTCTTGGAATGTATCAAAAGATTTTGAAGAGAAAAACTTAGTTTGATGCATGTTTGTTATTTGGTTTACTTGCATATTTTGGTGGTTTCTTTTAATTTTTTGTATATAGGGGCTTATTTTTCAGTATTAGCACAAGGCTTCTATATTGTTTGGGCCGGCGCTGCTCAGTAGTTAACGAAGGCTAAAGAATTCTTAGCTCATAATATGACGTAGTCGAGTATTCGAAAAAAAAAATTAAAAATTAGAAAAGCTTATTGGTGCATTCTATAAAAGATACATATTCATATAATCATATGTTCTAGGATAGTCTGAACACTTTTCTAATTTTGTTTGTCCCAAATTAGTTCAAACATTTCTAATTTTAGCATAGACCCACTATTATTCTATTTCTTCCTCCGTCCTATAAATCCATAATAGACTGAATACTTTTCTTTTTTGTTTGTCCTTATTTTGTTTGAACGCTTCTATTTTTGGTATAGCCCCACTATTATTATACTTCCTGCGAACCTAAACAAGTGTTACGTTGAGTAAATTGACACTATTTATCAATTAATTAACTTTGACTCTATCTCCTTACTATTATATAGAGAAAAACAAGTCAAGTGGGATCTTATTAGATGCATCTTAATATATAATCAAAATATCAACTTTTTATAATTTATGAGTACTTTTGTGCAATTAAAGATATTAATGATCAAAGAAGTGCATTGAGTTACGTGAAAAAGTGAATGTAACACTTATTTAGGAACATAGAAAGTATTAGTTTTCTTACACCTCTTTGGCCCACACCATATCTTCATCTATCGATAAAAAAAAACCCAACTTTCTCTCTATTTCAATAAAAAAAATCTTAGCAACTTCGATGCATCTACTTTTTAATAGAGTAACATTTGATAACTACACTACAAGTCTACAACTTATCACCTTAAGGCTTAAACTACGTGTTTCAACAAGTGTTCAGAGCTTTATGAGAAGGAGGGAGTAGTTTTCTAGCACCCATCCCCTACTCTATCTCTATCAATATTAAAAAAAAGATATCGAACTTTCTCTCTCTTTCATTAAAAATCAAACATACTCCATTAAGGCATTAACTCATATAACATTTACCTTTTAATTAAATAATTTTTTTATCACCATACTACAACTTATTCTCCTTTAACTACGTGTACCAAAAAGTGTTTAAATCTTTTGAGACGGAGGGAGTACTTGTAAATTTTAGAAAAATGAAGCTCAAACAATTTTCAATTAATTTTAACAAATCATAAAATACAATATACTATCACCGTTGAATAGGTTCAAATACGTTCTAGTCATATGGAGTAAGCTTCCTGAGCAACAGGTGATAGCCTAGTGGTGTTGGCATCACCTCCGATCCCAGAGATCCTGGGATCGAGTCTCACCCCTTGCAAGGAAGGATCCCTAATTTCCCCCCTACTTGTAAGGGACTTCATCTTACCCTATTAAAAAAAAATTAAAAAAAATATGGAGTAAGCTTCCTTATATATCATACATTTACAAAGTGGTATTAAGTTGGAGATTTTTTAACATAACACGTCAAATAATTCTACTTTTTTTTTTGTTTTACCTATTTGTAGCAACTTCGATATAAAAAAAGAGGGATGAGAAAGAGTGTTGCATGTGCAAGTGTGATAAAACTCTAGCAATTAGAGTCACAATTGTCTCAAACACATGTTCTGCTGTATATGATCAACACAAACCCTATATATCAAAATAAAGACATGTGCTAGATACTACAATCGGGGAGTCTAGCTATTAGATATTCATCATTCCTTGTTGCATGTGACTGAGATTTGCGTGAGAAAAAATGAATAGTGTTACATGCGGGTTTTGAGTAAAACAAACAGAAGTGGAGAGATTAGTGAGTTGTATATGTGAAGGTAATTTTCAAATTACAAATAAAGTACAGTTTGTCGAATAGGAAAGAATACACAAATTAAAAACAAAAAATAATTAGAATAAAAAAGAGTAACGTTTACTTACCTTTAACAATAACATTTTTAATTATTGAATACCTTTGATAACTATAGAATAGTGAAAAAAAAATAACTTTTAAGATTGATCAGGTTATATCAGGTGTAAATATAAGGTTAGAATAAGACTATTCAGGTTCAATAAGATTTAATAAGTTTATTTAGATGATTAAGATCTACAGGTAAAGGCTTGCACCCCAAATAGAGAACTTTTTTTTTGAAGGGATAAAATAGAGAACACTGATAAGAGTAACAATAACGGAAAGTACTCGCTCACGCATTCTTTACGCCGCTTTTGTCAAAAAAAAAAAATAAACGGAAAGTACTAGTGATGAGTAGACCAAAGATCAAAGTGAGTAGCATTGTATTATGTGATATAATCGCCGCCGAGAAGAAACACGTTGTTTCGGGTGACTGGAAGCCTCTAAAACCCTGTTCTTTTGGACGTGTTTTGGTTCGATTCTTCTCTGCATTTCGGTTCTTTTAGTTAGTTCCGTTCGGTTCACTTCAATTGATTCGCTTGATATTCAGTTCAGCTCAGTTTCTCTCAGCCCAAACGGGGCCTAAGTCTTTTCTGCTATTTATCGTGGTAAGTAAGGACCGTCAACTCGTACACGAGGCTTTGGCGCGAATTTAATGGGCACTTAATATTCTTGTAAGGGCTAGAAAAAGAACAGCGTTTTAAGTTTTTTTTTTTTTTTTTTCAATGGGAACAACGTTTTAAGCATTGAATTTAGTGTGAAAGATTATACCTAAGTGCGATAACGTTTTCACTTTTCAATCATATATATATATATCGAAAATTATTTGTAATTTGTATATAGTGAAAAGTGGTGGCACTGGCATAACTTTGAGTACTAGCTAATAATCTTGTGATGGACATATTTCAAGAGATGAATAGCAGAATGATCATCTTCAAACAAAGAGAAAGAAAAGCAACATTATGGTTGGAGCAGAGGCTGTCCCCAAGTAGATGGGGCTTGGAAAAGAAAAAATTCCGACTCCACGGATTGGGAAATGGGAAGCAGCAATCGCCTGGGTTGAAGAGGGTAATATTGATAATGTCGAAGCTATATATGAAAGTATTAGCCCATACTGCAGCTCAAACCGAAGCTCTTGCAAATTGCAATATACCACTGTCTATCAAGTTGGAAGGACAAAACAAGAATGTAGAGAAGTGGTGATAGCCCTAGGAGAAGAAGAAAAATCAAATCCCCGAAAGAAATAAGGACAATCCTAGAATATTTATACTTCCTCCTTTTTTTAGTTGCAACACTTTTTTTTCACAAACTCCAATGTAAAATTTGGGTAGGAGAGATGTAGAGAGGAAAAAAGGAGAGGGTCCCATGTGATTGGAGAGAGATAGAGAGAAAGGAAAAACAAAAGTAGAAAGTGTTGCAACTAATTAAAAATTTCCCTTTTAGTAAAGTGTTGCAACTAAAAAGAAACGGAGGAAGTATTACAGTTAGATTTCTTTAGCTGTGTGCATGTTATGAGGTGTCTAAAGCACATATAATCTCGCTGTTAAAACTAGGAAAGAGTAGTTGTTTGTCACCTATTGTCACAAAAAAAAAAAAAAAAAAATCTTGTGAGAAAAAGTTTGATGCCTATGTGTATGGTATTGCTTGTCTAGTTTCAAATACTTTTTTTTTCTTCACAAATTTATTAAAGTGATATCGGGAGGTAAGAAGATTTATGAAAACAATACAAAATTTACATATAGTGTTCCATTATCATTGGTATTATTATGAAATTTTCTGTTGCAAGTGTAGGAAAATATCTAATCTCATTACTATCCCTCATTATAGGCTTTCAAACTTACAGTCAAAGTATGCCTGGAGTAGCAAGACAAAGAGTGTGTTCTTTTCAACTTATTTTTACTTATCTGAACCTAACCTATAAGATCTTATTAGCTTATACCTAATTTGAACTTATTTTATTGGATACGTATTGAAAATAAGGTCAATATAGTAGGCGCAAAAACGAAGAGATTGATTAATCTCGGAGTATTATATAAGGGAAGGGGGGAGCAAATGGTGTCCACATGAAATGACCCCCTCACCCTTACTTACACAATAAATCATGGGATTATTAATAAAGAATAAATTTAAAATAAAAAAAAAATCAACCATATTTAATAAGTCAATAATAATCTATTTGACATAATTATCAATCAATACAAGTTTTAAAAAATATTCCTTTGTTATATGAAGGAAATAGAAACCTTGAAAATACAATTCAAAAATATTACTTCATACAACACAAACACCATTATTTAACTTAAAATCTGAATTACAATAAAATTAAATTCTTACATAACATACATTCATAATTCGCCATCGCCCAACTCTGTGCAAAACGAGTATCTAACAACTATGAAACAATTTCAAGGCGAAATACAGTTGAAAAATTGGCACTTTATTGCTCCGTGCACATTGCGTGTAATCACTTTGAACATTGTCATGTACGAAATCGCTGTTTTTTTTAATTACAACCTAAAGATTATAAAAAAATATATGTTGATCATGACCTCTTTAATATATCACGTGCATAACTCTTTAATACTCCCTCCGTTTCTTTTTAATTTACTCACTTCACTTTGAGGGAGAACCAAGGAGAAAATTAAATACAAAAGTATGTGAGAGAAAATGAAAAGTGTGAGAGAGAAATTGAAAAGTGAGAGAGAGAAATTAAAAAGTGGGTTAAAATATTTAAAAGTGGATGTCATGGATGGAAAAAGAGGAGAAAGTAGATGTGACATGTTACCAAAAATAGAAAAAGCAACAGTGTGTAGATTAAAAAGAAACAGACTAAAAAGAAAAGTGTGTAGATTAAAAAGAAACAAAAAGAGTATAAAGGAAAGGGGTGATATAATATACTATAACCCTATGAAAAATTATGAAGTAGCCTTTAAATTTAAAAACTAAGGTACAAAACTTTAAATTCACGCAACATCGCGCGCATAAATTGCTATAATGTTTGGTTTGAAAACGTGATCAAAATTTTGTTTGTTGCCTTCTAAGTCGTCTAATTAAAGTGGTCAAGAGTATCTAATCTAAAAAAAAAAAAAAAAAAAAAAGAATATCTAATCTACATCAATTACCAAGAACCATTCTTTACATGAAAAAAGCTTTAGTTTACCATATTTTACATACTTTAATTGGATTATGATTGTAATGATCCGAAGCACACTATAATGTACCCCTCAAAAAAAAAAAAAAAAAAAAAGCACACTATAATGTAGGGAATTATTTTCCCCATCCATTGAAGATTAATTATGCGGGATTATGGTTTATGACTTGATGCATAATTATAGGATGATAGGATGAATAAATTTAGAGTGTCTTTAATTCATTTAGAGTATAATAGTATGAGTTTTTTTGTCAGAGACAACCTTTTAAAAACAAGAATTTGCGAAAGACAACCTTTTAAAATTTTTTGGGCAACTTCAAACCTTAAGGAAAATTTTTTTTGTTGAAAACAACCTTGAGCATACTTCCGGTGTTGACTCGCCGGATTCCGGTGTTGACTTCGCTTAAGGCACCACGTGACCTCATGTGATTTCATTAAACCAAAAATTACCCCCCATTTCCCTCCTTTTTCCCATCCCTTAACATTAATCTCACCTTTCTCTCTCCTTTCCTACTTTCAAGAGAGCGACCATTATCGCCCTCCCAACTCCCCTCTCACGAAGCAGAACTGCAGGAGAAGCTGCGAATTAATGCACTCAACCACCAACAAAGGTACAGTAGACATAAATTTCGTTTTCGAACTTCAAACCAACATTATGTAAAAAAGTTTGATTTTTTTAAACCTAATCTATACTTTGCTATGGGTAATCTTAAACAGAGAGGTGAGTCATCATCAAGAACAGCGAAGGGGGGACCAATTACAAACTCATCCAAAAAGCAAGGTAAGGTGTACTATACTCTGACATATTTTTTTATGCATCTTACATAAAAATGTAAATTTTGTGTTGTTGAATTATAACTTCCTGTTATTGAAGTAAAAAATGGCAAATTGTGCATTATTAATGAACCTAATATGATTAATTTCATGAAATTGGGGTTTAATTGTGCTAATTGAGGTTAGAAATGAATTGGAAACCTTTTGTTTATGAATTATGATTTCTTGAATGCTGAATTTAGGGTTTTTAATTTGAATTTCATGTGTGCGCCAGGTTTAATGGTAGGATAAACGTTTATCAATACTGGTTTAAATTGATGGAGTCCATTAATATTAGATTGTATCATGGGGGTCAATTTGTCACAAAAAACAACAAAACAACATATGAGAAGAAACCTAATTGCAAAAGTGGGATTGCATTGCACCCTAATGTGGAGGAGGTGTGCTATTTTAAGTTTTTTGATTGGATTAAGAATGAGTTAGGCTATGAAGAGGTAGGTGAGTTGTGGTTTAGAAAACGTGGTTGTAGTTTACATAATGGAAGGAAAGAAATCAAGAGTGATGCTGAGATTCCAGAATTCTTGCAAGCATGTGAGAGAGATGGTTGGCACCATTTATATGTGTTGCATCCAGAGAAGAAAGAGGGAGTGAGGGGGCATCTATATGGTGGGTGTGTGAGGTGGGTTGATGACAGTGATACAGGGACAAATGAAGGGAGTAACACTGGTGAGTCAGCACAAAGTGGAAATAGTGAGTCAGCACACACTGATAAGGGGGGCCCATATGGGAATCTTATGTTCAAAAGTGGTAAAAGCCCTAAAATGTCACACTCTTTGGCAGCTGATGCTTTAAATGTTAAAAGTATTCCCACACCTTTCTTTTCACTCATTCCAACTTCATCAAAACCACAGTTTAGAGAAAAGCTTCCCATTATATCTAGCAAGAAAAAAAGGCCTTCTGAGACCATTTCAGAGGAAGTCCCTAATTTAGCTGAACCTCAATTAGGGCATGCTAACCTAGAGGGTGATCAGGTGAGTCATAGGAGAGCTCAGGTGAGTGGTATTGGAGGTCAGGAGAGTAATGAGGGGGGTCAGGAGAGTGATGAGGGGGTCAGGAGACTGATGAGGGTAGGGAGGGCAGGGAGGCCAGTGATGGGGGAGGTGAGGACAGTGATGATAGAGGTGAGGAGAGTGATGTGTTGCTGAGTGAGGGAGACTATGAGGATGAAAGTGATGATGATTTGTTTAACATAGGGGAAGAGCAAAACATCACAAAATCTGTCACAACAAGTTTGAGAGGATTGAATCAAGGGGATGCAACTGATGATGTGGATGAGGATGAAGGTGAAGAGCAACACTTGGATATTCCAAATGATGTTGAATTGGATGACAAGTGATGATGGGAGTGTTGTGGGATCGATGAAGAGGGTCCCCAATACCCTACTTTTAACCCTGAAATAGACTTCAAGGGTAAGATTGTTTTGAGCAAAGGTCTAAAGTTCCCTTTAAACAAAATACTGAGGAAGGCAATTAGGCATAATGTAGTAGAACAGGGGTACAATTACTACTATTTGCACAACAATAGAAGCAGGGTGAGTGTGTATTGTGCAAAAAGGTGTGGGTGTTCCTGGAAGAAGGCCAGAATCCTCAAGTGTGCCTGCAAACAGAAGGCAAAGTGCAAGTTTAAAATTCATTGCAGGAAATTGAAGGGGGAGGAGTCTTGGCAAATCAAAAGTTACAGACCAGACCACATATGTGGTCACCAGCATGTGAACCCAAAGGTGAGTTCTCAGTACCTAGCTGAGAGGTACTTAGATGATTTTAGGGATGACCCAACCTGGAAGATCAAGCTGTTTATGAAGAGAGCAAGGAGAGAGGTGCAAGCACAGATAGGGTATTATAAAGCCTATTATGCTAGAGTGAGGGCTTTGAGGATGATATTTGGTGATGCAAGCATGGAGTATGAGAGAGTGTGGGATTATGCAGAGGCCATTATGAAGTACAATGCTGGATCTACTGCAGTGGTGAAGGTTAAAGGGATAGACAGACCATCTCCTCTATTTCAGAGAATCTATGTGTGTTTGCAAGCTTGCAAAGAGGGGTTCATGGGTGGGTGTAGGCCCATCATAGGAGTGGATGGGGCACATTTAAAAGGTCCATACCCTGGCATCATCTTAACAGCTGTTGGGAAGGATGGTAATAACAACATTTACCCTGTTGCATGGGCTGTTGTTGAGACAGAATCATCTGAGAGTTGGGGATGGTTTTTGGATTTACTGAGAAATGACATAAGTTCAGTTGCAGCAAGTGTAACTTGGGTCCATGAGAAGGAAGATCTGACCTACATGTCAGATAGGCAGAAGGTTTGTTCTAAAGTTTGATTTGTTTAAGTTATTTATCTTCTTTGCTTACCCACTAACATAATTTGCTTTGTTGAATCAGGGATTACTTGATGCTTTTAATACAGTACTGCCTAATGCAGAAACTAGGTATTGTTGTATTCTAGTGAAGTGTAAAAAGTGAAACAGGAAAAAAGCTCCCTAACTTTCTTTCAGCTCCTGCTGTAGCCATGGCGGGAAAGAAAGGGGGCCAAAAGAGGGGTATGACGTCGGAAAATGTCGAAAAATCACCGGAGATTGTTGTTCCTAAACCGCGAGGACCATCCTCTGATTCTCAAGCGAAGAAGATGCGATCTATTGATGAAATCATGGGGGTTGAAGCATTAGAGTTTGGCGATTTTGAGATTGGGGAAATTCTAACTCCTCATCAATCGATTGTTCAATTGAAGCAGCAATCTGAACTGAATAGGACTTTTTCAGATTGGATGTCATCGATTCATCGAGCAGCAGATGGTTCGATTAGTGAAAATCAAGGTAATCCTCTGCCTATACTTCAGCAATTGAATGAAGTTGCTGATGATAATCATGTTAATTCTGAGGTTAATGATAAACCTAGAGTTCAAATTGATTTAGATGATATTCAGGAGGAAGTGGATTATTGGAATTCTGCCATTGTTTGCTATGTGTTGGGAGCGAATCCACCTAGTGTGGTAATGGAAGGTTTTGTGCGTAGAATTTGGAAGAATATGGGGGTAGATAAGGTTGCTATGGTTGAAAAGGGGATTTATATGGTTAGATTCCATTCAATGGAGAATAGAGATAAGGTTGTGAATGGTGGTTATCCTTTTTTTGATGGTAAACCGGTTATGGTTAAGGCTTGGCATCAGAATATTGATTTTAAGAGAGATGAGATCCGCCAGGTGCCTATTTGGATTCAATTGAATCTGGATTTCAAGTACTGGGGACAGAATTGTTTACAGAAGATTGTGAGCGAAATTGGCAGGTTTGTGAAAGTGGATAATGCAACATTGAAGCGTGACAGACTACAGTATGCAAGGGTGTTGGTTGAAGTGGATGTATCTCAAGTATTCACTGATGAGATTATCTTTGAGAATGAATTGGGACAGGACACTTATGTGAATGTAAAATATGACTGGAAACCTGTGTTTTGCAGTGTCTGTAAGGTGTTTGGTCACTGTGATCAAGAATGCAGGAAGAAGAAACAGGCATGGGTACCTAGAAGGGTGCCTATGGAGCAGAATGTAGCTCCACAACCAGCTGTGATTGAAACTCAAAGACAAGTAGACCCTGATGGGTTTCAACTAGTTAGTAGGGCTGTGAGATTGCCTACTAGCCCAGGTGTTACAACAATAGTTAGAAACTCTTTTACTTGCACCGGGCCGAGGATCATGATATAACTGAAAATGATAAAGAGGAGCATGGGTCAAGAATCGATGCGGGGAAGGAATTCCTCCTCACCTAATGAATAATATTTGTTCTTGGAATGTCCGGGGGCTGAACAGTCCAAGGAAGCAGAGGGTTGTGAGAGATTTTCTTTCTCAACACTCTGTAGGGTTGGTTGGCTTGCTGGAGACTAAGGTAAAGGCTGCTGGGCTGGGCAGTCTTTATCAAGTTATGTTTCAAACATGGTGTTTCACCTTCAATTTGTCTTTTCATCCTGGTGGAAGGGTCATTTTGGCTTGGAAACCAGGTGTTTTTTCTGTTGACATTTGAGGTGGAGCTAGTCAGTGGATTCATTGCTATGTGAATCCTAAAAATGGTGCTAGAGGATTTGACTGTATTTTTGTTTATGCTTTCAATGAGAGAAGCAAAAGGGAGGTATTGTGGGAGGAGTTAAAGAACTTGGCTCAGAAGATAGAGGGTCCTTGGGTAGTTTGTGGTGATTTTAATTGTGTGTTGAACTGTGATGAAAGAGTGGGTGCTCCAGTTAGGCAGTGGGAGATGGAACCAATGAGAACATGCTTAATAGAAAGTGGATTACATTATATTAGTAGTTCAGGTAATAGGTTCACCTGGACAAATAAGCAGGAAAGGGGTGCTAGAGTGTTTTCGAAAATTGATAGGGTGTTGGTGAATACCCATTGGGATGACCTTTATGCAAGTGCAGGAGTTGCTTTCTTGAACGAAGGTGAATTTGATCATACTCCTTGCATTTTATCATTCCATGAAGGTAGTGATCATTGCAAAAAAACCTTTCAAATATTACACTATGTGGAAGAGCTCTCCCAAGTTTGATAATCTTATTCAAACTTGTTGGCGTGATGATATTGAGGGGAATAGGATGTTCAAGGTGCTTCAGAAATTATAGAGGGTGAAGAAAGAGCTGAAAGATTTGAACAAATCAGGGTTTATGCAGCTTGAAGCAGAGGTGATTAGTGCTGCAACTGCTATGGGTGATATTCAAACCAGAATGCATTCTGATCCTGGTAATGCTGGTTTAGCAGATGAGGAGGTTAGGGCTGTCAATGAGTATAAAAACAAACATAAAGCCTACATGCCTTTTCTTAGGCAAAAATCTAAAGCTATATGGTTGAAAGATGGTGATGATAATTCTACTATATTTTACCAGAGTATTAGACAGAGGAGAGTCAAGAATTCTGTGTATGGCATATATGATATGGCAGGGTGTTGGAAGGACACAAGTGACAAGGTGAAGGAAGCTTTTCTTGATTATTATAAATGTTTGCTTGGTGCAACAGAGATTAACATCACTCCTGTTAACTGGGAGGTGGTGAGGTCTGGTGTAATTCTCACTCAGGTTCAAAAAGATGATTTAATGAAACCTTACTCTCCAGAAGAGGTAAAGGAGGCAATTTTTTCCATTGATGGTAATAGAGCTCCAGGGCCCGATGGTTTTGGTAGCTTCTATTTCAAGGATACATGGAGGATTATTGGTGATGAGGTGACTGCAGCTGTCCTTGACTTCTTTGAACATGGTAAGATGCTGAAAGCCTTAAACACAACTCTAATTACTCTTATTCCTAAAAATTCTTGCCCTAAGAATGTTAGTGAGTTTAGGCCTATTTCCTGCTGCAACACATTATTCAAATGCATCACTAAGATGATTTGTAATAGACTAAGGCTCGTTCTTCCTAGTCTGATTGAAGAGACCCAAGGGGCTTTTGTTCATAGTAGGCAGATTGTACACAATATAATGATTGTCCAGGATTTGGTTAAACATTATAATAGGAAAGCTGCTAGTCCTAGTTGTATTATTAAGCTTGATATGCAAAAGGCTTATGATACAATAGACTGGAGTTTCTTGAGAGATATGTTGCTGGCCCTGGATTTTCCTATTCGATTTGTGGATCTTGTTATGGAATGTGTCTGCACCCCTATGTTTTCCTTGATGATTAATGGGGAATCTCATGGTTTTTTTGCTTCAAAGAGGGGGCTTAGACAGGGTGATCCCTTATCCCCTCTCCTTTTTGTGATTTGTATGGAGTATTTGGCTAGAATTTTGGCTAAAATGAGTGCTTTAGATCAATATCACTATCATCCTAGATGCAGTTCCATCAAACTCACTCATCTGAGTTTTGCTGATGACTTGATCTTGTGCTCAAAGGGGGATTTTGCTTCTGTCTACTTATTGTTGAGGGCTTTCAGATTATTTTCAGAGTCTTCTGGCCTGAAAACTAATGTTCAGAAATCTGCCTTATATTGCTGTGGAATGAATGAGGAAGATATTGGTAGAATTCAGAATGTATCTGGTATTACGAGGGAATCTCTGCCTTTCAGATATTTAGGTGTTCCCATTCATGCTAAGAGAATAACTGCTACTCAATGTGATTGCCTTGTTGATAAAATGACAGCCAAGATAAGAGTTTGGAGCTCTAAGAATATTTCTTATTCTGGTAGAGTTCAGCTTGTTAACTCAGTCCTTATGAGTATTCATGGTTTTTGGGCACAGATCTTTATCTTGCCTGCAGGAGTCATAAAAGACATTGAGAATGTTTGCAAGGCATTTTTATGGTCTGGAAATCAGTTTTATTCAAAAGGGGGTTATGTGGCTTGGCAGGAGCTTTGTAATAGTAAAACCTCAGGGGGTTTGGGTTTTAGAGATGTCAAAGCATGGAATATAGTGTACTTGGGAAAGCACGTTTGGGATATAGCAAAAAAGAAAGATAATGTATGGGTTAGATGGATCCACTCTGTATATCTTCATGATGCTCAATGGTGGGATTATAAACCCACAAATGGTGGTAGTTGGTACTGGAAAAAACTTTGTGCTGTAAAGGAACAATTTAAGCAGATTTTCAGTAGACAAGAATTTCAGGGTATGCAATATTACTCTATGAAGATGGTGATGCAAAGGCTTGTTGAACAAAAGCCACCTGTGCACTGGGATGCTTTTGTATGGAATAGGCTCAGTATTAATAAATACAAATTCATCAATTGGCTGGTAATGAGAGGGAGATTGCATACAGCTGATAGAATAGCGATTTATGATCCGTCCTGTTTCAACTAATTGCTGGTTGTGTGGAGTTGATACGAGACTCGGGCTCATCTATTATTTCAATGTTGCTACAGTAAGCAAGTTATTACCTTGATTAAGAGTTGGATGAATATTCACACCCCTGTGGATGATGTAGTTCGATTGATCAGATGCATTTCTAGCAGTCGAAGATCAAAGTTTCAGAAGGCAGCATGTAATGCAGCTATTGCAGGGGTAGTTTATGGCATTTGGTATGCGAGAAATGATTGCAAATGGAACTTCAAAGTCCCCACAGTTCAGAGCCTTGTGAAGACAATCAAAGAAAATGTTCGACGAAGAATTTTTCTTGTTATGCCTAAAAAAGTTTCTAGGAATGACACTAACTGGTTTAATACTTTGTAAGTAGTGGCTCTTGTGTTGGTGTGTTAATTGTTTTTTCTTTGTCCTTTCTAGGGAGGAGGGGTCCAACCTAGTTGGTTTGTTCTTCCCTAGCTAAGGTGTTAGGTTGTAAAGTTTGGTTTTGGTTTAATATACTGATTAATTACTTAGCAAAAAAAAAAAAAAAAAAGGTATTGCTGTAGACACATTTGGGCAAATTTCAAAAATAAGTTTCCTGGAGTCATATACAAGGAACATTTCTGGAAAGCTGCAAGGTCTTCAGCAAAGGTAAGAACCTAATTTTGTCCAAATCAGTCATGCTTCCATTGTTCTATGTAAGTCATACCCTAATAAGCTTTATATATTGTAATCACAGCATCATTTTAACCAGCACATGGAAGCAATTAAGGCCATCAATGTTGAAGCCTACAACTACCTAGCAGCCATCCCTACATGCCACTGGTCAAGACATGGATTTAGTACATCCTCCAAATCAGGCATGCTTCTAAATAACTGCTGTGAAAGTTTCAACAATGTGTTGAGGGAAGCTAGAACAAAACCTATTATCCAGTGTATGGAATGGATAAGGAGGTATGTAATGCAAAGGTTTTGTTCTAAGAGGGAGGGGTTGAAAACATTTGAGGGGGTTATAATGCCATCAGTTGTTAAGATGGTTCACAAGGGGTTGGAAAAAGTGTCAAGTATGAGGGTTAGACAAGCTGACCTTCAGGAGTTTGAAGTGGATCATGAGCTTGACACTTTTGTGGTGAATTTGGAGACAATGCATTGTGGCTGTTATAGGTGGAGTTTGATGGGCATACCTTGTTGGCATGCACTTGCCTGCATCCAGTTAAGAAGGTTGAAGTATGAAGACTTCATTCACCCTGCCTACCATGTGGAGACTTATGCAAAGGCATATTCTCCAGTCTTCAAAGCAATGCCAGGTCATGATCAGTGGGATACAACACCATTTCCCAGACCATTACCTCCTCCTTACAGGAAGATGGTTGGTAGACCTAAGTTAAAGAAGAGAAAGAAGGAAGCAGGAGAGGGTGAAGAACAACAGCAAGTGAAGAGGGCCAAGAAGCAGAACAAATGTAGTAGATGTGGTGGCCTAGGCCATTGCAAAAGCAGTTGTAAAGTACTTGCTCCACTTGCTTAACAAGGGAAGGGAGGCCAAATAGAGATGCCTGCGCCATCACACAGGGGAAAGGCACCTCAACAAGGGGAGAGAGAGAGCGACGGAAAAACAAAAAGGAGGCATCACAAAAGAGGAAGGCACCACAAGTTGCATCTAACAAGGCCGAAAAGAAGAAGGGTGAAGCATCACACGGGAAAGACAGCCCAATACAGGGGCCTATTGCGCCCAAGACAAGTGGCATCAAAGACAAGGCCCGTGGCAAGAAAGACAGGGCCTGTGGCATCCAAGAAAGGGTGCGCCACTTTAAACCCCCTTCTAAGCCGAAAAATGGTGGGACCAGGAACCCCAATCCTACTAAGGTGCATCTTAGTCAGCCTACTCAATCATCACAAGCTTCAATTTCCAGCTCTGCACCCCCACCATTGACACAAACACAAGAATGATTTAGTGATGCATTCATAGTAGCTTGTTTTGTTTTCGAATTTTGGTCAGTCATGCTAGATTTGATGTATTAGGGATCAGTTGCTTTTTGGCAATGTCACAAACTTATTCACCTTCACTTATAAAATTGTGATTGTAATTCATGATTTTGATTATGAATGCAAATGGGTGGAATACAATTTTTTGCAAAAGTCACTTCTTTCATTTAATACCAAATGATCAATACATTGGGCTCCAATATGGCTTACAACTAGAGCTGTCAGTTTGGTTAATAAACTGCTGGTTGAACTGAAATAACTGAAATTTGAACCGAATTAAACCGAATTGGGATTAATCAGAATCGAAATCAATCGAAAAATGATAAACCGAAACTGAAATAAACTGTAAATAAATAACCAAAACTGAACCGCAAACGAACCGAAACAAACCAGCATCGAAAATAATCAAAAACGAAAAGCTAATCGATCAACTGAACTGAATCTGTAACTGAATTAACTGAACTGATTCAAACTGAAACTGAAACTGAACTGAAACTGAACTGAAACCGAAACTGAACTAAAACCTATTTAAGTTGAAATTGTTATACAAGAATTTTTAACTGTAACGAACTGAATTTACATCACCCACCCCAGCTACCACCCGACCCAACTAAACCCGACCCAACTAAACCCGACCCAAAACCATTCCGACTAAATACAACCAGACCCAAAACCATTCCGACCCTTATCACCTTAATGTATGTGTCCTAACAAGTGTTCAAATTTTTATGGGACAGATTAGGGTTGCTTATCGCACGAGCCGAGACCGAACACCTCTGGACTCGGCTCGGCTCGTTTATTAAAATACAAGCTCGGCTCGGTTCGTCGAGCCTGAAAATCCAAAGCTCGGCTCGAGCTCGGCAAAAAAAATACGGCTCGAGCTCGGCTCGTAGGCTCAGCTCAACCATTCATGCTTATCAAGCCCAAAGGCTAATTTACACATATGGTATAAAAGCTTTTACTTTTTCTCAATTAGTCAAACGTATACAATGTTCAATATCAAAGAGAGAAACACTTTTGCTAAGAGCCCATTTTGCAGGCCCAAGCTTGGATTTGTTGAACGCCCATTTCTTCTTTAATAGAAAAATGGCCAGCTTCCCTTTCAATGTTTTGTCGATGTGGGATACACAACAATTAGGAGTAAAGCAGTAACTTAGCTTTAATATGAACTATATCCTATCTCCCTGCTCCATTTTTGATGTGGGATCTTAGGAGTATATCACTAATATCAGTACTGAGCTTCTTCTTCGGAGGTTGAACTGTTGAAGCATGAGAGTTGTATGGAGGAGAGAGAGAGAGTAAGTAGTGATGGTTGAGGGTTGTACGGGTGAGAGATTTTTTTTACCAACTTAGCTTCTTCTACAAACTTAACATATAAGAATGATTAAGAATTATTTCTATCCCTTAATATAAGGGCTAAGTGCTTAATTTTTTAAACATTTACAACTCAACATTTGATTTATACTTGGCAGGAGTATGTGAAGACACAAGAAGAGAGGGGTGAAAGAGAGAGTAAAAGTTCTCTTAACCCAATTAAACTTATTACTAGGTTATAGACTTATAGTATCCTATACATGTAGATAACATCATTTCTAAAACAAACTCATATTTTCTCAACATTTCCCGCAAGTGAATTTATATTAGTAATCAATTATATTAAGAAGATATAATTAGCTTTTTAATTAAAATTGCTTGAAAATTTGACTATTTTTTAATATAAAATATTTTTTTAATATAAAATAATAATCGAGCTGTTCACGAGCTTTTCGAGCCAAGCTTTGCTTAGCTCAGCTCGGCTCGTTTAAGTCTCGAGCCGAGCCCGAACTCGAGCCGAGCCACAACGAGCCGCGCTTTGACCGAGCTTTGACCGAGCCGAGCCCGAACTGTTCGCGAGCTTGTCAGGCTCATTATCACCCCTAGACAGATAAAGTACTTCGCAAGGTCCAAATTCCTTCGCTATACATAACTTTAGTTTACAAAACTGATATATTACCATTTACCCCCATCTAGGGGTGTTAACGAGCCGAACCGAGACCGAACATGTCAAAGCTCGGCTCGGCTCGAGAATGATTATGGTTGAGATCGGCTCGAGCTCGAAGCTCGACGAGCTCAAGGATTTAGGCTCGGCTCGAGCTCGAAAAGTTCAAAGCCAAGCTCGGTTCTACATTGTTCTACATTTGTTCTACATTTGTTGCAACTGAATCAGACGCTTTCGGTTCCGAAATGAATGCAACTTAAAGATGATTAACTTAAGTAGAGTATTATTATTATCTTGAATAAGTTTATCGACTTCATTAATACACTCATCTATGTTATCTTTTTCACATTGATACAATATCTAATAACCTTATACTAAATTATTTCACTTTAATATTATTTTCGATATCGTAATGGAGGCATGGAGCAATGTTATGTTCAATCAATTGGTCTTGTAACTTGTAAGAGACAACATACTCTTAATTTTAAACTGGACAATGGTCCAATCCCAATATTAAGAAGAGAACAAACCATCTATGTAATATAGTGACTAGTTTAATCTAATTAGTGACAAGTTCAATCCATTTGGTTTTCACATTCTTTAATCGTTGTAGTTCGAGATTCGTTGTAGTTCGAGATTCGTTGTAATCCAATATCAATTTGGTTCACTCGAATATTATGTTTTAAAATCAAAATGGATACAACTTAATCTTACTTTAAATTAAGCAAAGTGATTTTCATTTACTTTACTGTCACACATGGATACCTTGATTTGATATAATATTAACTTATTTTACGTCGATTATATGTTTTTCAGCCTCAATGACTAGTATCGTTATAGACTTATAGTAAGCCCTTATAGTTAAAGTAAGACATTAATATAATCAACTTTTTTAAAATGTCTAACTCGTCTTTTGCGGAAGTTTATAATAATTTATATTGATTTGAGACGTCCTTTTTAAATCAAATATGATATGATTTGCATACAACTAAAAGTTTGATATCGACTTATATAAATTTGTCTTATTCCAAATCATTTACTTCCTCCGTTTCATAATACTCGCTACACATTCCATTGTGGGAAGTTTCACATTACTTGCTACACTTTCTTTTTAGGCAATAAACTCTCTCTATCTCTCTCCTCTCACATGGGTCCCTTTTCTTTTTACTCTCTACCTCTCTCTTCTCCAAATTGCCTAGGAGTCCGTGAATTGAGAAGTGTAGCGAGTAATATGAAACGGAGGAAGTATATCAGTAATAAAATACACTTTTACCAATGTCACTTTCATACACGTTTTTATGAAGTACAATTATTTTTTTCGAGGCAATTGTGGAAGTGCCGACAACACTTATTTGTTGCATTAATTTTTAACCGAACCCGAAAAAACAGCTGGCCAAAACTCGACATGAAGCTCAACTTTTACCCGAACCGATGCGATTATCGCCGAAGTTATGTGGTTCTCGTCAATAACTGAAATTAACCGAAATGAAACTGAAAATAACCGCAACAAATTTTAACTGCTATGGATTCAACCGTTGGTTGGTTTAACTGTTTGGATGAAACTGATTTAAACTGCAACTGAACTGAACTGAAAATGGAAAGGAAAAAAACTGAATTAAACTGAACTGAAAAGTTTGTTAACTGAACTGAACTGTTAATTATTTCAACTGGTACAAACTGAACTGATATCAACTGAACTGTTTGGTTATAACCATAACTGAACTGTTGAACTGAATTGACACCTCTACTTACAACCAACATCATGCCATTTGAGAAATTTTCAGATTACTTAAGCCTACTACACTAGCCTAACTTAAGCCAATTAACCTAACACCTTAACAAAGCATAAACTAACAGCAACAGACACAACACAGCAACATATCAAGAGTTTAATCCCAGGCTCAGTTGGAAGCATCCCTTTGTTCAATTTCCCATAGTCAGCCTTCTTCAAAATCTTCTTCTTCATCTTCTCAAGCTCAGCTTCAACCCTTTTTTTCTCATTTTCAATCAAGCATACTTTTGCTTTGAGGATGTTCAAGTCAGTAGCCAATCTATGCTTCTCTGTCGAGAGTACATTAGTCACATCCCTCTGCCAATCAACACACTCTTCATCAATCCACTCAAATTTGTCACACCCCCTCTGCCCAGTCTCATGATTGTAAAATTTGCAAGCTACGAACTTGCGTCCAGGGTTTTCATGGGTCCAGGAGGTTCTCTTTGCAACCCGCAAACCACAATGACATCTCATCTTAGTAATTGGAGTCATTTTCCCTACAACAATGTTCAACATTCATCAGCATTTACATAATGGCAAAAAAAAACCTAATTTGCGAAAAGGTGAATTCAAGATTAAAGGGAACTTGATACTTACCTTCAATTGAACGCTAACAAACCAATCTTGTTGTGCAAGTTTTTTTCCCACTTCATGACGCGCACATAGACAGAAGATGAAGAATTGAGATTCTTCATGCTTTGGGAAAAATGGAGAATGAGGAAAGGAGAGAGAAAGGTGAGATTAATGTTAAGGGATGGGAAAAAGGAGGGAAATGGGGGGTAATTTTTGGTTTAATGAAATCACGTGAGGTCACGTGGTGCCTTAAGTGAAGTCAACACCGGAATCCGGCTAGTCAACACCGGAAGTATGCTCAAGGTTGTTTTCAACAAAAAAAAATTTCCTTAAGGTTTGAAGTTGCCCAAAAAATTTTAAAAGGTTGTCTTTCGCAAATTCTTGTTTTTAAAAGGTTGTCTCTGACAAAAAACTCTAATAGTATTACTTTTTGGAGGAAAACGAGATAAACAAATATAATAGTACTACTTTTTGGTGGACCAAGTCTCCTAATAAGAAAAGTTGAAATAATGTAGCAAGTAAAAAAAAACAACTATTTAAAGAAAATATAGCAAGTAAAAAAAAGTGGATGTAGTAATTTGTATCTTTAGGGATCTTATGATGGTGTCATATCTTAAATTAATATGTACAACAAACATTTTATCACATGGTATTTATTTATTCTCTAGTGATGCAAATATTGTAAAGTTTTCTTCTGTCAATCGAATCTTAACCTATACTTTTATATGTCAAAAAAAGGCCTTATATTGATAATATGAGCAATGCCATTACCTTAAATACCATTCACTATATATAGTAGTTACGTACTTACATTTTATCACATGGTATTTATTTATTCTCTAGTGATGCATAACTGTACAACAAACATTTTATCACATGGTATTTATTTATTCTCTATTGATGCAAATAGTGAGCCAATGAGTAAAGTTTTCTTCTGTCAATCTAAATTTTTTTTTTTTTTTGACAAGACTGTCAATCTAATCTTAACCTATACTTTTATATGTCAAAAAAAGGCCTTATATTGATAATATGAGCAATGCCATTACCTTAAATACCATTCACTATATATAGTAGTTACGTACTAGCTAGAATCTGGACTTTTTTATATATAAGCGATTAAGCCATATTCATTATTATTGTACTCTAAGCTTCCAAGCTGATTAACCCCATCTTCCTCCTCTAGACTCTAGTTGATCTCAAATATTTAATCAATAATCACACACACAAACACACGTTGATTAATATATATATGGATCATCAGAAAAATTCATTAAGCTTCAATAATGAATATACTTATTATGAAGGGTGGGAAACGTTTATTAGGGTTAGCAACGAAGAAGAAGAGCAGACAGCGGAATTACGAAAAGGTCCTTGGACTCCTCAAGAGGACTATAAGCTCACCTCTTCAATTGCCATTCACGGTGAAGGTCGCTGGAATGCTCTTGCTCGTCTTGCAGGTAATTTGTTTTCTATAAATGACAATGGTCTTATCAATCTGTTTGCTAAGCCTCCGATAATAAATGAAGGTAATGACAATTATATATATAGAGGTAATGATTGTTATTTATTGGTTTACGAATTCACAGGGTTGAGCCGATCAGGCAAAAGTTGTAGGTTAAGATGGCTAAATTACTTACGTCCAGACCTACGACGTGGTCCTTTTACGCTTCAAGAACAGCTGCTCGTCATTGAACTTCATTTTCGTTGGGGCAATAGGTATGCAATATAGTACTCCATTTTGCTACTAATATATATATATATATATATATATATATATATATATATATATATATATATATATATATATATATATATATATATATATATATATATATATATATATATATATATATATATATATTATTGCTACTCTTTCTTTTATGTGTATGATTTTGAAACAGATATATACATTAAGGACTATAAAAGTCAAATTAAAATATTATTCCAAAAAAAGAAGTAGAGGGATCACTAAAACATAAGTTCATCTGAGGGAGGCACTTTGTTAATTTATGTGTCCAAAGAATATAAATACATTATTTATCAAATCGAATTCATCATTATCATAGTTTTAGCAACATAATGGATGCATGCCGCATGGCTTTCAATCAATGAAACTAACCTTTAATACACGCTTTGCGTGCGGTGACATTTTTTACTTAGTGTTGTTATTCTGTCATAAAATAAAATAAAATCAGTTGGTCGATTATAAATTTAATTGAATCATTATCATAAACATGTATGATTTTATTCACTTTAAGTGTGGTTTTAAGAATGATTACTTTTATTTTCGATTTTAAAAATTGCATTGATTTGTATTATTTTTAATAGAAATTGCACTTACATAACATTTTTTATAAAATTTTAGGTGTCTTTTTCTCTTCGCATTATGTACATATTGTCTATATTATTGTCGATTATTTTATATCTAAAAGTGTGAATTGTTTATTGTAATTTTGCATTGCCTTTTGAAGACTATTGTGTATTTACGGTTGTGAGTAATACTCATTCTTTTGAAACTTTTTACTACTTATGATTATTTAACACACCACAATTTTTGTAAATTTAGTAGGAAGGCATGTGTTATATACCAAGATAAACAAATTGCATACTTAATTGAAAGTATATAACGCAGACGTAAATCGTAAAAGTTGCGATGTTCCCAGCCTCTAGAGTTTTTTTTCCTTAACTGTTTGTAGTTGAAAATGGGGGTTTTTTTTTTTAAGATAAAAACATTCTTGAGATTGTAGTTATTCAACGCATTACTCCGTATTTTGTATATTGTGTATGGTTTAGTCATGTTAACTTTTTATTTCTAATTTTCTTTCTCAAATGTGATGTCCAATATGCCTTGATTGTGCTTGAACTTTAAAATTTGTTGATATGCATTGATTGAGGAAAGTTTTGAGTTGATTGAAAATTTATTTTGGAATGTTTTGTATATGATAATTATCTATGGTGTTATTATCTCTTATTATTAAGGGTAGAGTTGTAATTTAATAGAGGGACGCCATTGCTCCCCCTTCACTTATATAATACTAGTCTTATATGCACGCGATGCGTGCTAGGTGCCAAAACATACAATACGTAAAACATTGATGATGAAAATTGCAAAATCATCAAAAAAAAAAAATGATGATGAAAAGAATAAAAAAAACTAAAAAGCAGTTAAATATCTAATTTTTAACTATTTGATTAGTGAAATAGTTTAGGGTATCTTTTTTTTTCTTTTCATTTTTTTGGTGTACCCCTCTCTACTCTTATTGGAAAGAGTTGAAGTGTGATACGTTGGTACTACAAATTTACACCGGACAGTCAATATGGCATCATGCCATGATATTTGCGAATGATCCACAAAATACAAACATTAACCTACTACAATGTGGTGAAAGGGGAAAATAAAATTTCGTTTGTTCAAATGCATGGAACATTTGACAGTTAACACTTAACACGCCTTTGATCATTGATATAATTCATGTATCAATGATAAAAAAAAAAAGTCGATAGTTTGAATTTAATGGACACCTTTTGAAGCATTTATTAGTGTTTTGCTTTAGGGCTTGTTCTCCCCAACTTATTTTCAGTTCAGTTCCTAAATGATAATCATTACTAATAATTAGTTATAATTCAATTCAGTTGTTTTATGCCGAAGAGAACAGACCCTTAGAATGTGTTGTCAAAATAAATTCATGAAGAACCTCCTATCCCATAACATTTTCTATACACACTATGCATTTTTATATACTTTGATCAAGCTTCAAATGTTTATCGTGGTAAATACTAAAAAGCAGAGGTAGTCTTTTAAAATTTTACTAATGAGACATGACAATATAATAATATAACAAATGTACTTGAAATAGAGTTTTGTACAAGCACACAACAAAATGAAATCTCCTATCACATGACAACTGCACAATTTACCCAATTTTTTCTTTTGCTTTGCAACATGGTAAAGGTCGAAATTGACTCATCTAGATGTCAGCCATGAATGGTTTTTTCTCAGCAAAAATTGCAACAAAATTGGTTCTTCTGGGCGCAAAAACAAAAAACAAATATTGAAAAAAATTCAAGGCTAAATAATAGAGATAAGATACAAAAAAATAAAAAGAAAAACAAATGAGTAGAAGAGAGTAAAGCATACCTGTGAATAGGCTCCTTGAATGTCTCTTCTTCAAGGAATCAGAGTATAAGAAACACTAATTTCCTATTTAAGGACGACATTTTTAACCCTGAAATAATAAACCACAACTCACAAAAATGATCTTCAATTCAACTTCAATTAAAAGATAAAGAAAAACCCAAATTTCAAAAGATAAATTGAGAAAGAAGCAATTAGCACCACTGCACCAGGAATAGAAAGAAGCGATTATCACCAGGTTTAGAAAGAAGCAAGTATACAAAAATGGGGTTAAAATGGGTGAATTGGAGGAAGAGGAAAGATGAAAGAAGAAAGAGTGAGAAATGAAAAGGAAAAAAGTTGACGGTTAGTCACTTTTGAAGTTTTGATTACATTTTGATTTGAGTTTATTTAGTGAATTTTTTTTTTCTGAAACGGATCTTTGTAGTCAGTTTTGTTAGCAGAAGTTACGATATTTTTTCCTTCTTTTCCCTATTATCTAGTGAAATTACTGTTAGTTAAGATATTATATTTCCTATTTTTCTCTTTTTTTTTTCTTTTTCTATTTTTTAGTGTCTTCCCATAGTTGCCTTATATAATAGAGATAATAGAGATTTATCTTTCCCCTAAAAATAATTTAGTTGATCCCTATTATTTGAGATGCTTTAACATTGTTGTCGTAAAAAACTTTATGTAGAGTATAGAATCGCAACCCTAGATTTACATACATGAACCCTAGATATATTTATATTATCTTGACATATCTATAATCTATGTAATGTGTAGGTGGTCAAAGATTGCTGAAGATCTACCAGGAAGAACAGATAATGAAATTAAGAATTATTGGAGGACCAAAGTGCAAAAGCTAGCTAAGCAGTTTCAATGCGACGTAAATAGCTCTGAATTTAAAGATGCTCTACGCCATTTTTGGATTCCACATTTAGCTGAACAAATTCAGGCTGCTTCAACTGCAACATCATACACTACAAACGCCCAAATCCTATGTAATGAAATTAAGAATTATTGGAGGATCATATGTTGTTCTTGGCTTCTTGCTACAGCAACTAGATTAATATTTGTTTGATTGACCGTTTGAAACTACAACATAATATATAGTTAGATTTCTCATATAATTAAACAGTTTATATAAAGTTACTCATATATGATACTTCAATAGCTCTAAATATATTAGTTGCAACATATTTTTTAAGGTAATGATGTAATTAATGTGGTACTTCTAAATAAGGGATATGTTGCAATTAACATCCTGAAACGTATGGAGGATAATATAACCTAACCTACTAAATTATGATGCGATAAGATTTCAAATGTTAAGTTATTGACCGCAAGCACCTTCCATTGCATGATATAAACTAGATTTCAGATAAGAACGTGTCTATTGAAATTTACTACTTCCTCCATAACAAAATAGAGGTTACACTTGAACTTTCACGCTTGTCGATGCAGTACTTTGACCATTAATAACTTTAATTGTGTATTAGTAAAAATTATAAGAAATTAATATTATGAAAGTATATATACATTGAGACGAATCCAACAACATATCATATATTAACGGTTGATTTTATCTAAACTAAAAAATGCATGGTCAAATGTAGTAGGTGCGTGAATAGTGCAATTTTCAAAGTGTAAAACATCTATTTTGTTACGGAGGAAGTATAATTTATTTTCCTCAATTAGATTGCCACCCTAGGATGACAACATTGACAAGCATCTGTGATTACAAGTTGAAATTCACAGTGTGGGGGAACTTACACATGCAGATGCAGTTATATAACCCTTGAGCATGCATGTAGAATTTGGAGTTGTTTATCATCATCAACATTTTGTTGCACTACCGCTATTAACCATATTCCATAATGGTTATTCACATATAATAATACAAAAACCCTAGCCGTTTTCTCTCAACTTCCCTCACCCCAACAAAACCCTAGCGCCTGAAGCCATAAGGGGTTTGACGGCTGCCTAAGCTGCTTTGGCACGGTGGACGTCGAGCCCCTCCCCTTTCCCCCTTCCCCTGCTAGCTATCTGATTACTAGACGGTGTTCGACTGTTTTTCTTTTTAGTTGAAGGTCGTTGTGTTCGTTCTCTGGTATCAGTGGCGGCGATGGAGTGTCGACCGCCGCTTGTGGTTGTAGTTCCTGCTCGCCCACCCTTGTTCGTCCTCCTTCCCTGGTTTGTTGTCCTCAATCTTTAGTTTTTTCTTCACCCCCCTCCCATGCTTCCTCTCCCCGTTCTCGGTTTTCGTTTTTCGAGGCGTTTTGGTCCTAGTCTCCCCTTCCCCGATCCCCAGTTCTAGTGTTAAGGTGGTTAATTTTTAGTTTCCCCTTCCCCGTCCCCCCTGTTTGAGGATCTAATTCAGTCTTAGTATCCCTTTCCCCGCTCCCCGCTTGTGTCTGTTTGGTTAGGTTGCCAATGAAGCTTCTGTTAGGTACGTGAAGGCTACATGCAGTTTTTGAAGGTAGGACATCGTTGTTGCAGGCGTGGTTTTATGAGTCTGTTGGTTGTTTGTTTCATTTCTATTATATGTTTTAGCTGCAGTTTAGGTTTATCCAATTCCAATTATGCATCTATAAAGGTTCGAGAGTTGGGTTCGATGAGTGGAGATTGTCATATTAATAGTGTTATGGTTCGATCTTATGGTTTAGAGATTGCCAAGTTGGATCTTAGGATCCGTAATTCGGGTGAATTTCTTTGTTGGAATTCGCCCCCAGTTCATGTGATGCCTTTTGGAGTCATCACAGTTTAAAAATGCATCTTGTGGGAGGCCCTCCAATTTATTTTGGGGCAAGTTTCGACCTCCACGCATTTTGAGTTTCAGTCTCGTGAGACTAAACTCTAGAAACCCTCTCAGAAGGGTCAGAAGTCACCAAAGGACGTGACTTCGTTGTTACTTCAATCAGTAGAATCCCAGGAAGCTATTTTCGTTCAAGGGCCTTGTGATTTATCGTCTAGCAGACATCGGCGTCTACTAGATGAGTTGTGGCAATCTATTTCTGCAGATCGTCTCGGTTTTGTCTTTTAGCAGGTTTCCTCTCCTCTCGGGTAGGGATGGGAATGGGTCTAGTTCTCAGGACTCGACCTGGACCCTACTGGACCTGACCCTAATTTAAGGGTATGGGTCCAAAATTTTCAGACCCTAAGGGTTCCGGTCTGGGTCTAAATAAATTTTTTAGGGTTTGGGTCCGGGCCTTGATATTTTAGACCCGGACCTGACCCTTAGACCCTAAAAATATTTATTATATAAATTTTAACTTTTTTTTTTATAAAACAAATATTGGCGATTAACCAAAAGGCCAGAGAAGAATGGGAGAGGAAACAAGCTGAAGCTGAGAAACTTCGTAAACAAAATGAAGTACGCATCTGTTATGGGTCGAATTATTCTTACGTGGCAGTAAAATGCATGCCTAAGATGTGTTAGTTTGCTTGATTAAGTGGCAGCGCTTAATTGGACGAACAGCGGAGCAAGCGGATAGATGACGTGTCAAGGTAGTTTCGGAATTCTAGAGGAGAAGAGATATGCGCTGCGTTGAGGGGAAAGTGGAGTTGGTTTTAACCGCCAAAGCAAGAATATCT
Organism: Beta lomatogona; assembly: GCA_947646795.1. Lineage (NCBI taxonomy): Eukaryota > Viridiplantae > Streptophyta > Magnoliopsida > Caryophyllales > Amaranthaceae > Beta > Beta lomatogona. The sequence goes on along the minus strand of CANSNZ010000744.1, from coordinate 267,935 downwards.
CAAGAGAAGCTCCTATAAAATAGGATCTAGGCCAATAAGAAGCAAGGACGAAAACGACAATGCTTTAATGTCATTATTATAGCTTAGTATAAATAGTTCATTAGCTCAAATATTGTAAACTCACTACTCGCTGCTCTCTCAACTCTCTCTCTAGCTAATACTTGTACTCTCTCACAAACTCGAGCAACTTAGTGAATTGGCAGGATACAAATCCTCCCGTGGTTATTCCCTCATTTCCAAAGGGTTTTCCACGTAAAACTTGCTGCGTTCTTTCCTTTATTTTTCGCAACTTTACTTTGTGCAATATACTTTTATTTGCAAGTTAATTATCAACCCACTCTCCAAGCGAATTAGCCTTAGTGTGAAATTTTCCCTAAACAGCATCTTACTGTACTTGCATAGGTTTGTTTGTTTTTTATCTTTTATTTTCCTACGAAGTATATATGTAATATTACTAATATATCGTTGAGAATTTTTGTGTGGTCACCACAGCCTGACAGCAGTACTGTAGTTGATGCTAACAAAGAGAAAGATGATGGAGTGCAAAGTCCCTGAAGGTGAGTAAATTTAACTGTGTAAATGCAACCATGGAAGAGTGATAGTGATTCATGTATAATTTTCTTTTCTTCTGCTCAGATGCCGGTGAACAAAGAAGAGGATGACAAAATGCGCACAACAGCAACAAATGTAGCTGCCCGAACTGTTGTTGGAGGGATGACATGCTATCAAAATAAAGAAATATGCTTGGACCCTAGACCCTCCTGACCCTAAAGGGTCTGAGTCCGGGTTCAATTTTTCCAGACCCTTAGGGTCCGGGTCTAGGTCCTCAAAAAAACTAGGGTCTGGGTTCAGGGTCTAGCTGGACCCGACCCTTGCCCATCCCTACTTTCGGGTCTTCTTCAAGATATTCAACCCATCCTTACCTACATTCGCTCGTGATAAGTTTACGTTGGACTGGACTTGTAAGTTGTAATAGTTTGTTTTTGTTTCATAGAGTCTTTAAGAGCAATGAAGCTCCTTTAGTTTTATTTGCTTGTTTTATGTGTGATCGTATTAGCATTAGGTTGTACTTCCCTTCATAAATTAATGCAAGTTTTCTCATTATCCAAAAAAAAAGACATTTTGTTACACTTGCAAATGTCAAATATTGGTGGAGGCAAAATCAGTTGGGATACAGCTAATTTGGCTTGTTATGCTATTGCTATCTTCATTAATCTAGCTACCTTCGCACCAAGATTATCTTTTACAGTTGCACGGGCTTATTCTATGATAACTTGTAGTGGTTGTTTTTAGATTATTTTTGTATTTTATTTTTATTTATTTTATTCATTTTCATCTATTTTAACTTTTATTTCTTCTTTTTATATTTCGTAGCTTAATTGTTTAATTATTGTTATTTGCTAGTTTGTAGCTCTTAATTTCATAATTTATTTATTTCCTTTGTTTTATTAATTTTAGATCGTTTAGTTTAGTTTTAACAATTAATTTTCTATTTTTATTTCCTTTTAGTTACTCTTATTTTTATTATTATTATTTTTGTTTTTTATGCCATGTCTCTCCACTCGTATCTATCTTGGTTTACATGTAGGCAAGCATTTCGGATTCCAATAGCCGTGACACTTATGCTACTTGGTGAAGAAATTTGGCATTAGCCTATACCACATATTGCACTTATCATACACCACATGACTACATGATCACCATCCTCTTCCCTAACCCACAACACCAAAGTAACCACCCTCACCTCGCCAACACCAGCATCACCTACACTCTAGCACCTTCGCCTCCACCGCAGCACCAGCATCATTTGTCCTAGCCAAGAGAGAGGACGCTCCTCTGTATGTAGAACGGAGCGGGTGCTCCGTTCGAACTCACCAAAAAAACAGAGAAGTTCCAGAATGTATGAGCGGGTGATGAGCGACCTTGGAGCGGGAGCTCCAAGAAAACGTGCTACAATACTCATTAAATAAATCGATGGTTGTGATTCATTGAAGCAAATCTATGGCGTGGCTTAATTATGTTAAACAGAGAAAGACAGGAGATTTAGCAGCAAAAGAAATTGATATTGGGAAGAATCAGACGGCCTGATCTTCATTCTTGCCGTGTCTTTTGTTTTTTTGAACAACTCCTCTCCTACGTGGTGCAAAATTTCCTTTAACCCTTTTTTCTTGTCCCAAGTACAAATTAATCGGTGTTACCCTATCGATTTTTGATAGTAAGAAGAAAAAAAATTGTAGAACCAAATGTTATTGTTGATCATTAAAGCTTCAGACCTAGCAGGGGTTTTTGAGGGAGCTTATCACTGAAATTCATACTCGTTACTCATGTTTTCTTCTTCCAGACATGCTTTTAGTCAGAGAATAATGTTTTGCATATTTTTGTTTGATTCATGCTTCTAATTTTAGTCACTGACATCCCGTGTTTTTTACGTAAATTTTTAATGCAAGTTTGGTAATATTCTGAGACTGATGAATCAAGAGTAATACTTCTGCAAGCAAGGATCCGTGGAGATAAGTCTTATCGTGAGTTCAGATACCATGCATCTTGATTCCGGCAGTATAAAATATAGATGTATACTAGATTATCTTTATTAGATTCTCTCTGTTATATTATCGGTATGTAAACGAAAGATTTCTTTTACAAAATATATTAGGTTCTTTATTCGTTTTGTTTCTTTCAACAGAAAACCATGGATTAATATATGCAAAGGAAACAAAGTAACAAACTTACCACCAAGCCTTTAACTATGAAACAAACCAGTACTTCCTTAATTCAATATTAATGGTAATACTTTTTCAGAAAATTATAAATTAGATGCATAAGTAATTAAAGATTTTATTTGGTAACAAGTTTTTATATCTTTCTCGTCATCGCACATAACCCTCTTTGTTGTTTCTCTCTTCATTACTCTCATACATTTAGGGGGCGTTTGATTGGGGGTTACAAGAAAGGAGAAGGGAATCAAGTAAGTTAATTCCTTACTTGTTGTTTGTTTTGTCCATTTAATCATTCCTTTTACCCCTCGATTACCCCCAAAGTCCTCTACATTGATTCCCCACCCCCCCTCAAGGGTTTCAATTACTCTTTCTCCTCTAACTCCATGGTCATGTTGACCCATTATTAACCACCAATCAAGCCACCACAACAACTAATCAAGCCACCACAACCACCACACTATTTCACAAAACCACACCCAGCTAACCCACCACCACCATGACTACCAGCTAACAAGCACCCCACCACCACCACAGCAGCCGAACCTTACCCCACCGGCCACCACCACGAAATTATCACGACCCCCACCCCACCACAGTCATGCAACCACCAAAGCACCACGAAACCACCATGAAACCTCACCCCCACCACAACCACAAGCCAAAAAAACCACCACAAAGAACACGAAACCACTGCCACCCCACCACAACGAAACAACCACACTAACAACCAAACCCCCATCTTAGCCACCGAAACACCACCCTATACCGGAAAAACCCCACCTCAAAAATGAAAGAAAAACAATAATAACAACGGAAATTCCTTTACTTATCCTTGATTATGGCTTTAAATGGTCAAATTCGGCCATGAAAATTTCAAATCTGAAGTTTTTATGGTCGAATTTGATATTTAAAACCTCAAATATGAGATTTTGTGGTGGTGGAGAAGGAAAAGAGAGAAGAGAGGAGGCGCGAGGGCCGCGACAAAGAACAATTGGGAGGGGCGACAACAAGGTTGGAGGTGGCGCAAAGAACGGTGAGGGGCGGCATCAACCTGTGAGGGGCGGCAGAAGGTGGTGGTGGAGGTTATTAGGAGAGGGAGGAGAACATTTATGGTGGAGCAATTGTGAGAGTAAGAAAAGATTGTAACCACACAACCCTTATAATCAATGGGTTTAGCTTTTTATTCTCCTTGTTTCTCTTTCTTAAACCCTTTCCCCTTCATTTACCAAACGCCCCTTTACTTAAAAACTTGTGCTTCTCTCCTATGTTGTAAGCCTTGTAAGTGTAACTATGAGGCAAAGGAAGTATTGCTTGTAAGTTGCAAGAGAAAAAAGTTGGGAGATTGGCTACTGTTCATTTGAACAGCGTTCTGAGTCACAAAAGCCCGTAATTTACTGTTCACAAGCTTCTCATGTGTTGTGCAATCTCACTTCTGTCTTCTGACTCCTGACTCCTGAGTCTCTCTCACAAACACTCCTCTCTTGCCAAAGTCTCCATCTCTGTCCCACTCCTTCCTTTCTGATCTCACTTGCGGCCACTCCAATAAAAACGCCCAAATACTTTTCAAAATGGGTCAAGGATATGAGCTGTGCTTCTCCAAATAACCATGAAAATTACCCTTCTATGTTATTTGATTTTTCTCTTTATGATCGTAACTCTTTGCTTCATATTGCTGCTTCTAATGGCCAGATCGATGTGGGTTTTTAAAATCTTTTTGTGGGGTGTTATAAATTTTGATTCTTTTTTTATTATTTTCAAAGTTTTGATTTTTTAAATGTGGGTGATTTTTTAGGTTGTTTCTTATGGCTTTTGGAAAGAAAGATCGGTAAATCTTGATGCGTTAAATCTAGACCTGATCAAACACCGGGCCGGGCCGGGTTCGGGCCGGGCCGCGCCAAAAAAAAAGTGCCCATCTTGCGGGCCGGGCCCAAATTCGGGCCAAAAAATTGTGCCCAAAGCCCGGTATTTCGGGCCGGGCCGAGCGGGCTTTTGCGGGCCAAAACGGGCCGGGCCCAAATTTTAGGCTAAAAAGTGTTTTTTTGCTTGTCCAAAGCCCGCCCAAAAAAAATATAATTTTGACCGGGCCCGGTCCGGCCCGCGGGCCCAAAAAAACTGCCCAAGCCCGCCCAAAAACCGGGCCGGGCTGGAGTTGATCAGGTATAGTTAAATCGACATAAGCAGGTGAGTTAATGTATTTTTTTTATGAAATATGAAAAATTAATAGTAATATTATGATTGGTTAATATTTTGGTTGAATGATTCAGACACTTCTTATTAGGGCTGTTCAGAGTGCGGTCTGGACCGCACCAAACCGCAACCCAAACCGTTTTTTTGGAGTTTGGGTTGGTTTGCGGTTTCAAAATTGCGGTTTGGATTATGATTTCAAGCAAACCGCGGTTTGCGGTTTGGGTTGAGTTTTAATTTTTGTAAACCGAAACCGCACCGTAAACCGCAATTTTATACTCCCCCGTCCCAGAAAGATCTGAACACTTGTTGAGACACGTAGTTTAAGGTAATAAGTTGTGGTGTGGTTATCAAATGTTATTTAATTTAAAAAGTATATGTGATAGGACTTGGTGGGTATTCTTTATTAGAAGAGAGATAAAGTTTGGTAACTTTTTATTGATAAAAGGTTGAGTGTGGGCCAAACATGTATAAAAGAAAGAATATATTAATGGTGGGACCACCTAAGAATGAAAGTGTTCAAACTAATTTGGGACAAACATAAAAGGAAAGTGTTCGACTATTCGGGACTGAGGTAATATGATTTTTTTTTAATTTTTTTTAATCTATTGGTATTTTTTTTAAATACAATTGACAAGGTGGCATACAAGTATACAATTGAAAAAAAAGAGGTTTGAGGTAACGAACTTGGACGCTTTTGATAAGTTATTATTTATGTTTAATTATGAAGTCAACTTCATATTTATTTGGACTCTTTATATTTATTAACAATTTTTTTTATTCCTAGTTTACAAAATTAATGTCGCGGAGGAAAAAAGGTTAAACCGCAAACCAAACCGCACCAAACCGTTTTGTGCGGTTTGGTTTGGGTTGGTTTGGACAAAAGTGCGGTGCGGTTTGGGTTGGAAAAATGTCAAACCGTATATTTGCGGTTTGAGTTGGGTTACATCCCAAACCGCACCAACCCCTACCTCTTATGTTGGCTGCAATTCACTGGAAAATCTCGTGTGTGGAGACGCTCCTTCATGCAGGAGCTAATGTAAGTTAATCTTCATTTCAATTATCTTTTTTCTCCTTTTTTAGATGAATTTTTGCTAATTTATTGGAAATATGAGGAAAAAAATTGAATTGTTCTATGAAAAATAAGAAAAAGATGCAAACTTTGGGCATTTTTCTTCAGTGATTAAAAGAGATATATGCGAAGTTTGAAGATTTTAAGCTTGGTTGGTTGTTGCATTGCCTTGTTGGTGAGTTTTATTAGCGTGATACTAATATGAGAAATGGTGGGATTACTTTTTATTTGCCAGATTTTTATGTTTGATTCTTTGAGAGGAAGAACTTGTCTACATTATGTTGCCTATTATGGGCATTCAGATTGTCTAAAAGCCATACTTTCATCGTTATTAAAGTCGCAAACAAGAATCTGTTATCGGAGTCTCCAGGTTCAGATCTCAGAACTCTTCTTATGGATGTTAACAATTTGAGTTCTTCAGCTTTATTTTCGTTTCATCATCTGAGAACTCTTCTTCTACCTTCACTCTTATAGGTTAGGTTTCTCACTCCTCCAATCCCTCACCCCCATTACAAATCTCATGCTTAATTGTTTATAATTTCATTCAATTTTGGTTTTAAGTCTTCAAACTTTCATGGTTAATTAGTGGGTATTTCAAAAGATAAACAATTCCTGAAACACAGAAAGGATTTCTTACAAATATCTCACCTTTTCCAGGTCTTTCTCCATTTCATCGATTTTCTATTCCTGAAAATGTTAGGGTTTATCTATTGTAAAGCACGCCAAAGCGAAGGATGCAATGGTGTTTCGTTTTCTCTTATTCTTTTTTTTTTTTTTTTTGACAGGAAGAAAATTATCATTCATTGAAAAGCCATCTGGCATCTACATTGATTGATAAATGAGATACGGAAGTAGATATGAAAACAACAAGTAATACATCATCCAAAGAAGATAACTGAAAAACTATTCAAGCCCATTTGAATCGACGTCTACGCATCTTTAACTGGATCTTCACTGAACATGCTGTAGCTTTTTGAATATCAATACCCTTGTTGTAGATCAGATCTTTCAACTTCCAAATCACACCTTCCCTTGAAACAACCATAAAACAGGGCAAAAACAAAAGAAAGAACAAACTTCTACCAGATGAGAAGACAAAACCTTTATTGAAAGGGAAGATCACCGCCTCAGGGCCACCACAATCAAACACTTTGCCTCACCTTCTCTAATCAGAATAGATGGGAGGGAAAAAAACCACAACCCACAATCTAACCAGAGCAAAAAAGATGAGGGCAAAGAAACTATGGGGATGAGAAAATAGATCGGGGCGAAAACACAAAGAAAACGAACAAAAGAAAACACGCGGAGGGAGGGGAGACACACCTTACACCAGCCGTGAGGCTAGGCGGCGGCCTCCCCAAAGGGGGTTTTGAGATAGGGTTTGGGGTTTTTTTTCTTTGGAGGGGAGAGAGAGGGCTTGTCTTCGTTTTCTCTTATTCTAGACTATATCGTTGCTTCCTGATATTCATTTGATAGTAGAGTGAATTGGGTAAAGCATAGAGTGCTCGCTCACTAATATATGGTCTTTTTTCTTTTGGCTCGATTTTTTGATTTATATATCTGATTTTTTCTTATTTTATGATAAATAACCTAAGGCATAATAAGCAGTTAGGGTTTCGTCGGGCCAAGGACGATGGTTGTTGAGGAACCATTTTTGCCGTTTGTTATAATTTCCTGAAAGAACTGATTTGATTTTTTCTTATCAAAGAAGATTACAGATAGCTTGAATCAGCTGATGAGGGCCTGACTCCCTGATACTCCTTTTTCTTTCGTGTATAAATTATTGCTTAAAAGGTGGGAATAAGTCTCTTTTGTTGTAATGCCTAAACATTATATGTCAAGGTTTCAGGTCATGGATCCAAAATTCTCCAAAAACCTTTACATATTTTACCACCGAGTCTAATGTGGCTGGTGAACTTTTTCCAAAATTCATATCCATAATACAATTTTCACTGAGTTTGTTGAACTTATTGGTGATCTTTGTTCTTATTTATGTATTGTTTCAATTTAGGCCAAGGGTTGAAATGGTGTGGGCAAAACAGTAGTTCTTTATTTTTGGAAAACAAATATACAATATATAATAGGAAAAATTGACAATAGAGGTCTAAACTTTGGGCGATAATTTCTAAAAGTTTTGAACTATCGATTAACCTGTGTAGGTCCCAACTTTAGGGGGGTCTTAACTTTTAGCGGGCCTCAGTGACTTAAAAATGACGATTTTTTTAAAAATCTCACTTAGTTCCTACTTCCCTCCCTCGGTTAACCCTTCTGATGTGACCCCAGTTTTACAAGTTATGACCTATTAAGCCATTTTCAAGTCACTAAGGCCCGCTAAAAGTTAAGACCCCCTAAAGTTGGGACCTACACAGGTTAATCAATAGTTCAGACCTTTTAAAAATTATCACCTAAAGTTGAGACCTCTATTGTCAATTTTTCCTATATAATATGCTTGGTGAGTGGTGACCTACAAAATAGGGGACCAACAGATGACTTTGCCATGCAAGCATGTATACCATTCCAAATGTAGCAGGAAGTGGCTCAGCATTAATAAGGTAATGCAAGAGAGTTGCAGAACTTAACCCTTTAGCTTGAGGTACTTCCTTCTGATATGTTGACCTCTTTTATTGTTCACATACATGTCCAGTTTGCAACTGTGAAGTGTTTGGATATGAACCAAGAAATTGACAACATTCTCCAGCTAATGTACGTACAGATAAAAGTTCAGTTTTTGTTATCTTCATTTTTGTTCCGGGTTCCTACCGTTTTAAGAATAGAGAGCTGATTTAGAATCGACTGCTATATAGTTCCCACTTTTCTAACTGATACATGAGTAGAGTTAAGCCTTATGGTACTCAATATCATTGTAATGTATGAATCTTCTAATATAGAGAGAGATGAGAAAGAGAGGTGCTATATTTCTTCCTTTTGCTCACTATTTTTTTTTTGCTATATATTGCCTTTTGTTGTTCCATTTGAGTTTCTCAATAAATTAGACTATAATGAAGATCTTCAACCCCATTGTTCAGGATCAAAAGGTGTACTTTGGTTGGTTCTGAAGTTAAAATTTGAGTTGGGTTTTACTAGTTGAACATTATGGAGGATCGTTGATGGTCTAATAACTACATATAATCATTTGTGGGGGGTAATTTAAAACTGAAATCTAGAGTAGTGGCTTCAAAACATTGATTTCATTTGATGAGTAGTTCATGCTTGGATTGTTTCTTTAGAAGATCTATAAAATTTATCAATTCTTAATGGTGAAGTTCGTATAGTAATTTTTCTTTTCGTTTTTGCCAATTTTTCATTTTTTTTGCCTTGGCAAGGCTCAATTTTTTTACGGGGAAAAAGTGTGGAGAAGTGAAGTATTTCTTTGTGAGCCGTATTTGGAAGAAGACTGGAAATGACTTTTATTAAGAGTATTTTCTGATTTGGATGTAGATTTTCTCTTGGGATCATGACTGCGTACTACTACATCAAACAAATCTTTATTATCTATGTATTTAGATTCTAGCTGATACCTTTAAATTTTTTTTCGAGTGTGCTGGTATAGAGGTTTGCCTCGACATTTTTCAATTCTGTCGTTATCTGCGTTTTCAACTATTCATGAGAATTTCCCTCACTACTACATTTATATTTTTAAGAATTTTGGGTTGTACTGGTCTTTTATGTTCTTCTCTCAATTAGTCTATAATTGTATTATTTTGGCCTTATTTGGCAATTGGCTGGAAGCTGTTGGCTGTTGGCTGTTGGCTGTTTGGGTTGGCTTATTTGACTCATTGTTTGTTTGGGCCATTGTTTGACTAGTCAGATCACGTGGTCGATTTTATAAATATGTTTGGTAAATTTTGTTGTTGACTGTTGGCTGTTATGTTGTAAAATGACCTAAATACCCTTCATTTAATAAAAATGTAGATGTGATAGAATTTGTAAATTTATAGATTAATTAGGATATAATGGTAAATTGATTAATAAAAAGCCAAAAGCCAAAAGCCAAAAGCCAAAAGCAAGTATCGCTAGCTTTTGGCTTTTGGCTGAAAAGCTAGCTTAAAAGCCACTACAAAAAGCCACTTACCAAACAAAAATTTTGACTGTTTGACCAAAACAAAAAGCCAACAGCTAAAATCCAAACACCCCCTTTATATGAACAAACAACCTCAAATTGAAGAACAAGGACAGCTTAAGGAAAAGTGGAAAAAGGAGATATACCAGCGTTGAAATAAAAAGGTATTTTTCAATTATTGTGTTAAATAGTCATCTGGGTCATTACTTTTTTCTTGGGGAGCTCGAAAAAGAGAGAGGGAGGGAGAAAGAGAGATAGGCAAACTGGGAATTTATTTTGAAGGGAGCCATTTCAGAATAACTTTTCTTATAATAAAAACACGTTCAATGGGAAAGTAACGCATTGTAGTTCATGAACTGGCAAATAAGCTTTGGTCTTTGGAAAGGGGGAACCACGATAAAGGTGAGGATCCTCCGTCTCTTTTCGGTCTCTTTTTGCCTTGCTTTTGTGATACTTCATGATGCATATACTGATTCAGCTCATCTAAGACCCTTCTAGAAGTTCTTTTGCATGCTACTTACAATGATATCATGTTATAGCATGCATTTTGTTTTAGCTTCTTATTCTTTTGCTTGTTTAGTTTCTAATTTTGAACATGTAATATTGTCAAGATAGTATATCTCAAGGTGGAATTGCTCCATTTCCAACTTGAGAGATGAGAGTGCCCCTCTATCATTTGATCCTTATATATTTTTCTACTTTTACTTTTGATTCATTATATATGTTGAATTATTACTTCCTGGTTATACAAGCTGCTTTGTCAACTTACTTCATATCTAATAATCTATGAATTGCCACGTGTAGTACAGTACACCATAATGATCGCCTTGGTAACTTAATAGCTTACTAACTCAAGTGGTAGACCATCGGGAAAATAGCTTACTAGCTCAATTGGTAGAGCATTGTGAAATACACAAACAATGTGGGTTCAAATCCCACTAAGCTACAATTATAAACATGCAACAACCATATGCTTGAGCTGCTTATTATCTCCAGCAGTCAAGTAAATGTTGTATACTTTCTGTTTGTTCACAATGTCCTCTTGCCCTGACATCAGAGCTCACTACGTAGAAAGGACCAATCAACAAAATTTATTAAATGAAAATCCAAGAAAAGATAAAGTTATTGAACCACAAGGAAATGAGGAATCTATCGTCAATTCCCTTCACAGTCTAATAGATGGTTTTGTTTCTCATCTGTCTCGAATGTCTTCTTGGACAGTCATAGCAGCCACATAAGAACAAACTGTGACTTTTCAAAGTTTAAACCAAAACGGAGCCTAATTTATGTAAGAAGTTCTATAGATTTACGTATTTTATGTGACTCCAATTGATGTCTCAAAACATATCCATGAAGTACATTCCAAACACACCTATTTATAACTCCTCTTTCTAAGTAATCTTCCTTTCTATAATTTTCCCTTTTTGGCTTGGAGAGAATATTCTACAAATTCAATGTAAACTTATGTCAAAATTGGCGCCCTTACAGTTTACTCAAATGTTATTTATCTTATCCAATCTAACTCATAGCCCATAGGAGTATCATTCATTATTCAACTTTCCAGCGCAATAATAGAAGTATCAATTAAGAGTAATTAGACTTGTTATTTTTTATTTATCTCTATATTTATTATATGAGTCTAAAACCACACTTCTTTAGTTACTATTAGACAATATCATTGACAATGAGCTTAAAACGCCTTACTGATCTGACCATATCTCTCACATTTCTGTAAAATGTATGTCAATCATTAAATCTTAAGATATACATGACCTTTTCGAAAGCCAAGAAACTGAATATCGCAACATAAATTGATTATGTTTCCTCATTGCAACAACATTGCTTAAGCATACAAGCATCCAGACAAAGTTTCAATAAACTAATCCTTCTTTTTCTTTTTTTCTTTGTTTCTTTCTTTTTGTGAGGGGTGGGACTGTGGGAGGGGTTTATGGAGTTCTAATTAGATGATTTCCTCTTAAAATTGATCCCAAATCGCATTTGCACAACAATCCCCAAGAAACCCACTTCCATAAACATCCAACTAAACATAAAAGCAACAAACTTTTTACTCTTACAATCAATGGAAACTAAAAATTTTAACAACCACAAAAAAAAAAAAAAAAAAGAGTCAATTGCATACAAAAGAAACATAGTATTTCAAGTTCAATATAATATACACCTTTTTCATGATCTCTGTATTATTTGTTTTCCTCTGAATAATCTCTATTGTTTGTTTTCCTTTGAATAATCTCTATGGAAATAAAAATTTTGTTTTGTTTTCCTTTGAATAATCTCTATAGAAATCAAAAAATTATTTTATGTTACTTATTTCAAACACTGAGGTTAGTATAACTCTTGATTTGTTTAAATCATGGTGTCAAACACAAGGCCGCATCGTTTCATATTACTCGTGTCGGAAAGGTTTTCAGCTCTATTGGACCGATTTTTGCTCGCAGCTTTTAAAAGTGTAAAAAAAAGCATCCGAGGCAAGTTTAAGGGATATCTCATGGCCTGAGCCGATATTTGGCGGTTCGACAACCGCATCTTCCCTCTCCCCGCATTGTTGTGACCGTTACTAAGATCGCGACGGGATCCGTGTTTGTACACACTAATTATTGTTTTGCCACATAAAACCAATATTGCAAGTGCAAACATCTTAGAGCATAGCTTGACCTTAACAACCTTTTATATCCAAATCACGCTAAAATGCATCAATTTCCAGAAATATGGTCTTGCCGTGTAAGGCAAGCTTATATCCATCTTGTGGGAGTAAACCAACGCTCCGTTTTGAAAACACTTCAGATGCATTTGAAATAATTACAAGTTCCATTTTAGAGGACTCTATAAAATTGTTATAAAATTGTTACATTTAACCTTTAAATTGCACTTTAAACAACCACTAGAATATATGTGTCTGCCCCATAGTATAGGAGTATGAATAAATTGTGCATGTATACCTTGCTTTCTTCTTTGCCCCATATGCCGCAAACAGCAAGTGCAAGCACCAACTGTTTTGGAACAAATACTTCACAATCAACTTGCTAATTAAATCCAACGTAATTTGAATATTGCAAGAACGCTATTTTGGTGTGCCGCGCGCGTAGGCGCACGGTGCAACAACTAGTATAGAATAAGTAACATAACTTGTTTTCACATTTTTTTAATGAAACTTTATTCTCTTTGGGTTTCAATAACACGGCAAGCAAGCAACACCCCTCCACCAAATCCACTGCATGATTCAGATCCAAGGGAAACTAACTTTGACATGGTTCCAAACATCCAATGAAATAGAAAACAATTCCAATAATTGTTTTAAAATACTCAAATGTAATTTAGACTTATGAACCTCACAATTTTTTTTTTTAAACAATAATATTCTATTGTGTACCTCACTCATATCATCATATTTTTCCCTTTTTATTAGTCATTTCAAATTATTGGCACATACTTTTTATTTTCCAATGGAACTTTTTTATATTTTACTATTTTATCTTTTTTTTTTGTTTTTGAAAGAAAGAGAAATTTCATTAAATGAAAGCCAAACGGCATCTACAATAAGTATTAAAGAAAAACAAGATATAATCAGACAAGATCAAATCAATTTCGCCTTTGAAGAAACTACAATGAACCAGATCGAGCAATACAGCGCAACCCCCTTGTATTTGCTGAATCACGCAGCTATTGATGGGGAAGTCTATCATTCTGACATAGTTTGGGGAAGAAAATTCTTGATTTAACCATGTTGACCGCATCCGAATTTCCAATACTTCCATGTTGATGGTCTTGAACTTCAACCAAGAGGAACAATCTCTCATACCAATTTTTAAACTTCCACGTGGGAAGAGACTAGAATAAACTCCAAACTCCCATAAGAGGAGAGAAAAAACCCAAAAATTAGGTAGAAAACTCTCAAAAAGAGAGAGAATGGAAGATTATTAATAACAAAAACAATAAAACTAGAAGAAAAAAGAAGAATTGGAGGCTTACCATCATCGAAAGGATAATGGCAGCCCCAAACTAGAAGAAAAGGATTAGGGTTTTTTTTGGAGGATACTATTTTATCTTTTTAGTTTCACACTTTCTCTTTACCTTTCTCTATCCTACACTTCTTATATTTTCTCTTACCTTTTCTTTTTTCTATCCACTAGTATCATTGGACATGCCAAAAATAAGCTTACAAACTAATGCAAGACGGATCAAGTACTGTACCGTAGGAAATAAGAGAAACAATAATATGGGACCCTAATCATTCCTTTCTCTCTATATAAGTTTTCCTTCCAAAAATTTATTATATTTCCTTATCCCTTATAACTTTTTTTTTTTTATCTGTGATTGAGAATGTTGAGCCCCATATATGTTGTACACATGTGAATTGTCCCACATTGGAGAAAGAGGAGAGAAAGTACAACGATATAAGCTAGAGGAGCTACAGCTACTCCTACTATTGTCAATTGGTTTTAGTATGGAATCTCCTTTGGGATTGTATATGGACCAAACTCTCCTCCTTCTTATTGGGTTGTCCAAGCCCATTTTCAGTCTTTCAAATTTATCAGAGAATGCGTTAGAGCATCAACATCCTTATTAATAGGCTCTAAAAAGAAAGATTGTTGATACAATCTTTTACCTTTCTTCTCTTAAAAGAGAAATATAAAATGATGGTCGGATGAAATATTATGAAAATATGGCATGGGATGATGAGTTTGATGATTGATATAAGAGAAAAAAACTGATCATAAAAGTTCTATAATCCATAAAATACAAAGCAATAAATAATGATACCAACTGTTTTATTTTTTCAAGGTCGATGTATTGATAAAGAACATTTGCTATGTTTTTGTCACTATATATTTTTACCTTAGAGAGGGGATAATCATTTTCTCTCTTTTTTTTTTTTTTTTTTTTGAGGGAATAATCATTTTCTCTCTTGATCATTATTAAAGAGGAAATATTAGAAAAATATTATGGGATAAGTTTAAATAAAAAAAAGAGGTATATCTTAATTTAAAAATTTCACCATAAATGGTGCTAACAGGAAAAGAATGTGGGAATGAGTTCTAACAGCATGCTATAACAAGGTTTCCACTCAAGAAACATATGCTAAAATAAGGTATGATACAACTCAAATTAAATGTTATAAATAGAATGTTAGGAACTTTTTTAATCAAGAAAAGTTAAAACACTTTAAAGCCTAATTATTGGGATTATTTTTCTGTCTTTAGGAAATTATTATTATGTGAATATTACCACAAGTTGTATAGAATTAGGATTCTTGCATTGGGTTGATTTAGTAACTTAGGATTATTTCCTATCTTTTGGAGTTAGGCGTGTAGCAGTTATCTTCTCTTTTAGTATGCGCATCACATTTCACATCCAAAGATTTAGATGTTGGTTCTTCATAATTTGTGTCGCAAAGTGAAGTATCGTACCTATACTATAAATTACTCCCTTCGTCTTTTTTTTAGTTGCTACATTTACTTTTGCACAATTACCAAGGAAACATGTGGCATGTGGGGACCATTAAAAAATTGATCAATAAAGCATAAAATAGTTGTCTTTTAGTGTCATGAAGATAAAAATAAGGGTATAAAGGTAAATAATATGTAGGTAGGATAAATTTCATAGAACTACCTTTTATAACAAAAAAAATTTCAAAAAACTACCTTATAAATTTTTTTTCCTAAAAACTACCTTATAAAACAAAACCCGTTTCAAATGTCCACCAATTGACGACATCAGTTAATTTTGACCGTTAACCCCTCCTTTGACCATCACATGATGGTCACTTGAGTTCACTAAAACTAACAAAAACTCAATTGCAACCCTAAAATAATCCAATACGAATCTAAGATTATGACTCACGTGAGTTTTAATGAATTCACATGACCAACATGTGATGGTCAAAGGAGTGATTAACGGTCAAAATTAACGGATGTTGTCAATTGGTGGTCGTTTGAAACGGATTTTGTTTTATAAGGTAGTTTTTTGAAGAAAAAAAAAATTTATAAGGTAGTTTTTTGAATTTTTTTGTTATAAAAGGTAGTTTTATGAAATTTATCCTATATGTGTATCACATACTAAAAGTATAAATAATTAGCAAATGTAGTAAGTAAATTGAGACACTTGAGAATGGCAAAATATAGCAAATAAAAAAAAAAAAAAGAGTAAAAGACATTGTACGGAACATGCTTATTTAAGCAATCAAAAATGTACACGATAAAGTGTAAAAGTGAGCCAGTGTGAAAAAGTCAAGACTTGCTGGGTAGTGGCCTAGTGGGTAACGCAACAGTGATTAGTGAATAGTAAAAATAGTAACCCACGTGAAATGCAAGATATTCTCCATTAGGAAATTGATTAAGATAAGCAAAGAAATTCTCCAACGTGAAAGTGATTGAAAAGGGGTCACAATAATATTATTGTGGATCAAAATCAATTATTTAATATAGTGATTCTTTTTTGTATATAGTAACCTTATAAAATCTTAAGTTATACTACACAGTTACTATCTACCATAGTGACTGCTTTTTTTAATATAGTCACTCTTTCTTACATTAGTTTATCATAATAAAATTTCACTTTGTGACATAGTACCCTTTTTTTTTCACATAGTCAAACTTTGCAATTTATATTTACTAATCTTTATATCTATTTTTTTATATAGTATCTTTTTTTATAAATCACATGAATTAGCAATAGCCAATAGGTCTACACTAATTTAGTGTGGATTAGGTCCAAAAAAATTTTTACTTTGATGTTTCACTTTAATTATATTCAATAATAGTAACTAAGCATCAAATATCATCCATAAATATGGAAAACCTTGAAATCCTTTGATCCTGTTCCTGTCTGGCAAACCTTGTATATTCCATTACCATAGTTTGGAAAGTTATATTGGGAACGGTTGTCCATGCATGCATAATGCATTATAGAACTAAAACAATTTCACAAAGTAAGATGCTGATTCATTAATATAATAGTATTCAACGAACTTCCCTAAAAACAAAAATATTCAACGAACGGAACTAATGATCCACTAACTAGTTGCATTATTTGTACTTAGCCATATTTTAAGGGTTCATAGTTAATACTCCATATAGATGAACATTTAAAATAAACTTTAATGAATTAAAACACACAATGCTAAGTTAAGGCTTCTTGAGTAAAGGAGATAAGATGCTTCTTGGGAGGAATGCTGTGTAAACCAAAACAAAACCTAAAGCAGGTCTTTTATAAAGCAAAAGTTAAATTGCACACAATTACATATTCTAATCAATTTAGAACTGAAAGGAGAGGGGTATTTTAACTACATAAGTTTTTTTTTTTCGGACAGTAGGATATAAGTTTTAGGTGATAAGTATAATCTCTATTATATACGAAACTCTTGAGGACTTTGGTGTCCACCTCGAGCTTCCCTAAAATACCCTTTATGTTTTTATTTTTCCAATATAACTAATGAGGGCAAAAAAGTCATATAACTTTTTTTTTTAAAAAAGCTCTAATGTAACTGCCATATTTTTCCCCAACAAAAACTACCACATCTTTTTTAGTGAAAGTAACTTCCTGATTTTTGAAAACAAAAGAATGAAACATGTACAATATCACCGCGATGTTCGCGCACGCATCGCGTGCAAAAAATACTAGTAACCTAAATGGTAAGACATCATGCATTAAAAAATGGACTATAGTTTGTGTAATTTAATTAGAATGTAATAAAAGTATATCTTAATTACCAGTAACTAAAAATAAGTGGCTAATTACTAATGATATGGTATTAAGAGACATAACATTTGATTTATGTAAAGACGTAATGAAGTTAAAACAATTACTTCAATCTCAGAACAAACTAATGTAAATCTGTATATACAAATGTTTGATTAATAACTATCTCGTCTCCACGAATTGAACTTACGCTCCCGTTAATGAAAAAATTATTTTGTGAATATTCTGTAGGTCATCACTAACACTATTGTCCATTTCAATGAGAGTTTAGAGAGTATAACTAAAGAAAAAAAATCAATTAAGAAGGGAAAGTAATAGACTTCAAAATTTACTGCGCACCTCGTTGTAAAGTTTGTAGGCCAATTAGGTGTTTGGCCATATTCTTGATTCGCAACACTGTCTCCACTTATGTTTTCCTGAATTCACTGTTCTTTTTATCTTCTTTCTTTGACTCACCTTATCTACTTTCTATTTTCTAAGCTTAGGCTCAACCCTTAAAATGTTTAAAGTGGGACATAAAATAGGGCCTCATTTTTAAAGGGGCTTTTAAATTGAAAAAAAAAAATCTTTAAACACAAAAGACTTAAAGTTGATAGTCAAAATGGCTGCAAGTTCTTTGAATTTAGCTCTTCTTGGAATGTATCAAAAGATTTTGAAGAGGAAAACTTAGTTTGATGCATGTTTATTATTTGGTTTACTTGCATATTTTGGTAGTTTCTTTTAATTTATTTATATAGGGTTTTTATATAGGGGCTTATTTTTTCAATATTAGCACAGGCTTCTATATTGTTTGGGCTTAGCTTCAAGAGTTAACGAAGGCTAAAGAATTCTTAGATCATAATATGATGTAGTCGAGTATTTGAAAACAAAAATTAAAAAAATAAGAAAAGCTTATTGGTGCATTCTATAAAAGATACATATTCATATAATCATATGTTCTAGGATAGTCTGAACACTTTTCTAATTTTGTTTGTCCCAAATTAGTTCAAACATTTCTAATACAATTATTCTATTTCTCCCTCCGTCCTATAAATCCATAATAGACTCGAATACTTTTCTTTTTGTTTGTCCTTATTTAGTTTGAACGCTTCCATTTTTGGTATAGCCCCACTATTATTATATACTTCCTGCGAACCTAAACAAGTGTTACGTTGAGTAAATTGACACTATTTATCAACTAATTAACTTTGACTCTATCTCCTTACTATTATATAGAGAAAAATAAGTCAAGTGGGATCTTGTTAGATGCATCTTAATGTATAATCAAAATATCAACTTTTTATAATTTAAACTTTTGTGCAATTAAAGATATTAATGATCAAAGAAGTGCATTGAGTTACGTGAAAAAGTAAATGTAACACTTATTTAGGAACATAGAAAGTATTAGTTTTCTTACACCTCTTTGACCCACACCATATCTTCATTTATCGATAAAAAACCCAACTTTCTCTCTATTTCAATAAAAAAAAATCTCCCCCTCAAAAAATAAAAAACAATAAAAAAAAAATCTCAAAGAACTTCGATGCATCCGCTTCTTTAATAAAGTAACATTTGATAACTACACTACAAGTCTACTTATCACCTTAAGGCTTAAACTACGTATTTCAACAAGTGTTCAGAGCTTTATGAGAAGGAGGGAGTAGTTTTCTAGCACCCATCCCCTACTCTATCTCTATCAATATTAATCAAAAGATATCGAACTTTCTCTCTCTTTCATTATAAATCAAACATACTCCATTAAGGCATTAACTCATATAACATTTACCTTTTAATTAAATAATTTTTTATCACCATAATACAACTTATTTTCCTTTAAACTACGTGTACCAAAAAGTGTTTAAATCTTCTGAGACGGAGAGAGTACTTGTAAATTTTAGAAAAATGGAGCTCAAATAAGTTTCAATTAATTTTGACAAATTATAAAATACAATATACTCTCATAAGTCGCAATAGGTTGAATAGGTTCAATTACGTTTTAGTCATATGGAGTGAACACACCCTTAAGCTTCTTTATATATCATATGCTAGGTTTGAAGCCCTTGCGTTGCACGAATTGCTGTTTATTTTATTTTATTCCAATATTTTTGTTAATATTATTGTTGATTTTGTGTTGCTATGAAATAAGATTTTTCAGCACCATTGTATTTACATACTTCCTCCGTTCTTTTTCTATTACAACAATTACCGCTTTAGGTAGTTTCATCTTTTGGAACCATTTCACTTTTGGTTAAAAAAAGTAATTACAGTTGATAATATTACATTTACTTTATGTTAATAAAACCATCATTATTACCCAAATTGCTTTATAAAGTTATGTTTAATTTATTAAGGATTTATTTATCCCCCTACTCCAGTGTACCTCTATGTTAAACGAACCATTTTTTATTTCGTTAAAAACCATGCCCAAACCAATTGTTGAAGTAGAAAAAAAAAGGAGAAAGTATTTGTCATTATACTATAATTTTTAGATTTGTTATTGTGATATATAAATTTTATAATTTTTAATATTCAATTGATAACTATATTTAAGCTATTATTAAATGGTATCTCAATAACAGGTATGACTACTAATACAGTTTAACATGAATAATACCCGAATGATACTTTAAGAAAGTAGAGGGTAATAACTTAATAGATGCAGGACAGAAAGAATAGAGAAAAACATGAGTGCCAGCCACAATTTCAACTTTTAATATAGCACATAAACACTAACGCATATAGAATGGAAGATGGAAAAACCAAAACGAAGATTATAATGATATTATCATGAAGAAAATTACTACCTCCGTCCCAGAATAGTCTGAACACTTTCCTTTTATGTTTGTCCCAAATTAGTTTGAACACTTCTTTTTTTGGCATGGTCCCACCATTAATATATTATTTCTTTTACACATCTTTGGCCCACACTCTACCTTTTATCAATAAAAAGTTACCCAACTTTCTCTCTCCTCTAATAAAAAATACCCCACTAACTCCTATCACATCTACTTTTTAGATAAAATAACATTTGATAACCACACTACAACTTATCACCTTAAACTACATGTCCCAACAAGTGTTCAGATCTTTCTGGGACGGAGGGAGTAATTAAATAGAAAACTAATCTCTATTAATAATCGAAAATACAATTTAAGAGAAAAAAATATATCTTCGTTAATCATGACCATATCAAGTCTTATCAAATTTCCCCCTTTTTTATGATCTGTGACCTCAAATAGTCAAGAAATGCGAACCTTGATTTTCAAATAATTTTAGTAGAATTAAGTTAATGGAGAAAAGAATAAGATTTGAGATATAGATATAGTTATATGAAAAATAAATAAATAATTATGTATATAATAAATATTATAAGAATAAAATAATTAGTCAATTGCATAATACCTCTGAAATCTCGATGACAAACTTTCATTTGATCTTCATGTAATGCCAGCATGGAGTGCTATCGTTTCAAAACTATAGATATGAATTTTTTTATCTTCATACGACTTGATTTTTAAAAGTATGATTTTAAAAGACATAATTACTATTGTCACATATTATATGCTATTTTTATAGTTATTTTTATAATTATTTAAAATAAAGCTAAGAATAAATAATACGTTATTATTCATCTAAATAAATATATGTTCATAAATTGTAAAACTATATTGTATATGGATCTTATTTCGAAGCATATTTCGAGCACTCTCCAACGGTAAAAAAAATATACTATTGCGAATTATGTAGCAAAAGTTATATTTAATTTACATAGTATAATAATTTAGGTTGTTTATTTAAAATTAGAATGTAATATTCACTCATCCAGAACACCTTATATGTATTTATATCTATGTTGAACACCATTTTCTTTCAAAAAAAAAAATTTGTCGAACACTATTTTCTTAAAAAAAATTAAAAGTTAATAAGAATGACATGGCATGCTTAGGTGGAGCTCTTTATAATATTCTAAGGTTGTTTTATTTAAATCAAACTCTAATTTTTACATAATCCAAAACTCTAATATATATGTAACTTTATCGCTATAGATTTTAGTTTTTGTTGAAACAACAAAGTTTCCTTAAATTTTGTTGCAATACTATATTGTTTTGGTTTTGTTGAGTAAGGTTGAGGTTTTAAAAGATAATATGTTTAATCCTGTAAATTGGACCTATAATCAAATGTTATAATCACATGTAATACACTATACTTAATACTCCCTCTCGTTTCTTTTTAATCTACACACTTTCCTTTTTGGTCCGTTTCTTTTTTAATCTACACGCAGTTGCTTTTTCTATTTTTAGTAACATGTCACATTTACTTTCTCCTCTTTTTCCACCCATGTCATCCACTTTTTAACATTTTAACCCACTTGTTTATTTCTCTCTCTCACTTTTCAATTTCTCTCTCCACCTTTTCAGTTTCTCTCTCATAATTTTGCACTTTCTCCTTGGTTCTCCCCCAAAGTGAAGTGAGTAAATTAAAATATAACGGATGGAGTACTTATAGCTATTATTATATTTATCTAAAAAAAGACTAAATAATGTCTTACAATTCATCTAATTTAATATATTTTCATGAGTTATAAAACTATATAGTAAATAGATCCTATTTTGAAGCATATTTCAAGCACTCTCCATTGATAAAAAAATTATAAAATTTTGAATTAGGTAAAAAAGTTCAAACGCAACTCTAATTTCCCCCTTATCCAAAACTCTTTTATGTATTTAAATATATGTAGAATTCTATTTTTTTCAAATATTTAAAATAAAAACTAATGACATTGCAATCCTAAGTGACACTCTCTATTTCATATATTATAGAACTATATTGTAAATGGATCTTATTTCGAAGCATATTTCGAGCACTATCTAATGGTACAAAAATTGTAATATTCCGAATTAGGTAGCAAAAGTTATACACAATTTACATAATATAATAATTTAGATTGTTCATTCAAAACGAAACTCTAAAGTCTGCTTATCCAAGACTCCTTATATGTATTTAAATCTATGTAGAGTTCTATTTTTAGAAAAAAAATTGATGACATGACAATCCTACATGGCGCTCTATATTTCATAAGTTGTAGAACTATATTGTAAATGGATCTTATTTCGAAGCATATTCTGAATGCTCTCCAATGGTACAAAATTTATAATATTCCGAATTTTGTATCAAAAGTTATACACAATTTTCATAATATAATAATTTAAGTTGTTGATTTAAATACAAACTCTAATTTTCGCTTATCCAAATCTCCTTTTATGTATTTAAATCATGTAGAACTCTATTTTTTTAAAAATAAAAATATAAATTGATGACATGGCAATCCTACGTGGCGCGCTCTATGAGCTCGAAATCTTGAGGAGCTCTCTATGCTCCCGAAAAGTTCCTCCTTTATATATATATACTAGGTTTGAAGCCCGTGCGTTGCACGGGTTGTTGTTTATTTTATTTTATTGTAATTTTTTTGTTAAAATTATTGTTGATTTTGTGTTGTTGTAAAATGAGATTTTTCAAGATCATTGTATTTACATACTTCCTCCGTTCTTTTTCTATTACAACAATTACCACTTTAGGTAGTTTCATCTTTTGAAACCATTCCACTTTCGGTAAAAAAAGAAACTACAGTTGAAAATATTACCTTTACTTTATGTTAATAAAACCATCATTAATTACCCGAATTGCCTTATAAAGTTGCGTTTACTTTAATAAGGATTTATTTGTCCCATACTCTAGTTAACTAAAGAGGTACCTCTATGCTAGACTACCCATTTTTTATTTCCTTAAAAACCGTGTCCTAACCAATTAAATGGTATCCCAATAACAGGTATGACTAACAATATCTAATACAGTTTTAACATGAATAATACCCGAATGATACTTTAAGAAAGTAGAAGGTAATAATTTAATTGATGCAGGTTAGAAAGAATACTTTCTTAAAATTGATAAGAATGACATGGCATGCTTAGGTGGAGCTCTTTATAATATTCTAAGTATGTTTTATTTAAATCAAACTCTAATTTTTACATAATCCAAAACTCTAATATGTAACTTTATCGTTATAGATTTTAGTTAATAAATTTTGTTGCAATACTATATTGTTTTAGTTTAGTTGAGTAAGGTTGAGGTTTTGAAAGATAATATGTAAATTGGACCTATAATCAAATGTTATAATCACATATAATACACTATTCTCAATACTTATAGCCATTATTATATTTATCTAAAAAAAAAAGACTAAATAATGTCCTATAATGCATCTAATTTAATATATTTTCATGAGTTGTAACACTATATTGTAAATAGATGCAGGACAGAAAGAATACTTTCTTAAAAATTGATAAGAATGACATGGTATGCTTAGGTGGAGCTCTTTATAATATTCTAAGTATGTTTTATTTAAATCAAACTCTAATTTTTACATAATCCAAAAGTCTAATATGTAACTTTATCGTTATAGATTTTAGTTAATAAATTTTATTGCAATACTATATTGTTTTAGTTTAGTTGAGTAAGGTTGAGGTTTTGAAAGATAATATATTTAATCCTGTAAATTGGACCTATAATCAAATGTTATAATCACATATAATACACTATACTTAATACTTATAGCCATTATTATATTTATCTAAAAAAAAGACTAAATAATGTCCTATAATGCATCTAATTTAATATATTTTCATGAGTTGTAACACTATATTGTAAATAGATCATATTTTGAAGCATATTTCAAGCACTCTCCAATGGTAAAAAAATTATAATGTTTTGAATTAGATAACAAAAGTTAAATTCAATTTACATAATATAATAATTTAGGTTGTTTATTCAAAACGCAACTCTAATTTCCCCCTATTCATAACTCTTTTATGTATTTAAATATATGTAGAATTCTATTTTTTTCAAATATTTAAAATAAAAACTAATGACATGGTAATCTTAAGTGGTGCTCTCTATTTCATAAATTGTAGAACTATATTGTAAATGGATCTTATTTCAAAGCATATTTCGAGCACTATCTAATGGTACAAAAATTATAATATTCTCGAATTAGGCAAAGACAAAGTTATACACAATTTACATAATACAATAATTTAGCTTCTTCATTCAAAACGAAACTCTAAATTCTGCTTATCTTAGACTCTATTTAAATCTATGAAGAACTCTATTTTTAGAAAAAATATAAAAATAAAAATTGATGACATGACAATCATACACGGCGCTCTATATTTCATAAGTTGTACAACTATATTATAAATGGATCTTCTTTCGAAGCATATTTCGAGCACTCTCCAATGGTACAAAAATTATAATATTCCGAATTACGTAGCAAAAGTTATACAATTTTCATGATATAATAATTTAGGTTGTTGATTCAAATCCAAACTCTAACTTTCGCTTATCCAAATCTCCTTATATGTATTTAAATCATCTAGAACTCTATTTTTGTAAAAAATAAAAATATAAATTAATGACGTGGCAATCCTACGTGGCGCGCTCTATGAGCTCGAAATCTTGAGGAGCTCCTTATGATCCCGAAAAGTTCCTCATTTATATACATATATATATATATATATATATATATATATATATATATTGATTGATTGATTTACAAAGTGGTAAAGATTTTTTAACATAACACGTCAAATAATTCTACTTTTTTTGTTTTACCTATTTGTAGCAGCTTCGATATTAAAAAAAAAAAAAAAAAAGAATGAGAAAGAGTGTTGCATGTGCAAGAGTGATAAAATCTCTAGCAATTAAAGGTCACAATTATCTCAAACACATGTTACGGTGTATATGAGTATATGAATCATCCCAGAGATCACGGATCGATACTCATTCCTTAAGTTTTCCCTTTTTTTTTTTTCTCTTCTTTGTTTACTTTTTCCTTCCCCAAAAAAAATGTCTAGTGTATATGAATATATGATCAACACAAACCCTATATATCAAAATAAAGACATGTGCTAGATACTACAATCGGGGCGTCTAGCTATAAGCTATTAGATATTCATCATTCCTTGTTGCATGTGGCAGAGATATGCGTGAGAAAAAATGAATAATGTTACATGCGGGTTTTGAGTAAAACAAACAAAAGTGGAGAGATTAGTGAGTTGTATATGTGAAGGTAATTTTCAAATTACTACAGTTTGTCGAATAGGAAAGAATACACAAATTAAAAACAAAAAATAATTAGAATAAAAAAGAGTAACGTTTACTTACCTTTAACAATAACATTTTTAATTATTGAATACCTTTGATAACTATAGAATAGTGAAAAAAAAAATAACTTTTAAGATTGATCAGGTTATATCAGGTGTAAATATAAGGTTAGAATAAGACTATTCAGGTTCAATAAGATTTAATAAGTTTATTTAGATCATTAAGATTTACAGGTAAAGGCTTGCACCCCAAGTAGAGAATTTTTTTTTTAAGGGAAGAAATAGAGAACACTGATAAGAGTACCAATAACGGAAAGTACTCGCTCATGCATTCTTTACGTTGCTTTTGTCAAAAAAAAATTTAACGGAAAGTACTAATGATGAGGAGACCAAAGGTCAAAGTGAGTAGCATTGTATTATGTGATAATCGCCGCCGAGAACAAACATGTTGTTTCGGGTGACTGGAAGCCTCTAAAACCCTGTTCTTTTGGACTTATTTTTTGTTTAGTTACTCTCTGCATTTCAGTTTCTTTCAGTTCCGTTCAGTTCAGTTTAGTTCCGTTCCGTTCAGTTCAGTTTAGTTCTGTTCCGTTCAGTTCAGCTCAATTCAGTTTAGTTCAATTCAACTCAATTCAGTTCAGTTCAGTTCAGCTCAGTTTCTGCTATTTATCGTGGTAAGTAAGAACCGTCAACTCGTACACGAGGCTTTGGCGCGAATTTAATGGGCACTTAATATTCTTGCAAGGGCTAGAAAAAGAACAACGTTTGAGTTTTTATTTTTATTTTTATGGGAACAACGTTTTAAGCATTGAATTTAGTGTGAAAGATTATACATAAGTGCGAAAATGTTTTCACTTTTCAATCATATATATATATATATATATCGAAAATTATTTACCGTGCGTTTTGTAATTTGTATATAGTGAAAAGTGGTGGCACTGGCATATTTCAAGAGATGAATAGCAGAATGATCATCTTCAAACAAAGAGAAAGAAAAGCAACATTATGCTTGGAGCAGAGGCTGTGTCCAAGTAGATGGGGCCTGGGTTGAAGAGGGTAATATTGATAATGTCGAAGCTATATATGAAAGTATTAGCTCATACTGCAGCTCAAACCGAAGCTCTTGCAAGTTGCAATATACCACTGTCTATCAAGTTGAAAGAAATAAGGACAATCCTAGAATACTTATATTACAGTTAGATTTTCTTTAGCTGTGTGCATGTTAAACGAGATGAGGTGTCTAAAGCACATATAATCTCGCTGTTAAAACTAGGAAAGAGTAGTTGTTTGTCACCTATTGTCACAAAAAAAAAAAAATCTTGTGAGAAAAAGTTTGATGCCTATGTGTATGGTATTGCTTGTCTAGTTTCAAATACTTTCTTTTTCTTCACAAATTTATTAAAGTGATATCGGGAGGTAAGAAGATTTATGAAAACAATACAAAATTTACATATAGTGTTCCATTATCATTGGTATTATTATGAAATTTTCTGTTGCAAGTGTAGGAAAATATCTAATCTCATTACTATCCCTCATTATAGGCTTTCAAACTTACAGTCAAAGTATGCCTGGAGTAGCAAGACAAAGAGTGTGTTCTTTTCAACTTATTTTTCCTTATCTGAACCTAACCTATAAGATCTTATTAGATTATACCTAATTTGAACTTATTTTTTTGGATACGTATTGAAAATAAGGTCAATAAAGTAGGCGCAAAAACGAAGAGATTGATTAATCTCGGAGTATTATATAAGGGAAGGGGGGAGCAAATGGTGTCCACTTGAAATGACCCCTTTACCCTTACTTACACAATAAATCATGGGATTATTAATAAAGAATAAATTTAAAATAAAAAAAATCAACCATATTTAATAAGTCAATAATAATCTATTTGACATAATTGTCAATCAATACAAGTTTTAAAAAATATTCCTTTGTTATATGAAGGAAATAGAAACCTTGAAAATACAATTCAAAAATATTACTTCATACAACACAAACACCATTATTTAACTTAAAATCTGAATTACAATAAAATTAAATTCTTACATAACATACATTCATAATTCGCCATCGTCCAACTCTGTGCAAAACGAGTATCTAACAACTATGAAACAATGTCAAGGCGAAATACAGTTGAAAAATTGGCACTTTATTGCTCCGTGCACATTGCATTTAATCACTTTGAACATTGTCATGTACGAAATCGCTGTTTTTTTTAATTACAACCTAAAAATCATAAAAAAAAATATGTTGATCATGACCTCTTTAATATATCACGTGCATAACTCTTTAATACTCCCTCCATTTCTTTTTAATTTACTCACTTCACTTTTGGGGAGAACCAAGGAGAAAATTAAATACAAAAGTATGTGAGAGAAAATGAAAAGTGTGAGAGAGAAATTGAAAAGTGAGAGAGAGAAATTAAAAAGTGGGTTAAAATATTTAAAAGTGGATGTCATGGATGGAAAAAGAGGAGAAAATAGATGTGACATGTTACCAAAAAATAGAAAAAAGCAACAATGTGCAGATTAAAAAGAAAACGACTAAAAAGGAAAGTGTGTAGATTAAAAAGAAACGGAGAGAGTATAAAGGAAAGGGGTGATATAATATATTGTAACCCTATGAAAAATTATGAAGTAGCCTTTAAATTTAAAAACTAAGGTACAAAACTTTAAATTCACGCAACATCGCCCGCGTAAATTGCTATAGTGTTTGGTTTGAAAACGTGATCAAAATTTTGTTTGTTGCCTTCTAACTCGTCTAATTAAAGTGGTCAAGAATATCTAATCTACATCAATTACGAATAACCATTCTTTACATGAAAAAAGCTTTAGTTGACCATATTTTACATACTTTAATTGGATTATGATTGAAATGATCCGAAGCACACTATAATGTAGGGAATTATTTTCCCCATCCATTGAAGATTAATTATGCGGGATTATGGTTTATGACTTGATGCATAATTATAGGATGATAGGATGAATAAATTTAGAGTGTCTTTAATTCATTTAGAGTATAATAGTATTACTTTTTGGAGGAAAACGAGATAAACAAATATAATAAGACTACTTTTTGGTGGACTAAGTCTCCTAATAAGAAAAGTTGAAACAATGTAGCAAGTAAAAAAAAGCAACTATTTAAAGAAAATATAGCAAGTAAAAAAAAGCAGATGTAGTAATTTGTATCTTTAGGGATCTTATGATGGTGTCATATCTTAAATTAATATGTAAAACAAACATTTTATCACATGGTATTTATTTATCTCTAGTGATGCAAATAGTGAGACAATGAGTAAAGTTTTCTTCTGTCAATCTGATCTTAACCTATACTACCTTTTATATGTCAAAAAGGCCTTATATTGATAATATGAGCAATGCCATTACCTTAAATACCATTCACTATATATAGTAGTTACTAGTTACGTACTTACATTTTATCACATGGTATTTATTTATTCTCTAGTGATGCATAACTGTACAACAAACATTTTATCACATGGTATTTATTTATTCTCTAGTGATGCAAATAGTGAGACAATGAGTAAAGTTTTCTTCTGTCAATCTAATCTTAACCTATACTTTTATATGTCAAAAAAAGGCCTTATATTGATAATTTGAGCAATGCCATTACCTTAAATACCATTCACTATATATAGTAGTTACGTACTAGCTAGAATCTGGACTTTTTTTTATATATAAGCGATTAAGCCATATTCATTATTATTGTACTCTAAGCTTCCAAGCTGATTAACCCCATCTTCCTCCTCTAGACTCTAGTTGATCTCAAATATTAAATCAATAATCACACACACACAAACACACGTTAATAAATATATATGGATCATCAGAAGAATTCATTAAGCTTCAATAATGAATATACTTCTTATGAAGGGTGGGAAACGTTTATTAGGGTTAGCAACGAGGAAGAAGAACAGACAACGAAATTACGAAAAGGTCCTTGGACTCCCTGAAGAGGACTATAAGCTCACCTCTTCAATTGCCATTCACGGTGAAGGTCGCTGGAATGCTCTTGCTCGTCTTGCGGGTAATTTGTTTTTTATAAATGACAATGGTCTTATCAATCTGTTTGCATAACCTCCGATAATAAATGAAGGTAATGGCAATTATATACATAGAGGTATTGATTATTATTTATTGGTTTACCAATTCACGGGATTGAGCCGATCGTGCAAAAGTTGTAGGTTAAGATGGCTAAACTACTTACGTCCAAACCTAAGACGTGGTCCTTTTACGCTTCAAGAACAGCTGCTCGTCATTGAACTTCATTTTCGTTGGGGCAATCGGTATGCAATATAATACTCCAATTTGCTACTAATAGATACGACAACATTATATAAATATACATATAACTATTAAAATAACTATTTTGTTGGGAAAAACCTAATAAATTTTTTTTGTTGAAAAAGACATATTATAATACTTCTTTTGTTATTTCAAACCACCTCAACGTTTTCCGGCCAAAAAGTTCATGTTATGGCGTTGACTTTTTTCCCTTTCTCATATAATGAGACCTCCCTATTTCTCTTTCTCATTAATCCCTTAACCCTATCAAGCCCTTTCCTCTTATCTCCTATTTAGGGTGTGTTCTCTTCACCTTAATAAATTAAGTTTCAGGTCCAATCAGTTCAGTTCGGTTCAGATAAGTTTCAGTCAGGTCCAATCAGGATAATAAAGTTCCAATCAGGTCCAATCAGGATAATAAAGTTCCAATCAAGTCCAATAAGTTCCAATCAGGTGCAATAAGTTCCAATCAGGTTCAATCATGTCCAATAAGTTCCAAATAGTCAATGATCAATAAATTTTGCAATTCATCTTTAAATAACTAGATATAACATGTTTTTGTAACTAATAACAATGAAAGATATAAATGTTATTAATTGATTTCCTACTAGTGCTTTATGAAATCAAAGCAGTACTATTAGATATATTAGTGGTGAAAGTTGTGTATAGGCAAGCATATAAATAATATTTTTTTTTTGTTAAAATGTTAATCATA
This sequence comes from Beta lomatogona, assembly GCA_947646795.1. Lineage (NCBI taxonomy): Eukaryota > Viridiplantae > Streptophyta > Magnoliopsida > Caryophyllales > Amaranthaceae > Beta > Beta lomatogona. Next base: position 237,029 of record CANSNZ010000744.1, on the reverse strand, counting down.
AGAGATAACTAATAATTACTATATTTCTGAGAGATTAAATTTTAATGATTATTATGTTATAATAAATTTTAAGGGATAGTATTTATGTTAGGGGTAATATTTATGTTATTACTCATCAATTTTTTTTTAAAATAAGGTCAAATAAGTTCCAATCAGGTTCAATAAGGTCTAATAAGTTTCAATCAGGTCAATAAGTTTCAATCAGGTCCAATAAGTTCCAATCGGGTTCATTCAGGTCCAATAAGTTGAATCATGTCCAATAAGTTTAGTTCAAGTTCAATAAGTTTAGTTCAAGTTCAATAAGTTTAGTTCGAGATAAGTTCAGTTCAAGATTGTTCAGGTGAAGAGAACGCACCCTTAATGCACATTACTCACACAACTACCACTTGAAGGTTGGAATCTTCCTCCCTCTCTCCTCTGTCATCTTTCAAAGATTTTTTTTTTTTTTTTGGGTAATTCTTTGTCCTACGTGATAATAATACAAGGAGCAAAGGTGGAAGGGTAAAAATTAAAGCCCTAGTACCACTGTAAAAGTCATTGAGTGCAAGGTTTTGAAGCTAATTCCCCTCCAATTTTATATATATATATATATATATATATTGGTTTGCTTTATTTTTGTCTTTTCTATGCATCAATGGTGCTCTGTAACTTTATCATATTATAATATTGAATTGTGAAGAATAATTTGATTGTCATTAGTTTGAAAGTGCGTGGTTGGTATAATTTAACATCTGTCGTTCTATAATTTCCAGCTAACCTTTCCTTCCTTGAATAGGATTTTGAACAAAACACCACAATCACAGGAGGTTGGTAAAGTAGTTGTGGAAGATGAGGAATTTTTAGACATCGTTTTCCAAAATCTACATATTAATTCAAGAACAAACAATTTAATTATAAATCCCTAAAAATTCGACAAGATTGAGAAGAAATTGAGGAATTGAAAAAAAAATTAAAACTTGTGAATTTTTTTGGAATCTTTGCTGCTCAAATTATCGAGAAAAGATGAAGGAGATATGAATATTACCTTTGCTTGTTTGGGTTGGAGAGCTTGAGTTCTTCAATGGGGAGCTGTCGCATCTGATTCACATTCTTTCGTTTATTTGGGGTTGGGAACAGTAAATATACTGGGATATCAAAAAGAATCTGAGCATGTTGCAAGAATTCTAATGAAAGTAGCTAGCTACCTTCTTTTGTTTTCTTTATTGAGGTGTCTTAATGACATTAAACTAGGGTGGTCCCATTATATGATAAAGGAAGGTAAAAAAATCAATGCTGGAATATGGACTTTTTGGCCGAAAAACGTTGAGATGGTCTAAAATAACAAAGGGAGTATTATAATAGGTTTTTTTCAACAAAAAAAAAAAATTATTAGGTCTTTCCCAACAATTTAGCTATTTTAATCAGTCTTGCGATCCCACCGCCGCCGGTGAACTAAAACGACACTGGGGCTTTCCCAATAAAAAGTTCTAAATATATATATCCACATGTAGGATATTATTGCTAGTTTTTTTTTTTATTTTTATGTGTGTGATTTTTGAAACATTTATACATTCAGGACTATAAAAGTCAAATGGGAAAAGCTAAATGCAAAGACTTATAAGAAGCTAAAAATGGAAAAAACAAGCATTAACTGTTCATTTATTGCATAGTTTAAAACAAACTTTTATCATAAATGTACAACTAATTTCCATTTTAAGCTTATTCAAAAAAAAAAATACCCTTTTTCACATTCATATCTAAAAAAAATATATGGAAATAAATTGCGTCCAATAGGATTTGAATCTATACCAAAGGCTTAGAAGACCTATGTCCTACATATCCATTAGACTATGGACGCTTTTCATTCCGATTTTTTAGCATTTTGTACTTATTTTTTGTTTCGAAAAAGAATCCGATTGTATGGAATGTGAGATGAGAGAATTTTTTGGAATTGTGTATTCAACTCAATGATGCAGCAATTAATACAGAATAGAGCGGGTAGCGGGAATCGAACCCGCATCGTTAGCTTGGAAGGCTAGGGGTTATAGTCGACGTTCATTTTTTCTTTTTTTAACTTCTCTAATTCAAAACCGAACATTGCTACTTAATTAGATATTCGATTTATAAAATTTAGTTTAGTATAGAATATCCGTTCAATTTCGACCATTATTATGATATTACATATTCCAATCCGATTGGATATCAAAAACAAAACAGATACAGGATTTGATCTCTTCACCGAGATAAAGATAGAATAATCAGAAACAATAAAGTATTTAACCAACATTTTTTGACCTTTCTATTTTATTGTCACAAAAAAAATTTTCGGAGAAAAGAGATATTTTTACCTATTTATGTATTTATGTCTTTTATGTAGCCCTAAGGGCTGCATATAGCATAACCCTTAATTATATGGTTCATGTATGTAAATCTAGGGTTATGATATTAGACTCTACATAAAGTTCTTTACAACAACAATGTTAAAGCATATCAAAGGATAGGGATAAGCTAAATCTAGGGTTGTGATTCTAGACTTTACATAAAGTTCTTTACAACAACAATGTTAAAGTTCATTACAACAATCTAGACTTAGGCCCTGTACTTTTGGACTTATTTTCAAAAAAAATAAGTAAAAATAAGTTCGATTCAAAGAAAAATAAGTAAAAATAAGTTCGGTTCAACAAAAATAAGTTCGGTTCAAAAAAAATAAGTTCAAGTATTACAATTAATGTTGTAATTATTATTTTTGTTTTCAATATTATTATTAATATTATTATTATTAATATTATAATTATAATAACGATAAATTTGAAATTTTTTTTTATTTTTTATTTTTTTATTTTATATTATTTTTTTATTTTAATATTTTTATTATTTCTTATTTAGTAATTATTATTTAGTAATTATTTTTTATTATTTATTATTTATTATTTATTATTATTATTATTTATTATTATTGTTTAATATTATTATTTATTATTATTATTTAATATTTATAATTTATAATTTATAATTTATAATTTATTGTTTATTATTTATTATTTATTATTTATTATTTATTATAATTATTATTATTTATTATTTATTATAATGATAATTGTTATTATTTATTATTTATTATTTATTATTGATTATTTATTATTTATTATAATTTATTATTTATTATATATTATTTAATTATTATTTAATATTTAATATTTAATGTTTATTATTTATTATTGTATTATTATTATTTATTATTTATTATTATTATTATTATTTATTTATTATTATTATTTATTATAAATATTTATTATTATTATTTATTATAAATATTTATTATTATTATTTATTATTTATTAAGTATTTATTATTTATTATTATTATTTATTATTATTAATTATTATTATTTTTTATTTTTTATTATTAATTATTATTATTTATTATTTATTTATTATTATTATTATTTATTATTATTATATTATTATTTATTATATTATTATTTATTATTATTATTTAGCAAAAATAAGTTCGGTTAAAGAAAAATAAAATAAATTCAATTCGAGTTTAACGAAAATAAGTTCAAAAGAACGGCGCCTTACAACCCTGGGATTGTTGTATTATTCTGACATATGTATGTAATGCGTAGGTGGTCAAAGATAGCTGAAAATCTACCAGGAAGAACAGATAACGAAATTAAGAATTATTGGAGGACCAAAGTGCAAAAGCTAGCTAAGCAGTTTCAATGCAACATAAATAGCCCTGAATTTAAAGATGCTCTACGCCATTTTTGGATTCCAAGGTTAGCTGAACAAATTCAGGCTGCTTCAACTGCAACATCACACACTACAAACGCCCAAATCCAAGGCCCAACTTATGATTCGGGACTTGGGCCTAACGAAAGTGCCCAAATCCAAGGCCCATCTTATGAGTCAAATGGTAGTTACAGTAGCGCCAGTACTAGCCCAGTAGATTATTGCTTGTTGGATTCAATATTATCCTGGGATCAAACTTTTCAGGACCAGTGTGTAGTTGGGCTTGACAATCTGTGTTCAAAGCCCAGTTCTCTGACAGATTCATGTGAGGCCCGTATTTCTCCTGAGTCTGGTTTATCTGCTGAATTGGATCTTGACTGGGAGCAGCTCAATGACCTTCTGTGGGAGATAGACACCAAATGAAGAGGATCATATGTTGTTCTTAGCTTGGCTTTTTGCTACAGCAACTAGATTAATATTTGTTTGATTGACCGTTTGAAACTACAACATAATATAATGCTAGATTTCTCATATGATTAAACAGTTTATATAAAGTTACTCATATATGATACTTCCATCGCTCTATATATATTAATTGCAACATACTTTTTAAGGTAATGATTTAATTAACGTGGTACTTCTAAATAAGGGATATGTTGCAATTAACATCGTGAAATGAATGGAGGACAATATAACCTAACCGACTAAATTATGATGCTATAAGATTTCAAATGTTAAGTGATTGACCTGACCACATACATGCACCTTCCATTGCATGATGTAAACTAGATTTCAGATAAGAATGTGTCTATTGACACTTATTTTAATTTATTTCTCTCAATTAGATTGCTAAACTAAGTTGACAACATTGACAAACGTCTGTGATTACAAGTTGAATTTCACAGGAAGTAGTGTGGGGTTATTTACACATGCAGATGCAGTTATATAACCTTTGAGCATGTAGAATTTGGAGTTGTTCATCATCATCAACATTTTATTGCCACTTGCAAATGTCAAATATTGGTGGAGGCAAAATCAGTTGGGATACAGCTAATTTGGCCTGTTATGCTATTGCTATCTTCATTCACCTAGCTACCTTCGCACCAAGATTATCTTTTACAGTTGCACGGCTTTAGCCCTTATTCAACTATACAATTCTTCATGGTATAAACTTTAGTAATATATGTGTTATATGTGATTACTACAAATAACACAGTATCACTAAGTGCTTCTAGAGGAGCTTTTGTATTAGGCCCCATGTTGTAAAGGAAGTTATCGTTTCTCACTAATCTTTGATACACAATAATGATGCATTTTTCTCAATTAATTAGTAACAAAGTGCAAGCAATTTAATGACCCATTCCGATGTAGTCCATTACTATCTGAAAGTCTTCTACGATCCATTGAAATGTACATTTTTTTTTTTTGAATGAAGGAGCAATACTATTAATAAATAAGAGTGTTTAAAACATCCCTTTGATGATTTTGAGCCATCGGTTCCGAAATAGTAGCTAAAACATTAAGTCTATCAACTTCATAGAATTTAATACAATTCAGGGGAGGGGTGCTCAAAATACAGAGGGTGTTAAGGCCATCTGTTTTCCCCTTCGCATTCTTCGCAATACTATCCGCAAGTTTATTTGCTCCTCTTCCTTCAAATTGTAATCTAGTTCCTCCTCGACAGTGGAGCAACTCCCTGCACAAATGCAAAATATCCGGCTCATGACTGTTAATGTTAGTCTCATTTAAAATAGCCAACTTTGCACGCAGACAATCTATTTCCACTGTAATATTTTCCCAACTTTTCCCATCTGCCCATTGCAAGGATTTTAGTATCGCTTTTATTTCGGCTTCAAAAAAGCATTGTTCGCGTAAGTGGCGAACTGAAAACCCTCAACCCAAAGGCCTTCGTGATCACGGCTGTAACACCCCGTATTTTTATACCTGTTTAGTAATTGTTTATATTATTTTAGTTTTTTTTTTTTAAAAAAAAATATTATTTTATTAAATATATTTTATTGCTCTCATGTTGACTTTACATCAAAAGGAGTCAAAAACTAATTCCTAGAATTACTAGGTTTACTATCTAACCTATCACTATATCTCTAGTATAAGGAGAGAGAAAGTGTTAAAATTAGAAAAAAAAAAAAGAAAACAAAGAAAGCAAAAGAAAGAAAGTAGTGTGGTACAGCATTCTTGCTCCTCCATATCTCATGGCCAACGTATTCCAATTTCTCCAAATTCTTGCCTCCATCAAATTAAAGCTACAAAATTTCCATACTCCAACAATCATTCATCCATCTCTACATCTCTCAGTTTTGTGGGTTTCTCGAAAAAGGGAAAAAAAAAAAGTGGGTTTTATGTTTGTGATTTTCGGGTCGATAGTCGGATCGAACCAAGAGCTTGCTGGGTCCTTTTTGGAGTAATTTCACTCTTATTACTTCCCCCTAATCAAGTAAGATTCTTTATCATGTTTTAATTTCAGTTTTGGCTTAATTTTCAATTGGGATTTTGTTAGATTAAGATTCTTGAAAAAATTAAATTGGGGGAAAAATTTTGTTATACGAAATTTGTGTGTTGATTCATGTTTGATGTTTAGTTTTATATGGGTATCAGATTTTCGAGAATAGCTTGCAAAATTATGATTATTGTGATTCATTCTAAAATTCTTGTTGTGTTGTACTTGTGATTAGTTATGGCTAGCGTTTATTTTAAGCAAATGAATGATGTTAGTTTGATGGAGTTTGCACGGTAAAAACAATGTTTAAGGTTATAATGTTTGCTTCCTTCTACGATAAAAAGTAAAGATGTTTTCTTTTGTTAATATAATTAAATTACCTTAGTTTTAGTTTGCTGGCTTTGTCGAGATATTGCCGTATGGTTGAATGTTATGCTCTACTGTACTATTGTTTCATAGTTGATTATATAAAAGAAAAAAAAAACTTTAAGAAGATTGGTGTATGTGTGTGCTGTTGTTGTTGCGTGGTTATGGTGTGTTGCTGTTATGTTGTGGTATGGTGGTGGTGGTGTGTTGTTGTGGTATGGTTGTTGTGTTGTGTTGTTATACTAGTATGTGGTTGTGTTCTTTTGACTTGGTTGAGTCGTTTAAAAAAAAAAGTTAATTATATCCTATTAACTAGGTTATGTTATTTATAGGCGAATTATGTGAAGTATAGTCAAGTGACTTATACTATATTATTGTAGATTGCGGGTTCGTAGAGGAACCTTTCTGACTTGAGATTGAGATTTATTGATTGTGGTTGCTGATAAGGTAAGATTTCTTACTTTGCTTGTACAGATGAGTTCAGAAATGTTTTCACATTGTTTGGAAATTTATTTTAACAATGAAATTGTTTTATGAAGTTTATACTTTGAGATTTAAATTATTCTCGATATTTATATCGAAAGAGGTGATAAGATTATTTATGAGATTTATATAAAAAGGAGGAAGTTCCTCAATGTTACCAAGTTTAATGAAAATGTGGGGTTGCCGGTAAGCGGTATTCCTCGAGTATGGAAGTAAGTTGAGTTAACAGTGTCTCAACCGTTTATTTAGTAGTTGGGAGTATATCGGTCAATACTCTTGCCATATGTCTTCCTTCTTGGTACGTTATCAAGTTAGGGGTATGCATACTAGGGACTTTGGTGTTTACCTTATCTAGTGAGCCTAGCTAGCTCATTGGATTTTCATTACTTCCTACTCACAAGATTACGAAAAGTTATATTTGAAAGTTTTGCGTAATGGTTCGTAAAGAAAGAAAGATTGGATCCGAGATTGTTAGAAAATTAATATATTATATATAATCAGTACAAACTTTTTAAATGAATTTGTAAGATATTCCTATATATCTTACCCGCACATTGAATAGTTTTGTTTTATTACAAGTATTAAATCTTGCTCGCCCTTTGGCCGATATTACAGTGTTTAATGTGCAGGGACTTGAAGATAGTTAGCTCCGGTTGGGTTAAAGAGTGCGTTGGATCTCTTTCGATTTAATAAGACTTTAAAAAGACTTCCGCTGTTATTTATTTGACTATAAGATTTATATTCTGGTTTGTAATAATTAATTTACATTCTATTTAGTTGGTTTGTAATAATTATTTAAAACTTATTATTTATTATTTTAATTAGAACCATTAGCCTTGCGGTTATTATTACTAATTATCGCGGCGTAGCACCTCTGGATTTCCAAGTTTATTTATATTAAGTTGTTTTTAGAAATATTGGAAATTCAGGGTTGTTACAGTTGGTATTTAGAGCTTTAGGTTACTAAGACTTCTTTAAGATGACCTTAAACAAGAATAGGTAAATAAATTATTAAAATTGAAAAGCCGTTGTGAGGAAGTGACATGGGAAGAGAAGGAATTATATTATTACTTTGTGTTGATGATATATATACTTCACATTTGATTTGGTTGCTTGATTTATCGGAGTTTAGAAACTAGTAAAATTATAAATTATTTGAGTTCTTGCATTTAATTTATTATTTGGTAAGGGTGAATCATTTTTGGTTTATCTTTGTTTCTATTGTGCTTTTAAGATGATGCGTAGACATGTGCGTGCTCGAAACTCAAGTTCGAATCGTATGATGCGTGAGATAGCTCAATCCACTCGAGCCTTAACTGATACTATGGAGAAATTTGCTGAGGCTCAAGCTACTGCCCTTAATACTCCTGTTACTCCTTTTTCTGGCAATGCTAGTTCCAAAACTGCTATGATTTCTAAGGCAATTGACCAGAAGAAACCTTCTTCTTTTGATGGTAAGGGTGACCCTACCAAGATGGAGAACTGGATTAGAGAATTTGACAAAATCTTTACCACTCTCCAAGTCCCTGATGAGATGAGGGTTGATGCTGTTGCCTATTATCTGGTTGAGGATGCTGATATTTGGTGGACTCACAATAAGTTTGATCTGACTACTAAGGTGACTGTGGATGAGGAAGGAGAAGAGCTCATGGAGGAGAGAGAGTTTGGTTGGACTGAGCCCATGATGGCACGCCCTTGCGCACCTTCCAGAGCGCTACCGTTGCTGTTGATGCCGACTACTTCGTCGTCCTCAATATTATATTCGAGGTACACTTACTACCTAATCTAAATAATTAGTTACACCTATTGCTAATCTTTCGACTCTTTTTTTTTTATAAAGAAACGTTATGTAATTTTGATCATTAATTCCAATGTCTCAATATATAGTAATGGCTTATTATATCTATGTATGTAGGCTGAAACCTAAAGAATTCATGTACTGCAATATTGTAAAGATGATAATATTTTTGATAATGTTACGTGAGTTATATCTAATAAATGATATCATGGTACAATGTGTTATAAACATGAATTTTACCTGGGATCTTAAGAAGTTATAGAGGTACTTTTGACAATAGTGGAAATGTAGCTGAAACTGAAAAGAAAAAGCTAAGGCACTAGTTGAATTGAAAAAGAGGGATGAAAACAAAATATTCTGTTCGTTTTCATTATTTTGCGAAGCTATACAAAGTAGAATCTGAATTGAAGTCAAATTCATCTCCTTAATTCTATCTGACTTACTTGTTGAGAAAATTTTAAATCTTAATCATTTTAAATAGTTGAAATGGGTTATCATCTTTTATAGGTATCTATTATATATGTGCTTAATATTGATTGGATTTGTGGGGTAGAACACGGCTACACATGAAGTAGGGAAAGCTGGGGAGCAAGCAGTGGCACTAAGGATATCAGGCACCAAAGCTTCCTTTTATGAGGCTAGTTTTTATGGGTTGCAAGACACACTTTATGATCACAAAGGTCTTCACTATTTCCGCAATTGCTTTATTCAAGGCTCCGTTGACTTCATCTTTGGTTATGGAAGATCATTCTACGAGGTCAATTCCTTTTATCATTATAGTCTATATATTAAATATTTTTAATTCCTCTAGTAAAAATAATGAAAGTATATATGAAAATACTAATTAAATTAAATCTAACAAGATATAGTATAATGATATTTTAAAATTACATTAGTGAAAATTCACATTAAAAATTTCAAACATTGACTAGAAGTGTAATAAGAAAGTAATACAGTTTATATTTTTGTTCATTATTAATTTTTGTTTTCAACGTCAAGTTTTTTCAAACAAAAAAATTTTGCACTTTAATGTTGTCACCAATTTTAAGAAATAGATATTGTTAGTAGAAGTACGACTTACCTTTGGTTCATTAAACATCCTATTTCTATATAGAAGACGAACATCAAGGGGGATACTAGATAAGTTATCGTGTCAAATCGTATGTACTTGATCTATATGTATTGTAATTTAGTAGATAATTGTCAGCAAAATAAAATTTATGCTATAAACTAACCAATTCGGTTAAGTCTTAACGAAGAATAATGCTCCTATTGATTAATTATTAATGGATTTGATATGGGCCTCAGAATTGTACATTGAACTCAATAGCAAAGAAAGTGGCATCAGTAACAGCCCAAAAGAGGAGCACTTCATCAATGTCAAGTGGGTTTTCTTTCAAAGACTGTAAGGTCACTGGAAGTGGTCTTGTTTACTTAGAAAGAGTATGGGGTGATTATTCAAGGGTCGTTTATTCTTTCTCATTCCTCGACAAACTTGTTCTTGCCCTTGGCTGGAATAACTGGGGCAAATCTAACCGTGATAAGGAAGTTTTTCACCTCTTACTATTTACTAATACCACTCTTCTAGTGGGTTATAGACTTATAGCTTATAGTTAGATAAATATATACGTCATTAGATTTGAATTAATATTGTGCTCTAGTATATGCCTGTTTCTGTCCAGAAATTAAGGGTTGTGATTGGTTGAGAAATGAGATGTGGGCCCCAAAAGCGATCGCCTGAGCTTCGATATCCGTACGCCGGAATCCTGCAAAACGAGGTTAGAGTACCCCGGGGGTGTTTCCGGGATAGCCCCTCCGACGCTCAAGTCAGATGTGATTGAGGTAGAGAGAGAAATCAAGTCTAGAGAGAGATGCTCTAGTTTTGTTAGGTGAGAATTCAATACCTGTTCATTGATGAGGCAGTTGGTTTTTATAGTGTTGGGGATTTCCCAGACAGGAAACATTATTCAGATGGGCCTTTTTGGTAGCAATGGGCATGTTACCTTTTCAGGCAATGATTGCTTCAGCTTTTAGAGGCTTCCCAAATACTGGTGATTAGGTCAACTTTCAAGTGGGACCCACAGCTGCCACCTGTCCCATGCTTTAGCTGGCCTATGCTTCCTTATGGTGCTGCTGATTAAATGAGCCCAAACAATTAGCCCCACGCCATAGATAGGAAATCACGGAGATCTGATTGGAGGGGGGGCCTGTCTGTGGCGGAAGAGCAGTTATCCTATTTCCGACTGGAAGCAGATATGCCGACCGGGTCCCCTTCTGGCTGGGAGTAGGAATGCCGACCGGGTCCCCTTCTGGCTGAAAGCGGGAACGCCGACCGGGTCTTCCTCTAGCTGAAAGCAGATAAGCCGACCAGGTCTCCTTCCGACTATAAGTAGCTGATCCGACCAGGTCTCCTTCTGGCTGGGAGTAGGAGCGCCGACCGGGTCTCCTTCTGGCTGGAAGTAGGAACGCCGACCGGGTCTCCCTCTCGGCGGAAGCGATAAGCCGACCCGTGTCTCCTTCCGACCATAAGTAGCCGATCCGACCGTGTCTCCTTCGGGCCGGGAGTAGGAGCGCCGACCGGGCTCCTTCCGGGCCTTGGAAGTAGGAACGCCGACCGGTCTCCTCTCGGGCCGGAAGCAGATAAGCGGACCGTGTCTCCTTCCGACTATAAGTAGCCGATCCGACCCAGGTCTCCTTCTGGCTGGGAGTAGGAGCGCCGACCGGGTCTCCTTCTAGCTGGAAGAGGGAATGCCGACCGGACCATTTTTGCCTCAATGAGGGAATGCTGACCGGGTTGTTTTTTGCTTCATGAGGATAGTACCGACCGGGCTACTTCCTTTTGGAGGAAGGGTGCCGACCCCGTCGTCTTTTGCCTCATGATGAGGATGCCGACCAGGTCCCATCCTATGTGGCCGAACAGAGTATGGAGCCGTTCGGACGAGGGGCTAATGAGCCCCAAGATGACCCGAGGAGGGGGGGGCAACTGATACTTGGCCAATTTTGACCGAGTATGGAAGTGACTCGGCAAAGGAGGGAAGCTCCTGTTGGCCAAATAGGGAATGGTGCCACTCGGATGAGGGGCTATTGAGCCCCAAGATGGTCCGAGTGGATGCTAGCTGATACTTGGCCATACTCGACCAAGTATAGAAGCGACTCGGCAAAGGAGGAGGGCTCCTGTTGGCCGAGTAGGGAATGGTGCCACTCGGATGAGGGGCTAATGAGCCCCAAGATGGTCCGAGTGGGTGCTAGCTAATACTTGGCCACACTTGACCAAGTATAGAAGCGACTCGGCAAAGGAGGAGGGCTCCTGTTGGCCGAGTAGGGAATGGTGCCACTCGGATGAGGGGTTAATGAGCCCCAAGATGGTCCGAGTGGGTGCTATCTGATACTTGGCCATACTTGACCAAGTATAGAAGCGAATCGGCAAAGGAGGAGGGCTCCTGTTGGCCGAGTAGGGAATGGTGCCACTCGAGATGAGGGCTAATGAGCCCCAAGATGGTCCGAGTGGGTGCTAGGCGATACTTGGCCATACTTGACCAAGTATAAAGCGACTTCGGCAAAGGAGGAGGGCTCCTGTTGGCCGAGTAGGGAGTGGTGCCACTCGGATGAGGGCTAATGAGCCCCAAGATGGTCCGAGTGGGTGCTAGCTGATACTTGGCCATACTTGACCAAGTATAGAAGCGACTCGGCAAAGGAGGAGGGCTCCTGTTGGCCGAGTAGGGAGTGGTGCCACTCGGATGAGGGGCTAATGAGCCCCAAGATGGTCCGAGTGGGTGCTAGCTGATACTTGGCCATACTTGGCCAAGTATAGAAGCGACTCGGCAAAGGAGGAGGGCTCCTGTTGGCCGAGTAGGGAGTGGTGCCACTCGGATGAGGGGCTAATGAGCCCCAAGATGGTCCGAGTGGGTGCTATCTGATACTTGGCCATACTTGACCAAGTATAGAAGCGACTCGGCAAAGGAGGAGGGTTCCTGTTGGCCGAGTAGGGAGTGGAGCCACTCGGATGAGGGGCTAATGAGCCCCAAGATGGTCCGAGTGGGTTTTCGTACCTCTCGATGTTTAGGACGCTCGGACCCTTGGCATTGGCCGAGCTGGAGGTACACCCTGGGGACCTTTGGCGTTTCAACTTCCTTTGGATCTAAAGGGTTTTTGCTCGAGTTCGCTGAACTCCTCGCTTAATGGACTGAGTAGGTCCAGTTGGGCCGCTATTAAAAGCCCGTTTAGGCGACGCGGGGGGGTTTGCGTTGCGCATCCCCCGAGATCCTCCTATATAAACCTGAGAGGAGAGAGAAGTGGAGGATCATTTGCTCATTTCCTCATTCTCTCTCTCTCTCAAGAATTTCCAAATTCTATCAATCCTCTCAAGTTTTCCTCCCAGTTTTTTCGTCCGACCAGGTACGCGTTTGTTGTTTTAAGCTTTTTTCTTTTTCTTTGTTTTCTTTCGAATAACTTCGGCCGACTCCCTTGTGTATAAATAATGGGAGATTCGTCCGAGTCGTCGACACCTCCGACCTCACCCTCTTATAAATTGTCCGAGGAGGTGAGAGGAATGGGAATAACTTTGGTGTCGACGATAATAAGCTGCCCCGACCCCTCGGCTGTGCCCGACGCGGTCGCTCTCCCGAGCCCGTCTTCTTCGGTGGAGGAGGAAGCCGAGGGAGTCATTCCTTACCCTTGGGAGGTGTCGTTGGCTTATCCTCCTTCTCGGAGTTACTTAGACAAGTATTTGTCTTCTGATGTAGTAAGGACCATGCCGAGGGGAGCAGGAGAAGCATCCACATCGGGTCGGGAGCTGGAGTATCCTGACCTTGATCCGAAAGGAGGTCCGAGCTCTTTCTTTCCCGAGCCGGGGGTGATTAAGTCGCTGACCGAGGACCTCCGGGGCACAGCGACCAGGTTCCAAATAAGAGATCCCTTCTACTTAGTCCGACCGGAGGCCCACCATACCGTCATGTCTCCGCCACCCGGGTGCATTGCAGTTTATTACAAGGCTATGGATATGGGGCTTCGGTTCCCGCTGACCAACTTTGTCAAAGAGTTGTTGAATGCGTACAACATAGCCATCTGCCAAATTTCCCCGAACTCCTGGGGCGGAATCAACGCCTTTCAGGTGATCTGCGAATTGATGCGGATCCGACCAACACTCAAGTTATGGCGGCATCTCTACAAATTGGTCGAAGTGATGGCTGCGAAGAATGGTCCCGGTTGGTGGAGCTTCCAAGTCCGACCGGGATACCGTACCGTTCTTAACCTACCGACTTCACAGAAGGGGTTTCGGAGGGAATTTGCCTTCGTATACTACGGCGGGGACTGGGGGATTCCCCTTATTCCTTCCCCATCCGAGCCCCTTGTGGCTTTAAATTGCCGAGTGGGTGAACTCGATGACGAGGAGGGTGCCGGGGCCTGCTATATGCAGACCGAGGCAAAAATTGTGAATGGGGGCGAGATATTTGTGCCCGGTCAGTGGCTCCCCGACTGCAAGTTATTCAAAGACGAACACTTCCTTTCGGCGATGGGTCTTAGCTCGACTTTCCCGAAGGGTAATCTGCTGGGGAGTTGGCTGAGGTGGTTGGTGCTGTCAATGTTATAGTTTTTCGCCCTTTTTGACTAACTTTTTGTTTTTGTTTTGCTGCAGAGCCCGCCCGAGCATATCTTGAAGAGACCGATCCGTCAATGGCCGACAAGCTGAATGTTGCTGTAACGCCCCGGAAATTCATAACCTTAATTAAACACAATTGCTCGTACTTAGCAGCGGAAATGGAAATTAAGCCTGTGGGTTATGGCCCACTTATAATATAAATAGCCTAAAACGGCCTATTAAACATACATATGCTCAACTTAAAGTAATAATTATTATCCTTAAATACAGAGTATTCTAAATATCCCAAATATACAGAGTCGCTTCAACTCAACCTTCCGGAGCATTACTGACATAACCGATCATTCGCCATCTTCATACTACCTGAATGATTTCATAGAACCGGGAAAAGGGGAAACACAGGAAATAAACTAAAATGAGTTGAAAACTCAGTAACTTCACTCCAGCCCGTAAAAACGGTTTTAGTTCGTAAACATTTTCACATATAAGCATATACCGTAACACTTTAGTAATCATTAGCAGAGAACATTATCATTAGCCTTGAATAGTCTGCTGGCAAGGACCCTTTACGTGACTTTAGTTCATTGGCAAGTACAGGTTTTGGACATAGCATAACTTTCGTAATTCGTAACATTAACATCATCATATGACCTTTTTGGTCCGTATCGTTCATCGTAACATAATTCCTCCACCTGTGACTCGCCTTTGACCGGATCAGTTCATGATTCCAAACCAGCAGAACCATCCACTTTTATTATCACAACTTATCAGACATCATATATTCTTAATTCAGAATCATCCATAGATCGTACACATAATCATAAACATGACATCTCATAACATACATAAGCATCGTCACAGCATAGCATATTTCATCATGCCACATACAAATCGTAACACATAATCATATCACATAATTATCATCATATACTTGCATTCACGCATTTGCATACATGTAAAACATCACATATAACACATACGGGCAATCACATAGGATGCTGGACATAAAGGTTACACATAACACATACGGGCACGCATAGATGCTGGACATGAACATTACACATACATATACGGGCAAGCATAAGTGCTGGACATAAAGGTTACACATAACACATACGGGCACGCATAGATGCTAGACATGAAAGGTTACCTCATACGCTTAACCATTCTTTGACTTCGACAAATAAGAACCTTGAGAACTTCATAACTCCATCAACTCTCTTGAACTTCATAACAATCCTCCATAATTAACCTCCATAATAACCATAATAATAATCAATAACCGATCCTAATAATATTCAGATTAAGAAATTAACCATCGCTAATCATCTCTAGAACGAAACTAACTAATCTATATTCTCGCCTTTATCACTCCAACTTCTTGAATCATAATAACAAGATGAGTACCATACTGTTCTAATCAATATATATATCAAAAATATCCTCGAATTAGGAACCAAAGGAAACTAGCTCTCAAACACATCATCTTAACTTTCGGATTTATTTCCAAACTAACCCATTTCTAAACTAGTAAACTATTATAACAATATCAACATACTAAAGTAATTAGGCCCAAAAGAATCCATCTAATTATCTAATAAACTACTTATTATGAAATTCAAAGAGAAGGATTAGAGGTGATTGTACCTCTGCTCAAAAGCGAGGATGATCGAAACAAGGGAGGGAGCAAAGCTCCCATAGCGGCGACGGAAATCACGGAATTCCGGCAAGAAGAAGCAGCCATACACGGCAACAACAGCAGAAGCAACGACACAACAATAACAACGAGCGGGGAAGGGGAGAACAGATCGGGGCACCACCCATTCGAAGCAACATCGACACAACACGCGGCGGCCACAACAACACGCAGCAAACTACAATACCACGAAGAGGAGAGGAGAGAAGACGTGAGTGAGAGAGGGAGCCACGAGGACCGCAGCAGCAGCGCGATCGGAGCTCCGGCGAGCTCAGGGAGGAGCGTCGAAGAGGAAGAGAAACAAAAGGGAGAGAGAGATCGGGGAAAAGGAGGGAGAAACACTGGGGTTTGGGTTTGGGGTTCTCACGGGTAGGAGGAGAGAGAATATAAGGGGCTTGGGGGATTTGGGATGACAGAAAATGACAGAGAGAGAGAGAATTTGGGGGTTTTGGGGTTTCCTTTTGGTGAGGGAAATCATGAGAGAGAGTTAAAAATTCAATTGGGTTATTTAAAATCCAACATACATTATTCTTAATAATAATTTCATAAAACAAAATATATTACAAGTACTACAAATATTCCAAACTCAAATAAAATAAGGGTTTTCATAACATAACTAACTTTATAATTACAATTAATGCTAATTAAAACGCTCTGAAAAATCGGGGTATTACATCCTACCACCCTTATAAAAAAGTTTCGTCCTCGAAACTTGCAATAAGTTGATCGAGGGAACAATAAGCTAAATTCATTTAAACAAAACCAAGATCTCAAGCTTTCATGGTTTCGTTAGGAATTCAGCCTCCATTCCGCCATCATCTTTTGTATCTCTACTTCAACTCGACTCGCGAAATCGGGGAGCAAAGAAAATAAAAGGGGCAAACTTGTTGGCAATGAATTCCAACTAACACATTTAGTGAGATCTCGTTTGAAAACCTTTTGATTACTCAAACCATATAAGTAAAATTAATCGAAATACTATTAAAATTCACATATCGTCACGTACATCACAACTATCATATAATCATATAACTTAAGACCAACTAGGTCCAGGATAAGCCACTTAAACTCCAAAAGGGCATTCATAACACTATTTCTCATATCTTAGGCTCTCTTAACCCAAATAATCATCAAAATTGACCTCAACTTTCTCAACGTCTAAATTCCCAAAGGATCATACCTAGGCGATGCCGGCTAGGCTTCGGCTCTGATACCACCTCTGTAACGCCCCGGAAATTCATAACCTTAATTAAACACAATTGCTCGTACTTAGCAGCGGAAATGGAAATTAAGCCTGTGGGTTATGGCCCACTTATAATATAAATAGCCTAAAACGGCCTATTAAACATACATATGCTCAACTTAAAGTAATAATTATTATCCTTAAATACAGAGTATTCTAAATATCCCAAATATACAGAGTCGCTTCAACTCAACCTTCCGGAGCATTACTGACATAACCGATCATTCGCCATCTTCATACTACCTGAATGATTTCATAGAACCGGGAAAAGGGGAAACACAGGAAATAAACTAAAATGAGTTGAAAACTCAGTAACTTCACTCCAGCCCGTAAAAACGGTTTTAGTTCGTAAACATTTTCACATATAAGCATATACCGTAACACTTTAGTAATCATTAGCAGAGAACATTATCATTAGCCTTGAATAGTCTGCTGGCAAGGACCCTTTACGTGACTTTAGTTCATTGGCAAGTACAGGTTTTGGACATAGCATAACTTTCGTAATTCGTAACATTAACATCATCATATGACCTTTTTGGTCCGTATCGTTCATCGTAACATAATTCCTCCACCTGTGACTCGCCTTTGACCGGATCAGTTCATGATTCCAAACCAGCAGAACCATCCACTTTTATTATCACAACTTATCAGACATCATATATTCTTAATTCAGAATCATCCATAGATCGTACACATAATCATAAACATGACATCTCATAACATACATAAGCATCGTCACAGCATAGCATATTTCATCATGCCACATACAAATCGTAACACATAATCATATCACATAATTATCATCATATACTTGCATTCACGCATTTGCATACATGTAAAACATCACATATAACACATACGGGCAATCACATAGGATGCTGGACATAAAGGTTACACATAACACATACGGGCACGCATAGATGCTGGACATGAACATTACACATACATATACGGGCAAGCATAAGTGCTGGACATAAAGGTTACACATAACACATACGGGCACGCATAGATGCTAGACATGAAAGGTTACCTCATACGCTTAACCATTCTTTGACTTCGACAAATAAGAACCTTGAGAACTTCATAACTCCATCAACTCTCTTGAACTTCATAACAATCCTCCATAATTAACCTCCATAATAACCATAATAATAATCAATAACCGATCCTAATAATATTCAGATTAAGAAATTAACCATCGCTAATCATCTCTAGAACGAAACTAACTAATCTATATTCTCAGCTTTATCACTCCAACTTCTTGAATCATAATAACAAGATGAGTACCATACTGTTCTAATCAATATATATATCAAAAATATCCTCGAATTAGGAACCAAAGGAAACTAGCTCTCAAACACATCATCTTAACTTTCGGATTTATTTCCAAACTAACCCATTTCTAAACTAGTAAACTATTATAACAATATCAACATACTAAAGTAATTAGGCCCAAAAGAATCCATCTAATTATCTAATAAACTACTTATTATGAAATTCAAAGAGAAGGATTAGAGGTGATTGTACCTCTGCTCAAAAGCAGGGATGATCGAAACAAGGGAGGGGAGCAAAGCTCCGGCAGCGGCGACGGAAATCACGGAATTCCGGCAAGAAGAAGCAGCCATACACACGGCAACAACAGCGAAGCAACGACACAACAATAACAACGAGCGAGGAAGGGGAGAACAGATCGGGGCACCACCCATTCGAAGCAACATCGACACAACACGCAGCAGCCCACAACAACACGCAAGCAACTACAATACCACGAAGAGGAGAGGAGAGAAGACGTGAGTGAGAGAGGGAGCCACGAGGACCGCAGCGACGCCGCGATCGGAGCTCCGGCGAGCTCGGGGAGGAGCGTCGAAGAGGAAGAGAAACAAAAGGGAGAGAGAGATCGGGGAAAAGGAGGGAGAAACACTGGGGTTTGGGTTTGGGGTTCTCACGGGTAGGAGGAGAGAGAATATAAGGGGCTTGGGGGATTTGGGATGACAGAAAATGACAGAGAGAGAGAGAATTTGGGGGTTTTGGGGTTTCCTTTTGGTGAGGGAAATCATGAGAGAGAGTTAAAAATTCAATTGGGTTATTTAAAATCCAACATACATTATTCTTAATAATAATTTCATAAAACAAAATATATTACAAGTACTACAAATATTCCAAACTCAAATAAAATAAGGGTTTTCATAACATAACTAACTTTATAATTACAATTAATGCTAATTAAAACGCTCTGAAAAATCGGGGTATTACAGTTGCAGCCATGAGAGCTGCTCGGCTGAAGGCGGAAATTGCTGCCAAGACCTTGAAGGTCCCCGCTCCCCCTAAGGTGAAAAATCCGCCCTTTTTGTTGTTTCTATTTTGGTCCGACCGGCTCTTTTTATTTGCCGACGATATCTTCCCTGATGCAGGACCCTGCCAAGCCGAAGAGTAAGAAGCGGAAAGAGCGGTCATCCGACAAGGTGGCTCAAACCGAGAAGGCTGTTGCTCGGTCCAAGGCTGAGCGAGACAAGGCCGTTGCTCGGTCCAAGGCTGAGCGGGAGAAGGCCGTCGCTCGTGCAGAGGCCGAGCGGAGCGGGTCGGTGGAGGTCATCAGCCCCAGGGGTCCCCAGCAACAGATCGACGGGGGGGACCTCTCCCTTCATTCTTCTGACTTCCGGCCGGTCGGGAGCCCACAATATACTCCCTTGTCCCCATTTGAGGAGTTGCCCGGGGGTAGCTCGAGGGAGGCGGTAGCGCCGATCGTTCCTTTCCCGGGGCTGAGCCGGAAGGAGAAGGACAAGCGGTGGACTGCTGCCATTGATCATATTTATACTCCCGCCGACCGGGAGTATATTGAGGTCACTCATTGTCCGAACGAGACCAACGAGCTGTTTCGCTCCTGGCTCGACGTAAGCGCCTTTACCCTTTTTATTTTGCTCTCTGATTCTGCTCCGATTCTGCTTTCATCTCGCTTTGTTCTTCTTTGTTTCAGTTCTCTGCCCGAATGGCGAACGTTGCTCAAAATAGGGTGAGCTTGGCCGAGGAAGTCAAAGAGCTCAAAGAAAAGGCCAATAAGCACTTCGATGAGGTCTATCAGGCCAAGGAGGGCAAACGGATTGCCGAGTCCAAGCTCGAGGATGCACTGGTCGCCATTAAGAAAGACCAGGAAGACTTTGCCTCGGAGCGGGCGAAGTTGGAGAAGGAGAAGTCCGACCTCCTACTTGCTCGGGACTTGGCTCGAACTGCTCGTGATGATGCCCTCGCCAAGCAAGCAGCGGCCGAGCTGAAGGTGACCGAGCTTGAGGCTAAACTGGTTGAGCTTGAGGGCAAGGTGAAGACAGAGGAGCAATGGTTCAAAGAGTGGGAAGATTCCGTTGCTGCCGAGGCCTATGCCAATGAGGTCGGCAGCGCTGCTCACAAAATGGGGGAGGATGAAACCCTCGATCGACTGAAGAAAGTCTTGGCCGAGTCCCATCCTGATTTGGTCTGGGCCGAGATATGGTCAAGTTATCAAGAGTCGATTGATGCTGATAACGCCATGATCCTGGCTCGGATGAAAACTGAGGGGAGTAGTTCTGATGAAGATGATGATGAGGACGACGAGGGCCGAGTCGATGTCAATGTCGTCGATGGTGATGATGTTGATGATGATGTTGATGTGGCCGAGGGAGTCGGTCATGGGGAGGAGCTGGTCGGCGATAACACTGACGCCAATGCTGAGGGCGTGACTGACCCTCCCCCTCCCCCTATCTCTTAGAGGGCTTTTTGTACTTTAGCTTTCTTTTAAATTTTGCCCTTGTTGTCTTTGTAATTATTTCTTCAGTAATCAATGAAAACTTATCTTTTGGCTTCTGTTTTCTTGTTTGTTGATTGCAATACTGCCCGACTGACTTTTGCTCTTTCCGACCAGCAATAATTTCGGGAGAGTCCGAACTGTTTTGACTGGTTAAGTCATAATTAATTCCGACTGACTTGTTAAAAACTCCGACCAGCAGTCATTTCAGGAGGAGTTTGAACTGTTTTGTCTGGTTAAGTCTTAATACAATCCCGACTAACTTGTTCGAAACTCCGACCAACAGTCATTTCAGGAGGAGTTTGAACTGTTTTGACTGGTTAAGTCTTAACATACTTCCGACTGACTTGTTCAAAACTCCGACCAGCAGTCATTTCAGGAGGAGTTTGAACTGTTTTGACTGGTTAAGTCTTAACATAATCCCGACTGACTAATTCGAAATTCCGACCAGTGATAACTTGGAGATATGATGCCAACCATTTTGACTGGTTAGGTTGGACGAGGTGTAAAATATGCCGACTGGCAGTACCAATTCATTACATTTGAAACCGACTACCAAAATGCCGACCGGCTACAAGTAAGCTATTACAATATATGCCCCTATTGCAAGTAACAAACTTTACACATAGTACTTCTTAAGGTTGTCTGCATTCCAAGGTCGGGCCAAGGGGATGCCCTCGGCGGATTCTAGTCGGAATGTGCCTGGCTTGATAATTTCTGTTACTTTGTATGGGCCGTCCCAGTTAGGTCCTAGCTTTCCTTTCAGGTGTGAGAGCCCGGTGGCTTCAACCTTCCGAACGCCCCAGTCTCCGAGCTGAATTGGGCGAGATCTCACTCGGCGATTAAACATCCGAGTGACTCTTTGTCTGTACTGGATGGATCTCAGCAGGGCGTTGCCCCTTGTTTCTGGGAGCAGGTCTAAGCTGACCGGCTTTTCTTCTTCGTTCCTCTCGAACTCGTAGAACGTCATTCTTGGAGATGGGATGCCAATCTCTACGGTAAGACCGCCTGCCTGCCGTACACAAGGCCGAATGGTGAGTGACCCGTTGCTTCTTTGGTCGTAGTTCTTGCCGACCATAGGACCCCGGGTAGGTCGTCTACCCAAGCTCCTTTGGCTGCCTCCAAGGACTTCTTAATTCCCTTGAGCACGATCTTATTGGCCGATTCGGCTTGCCCGTTTGTTTGCGGTCGAGACCGCCGAGAACTTGGTGTGTATTCCGAACCGAGCACAATAATCTCTAGTAGGGCCGCTGTTGAATTGTCGCCCATTGTCGGAAATTAGGACTCTGGGGACTCCAAATCTGGTGATGATGTTCCTCCAAATGAACGCTTGGACTTGTTTATCCGTAATGGAGGAGAGTGGTTCGGCTTCACCCATTTGGTGAAGTAGTCAATGGCGACTATTAGGAACCTTCTCCGTCCCGAGGCCGGGGAAATGGTCCGAGTAGGTCCATTCCCCACTTGTCGAATGGCAAGACTGCTTGAATTGTTGTTAGTGGGGTGGTCGGTGCTCGGGGAATGTCCGAATGGATCCGGGCAGATGGACATTTCTTCACTAGTTCCCGAGCGTCCGTTTTTAGGGTAGGCCGGTAGTACCCGGCTCGGAGCGCTTTTCCGGCTATGGTCCTTCCTCCTTGGTGACTCCCACAGGCCCCTTGGTGGATTTCCCTGAGGATGTAATTTCCTTCCTCAGGGGTGACACATTTAAGTAAGGGATGGGTGAAGGACTTCTTGTAGAGTTGATTCTCATGCCATAAAAACCATCCGGCCTTGTGCTCGACTCGGTCGACCTCCTTGTGATCCTTAGGTAGTTTCCCCGTCCCTCAAGTATCCGACTACCTCATCTATCCATGCGGACGTCCGATTTAGTACAAGTTGTTCCTTGTTATTGATGCTCGGCCGCCGAAGGACTTCCCACATGATTGTTCGGGGGGCCGACCCTTCCGCTGAACTAGCCATTCGGGCCAGAGCATCCGCTTGCTGATTTTCCGATCGTGGTATGTGGGTGATACTGAATTGGGACAGCTGTTTGATTATGTCTCTTGCCTTGGCCAAATACATTCTCATGTTGTCTTCCTTGGCTTTATATTCGCCCGATACCCGACCCACAATCAACCGTGAGTCGGATTTGGCCTCGATCATAGTTGCTCCCGCCAGGATGCATAGTTCCAATCCGAGGATCGTGGCTTCGTATTCGGCCTTCGTTGTTGGAGCCTAAGAATTCAAACTTGATGGCGTACTCCATCTTCTCCCCCGACCGGGGGTTTGATGACCAACCCAGGCTCCACATCTCGATTTGGTGGACGAGCCGTCCACTTGCAACTCCCAACCGTCTTGGCCGACGCGGGGGCCTGGATGTGCATTCTTTTATGAAATCGGCCCAAAGCTCGGGCTTTTATCGCCCTCCCGGGCTCATACTCCAACCCGAAATCGGCCAACCGATCCGCCCACCGCTCATCCGACCGGGAGTGGTTCCTGCTCTCAACGACTTTTCGAGCGGGCGGCTTGTGAGAACCTTAATAGGATGGGCCTGGAAGTAAGGTTTGAGCTTCCGACTAGCCATTACTAAGGCAAAGACCATTTTTTCCACTTCGCTATATTGGGCCTCCGCCCCCCGGAAAGCATGACTGATGAAGTAGACCGGGTGTTGCTTTTCTTCTCTCTCGCCTATCAAAACGGCGCCGAGCGCATATTCTAAAGTTGCAAAATAGACGAACGGGGTTTCCCCAAGGGGGAGATCAACTTTGGGAGAGCTAGTAGGTGTTCTTTTAGGGAGGTGAAGGCCCGTTCGGCCTCACCATCCCAAGTAAACTCTTTTCTTTTCGAGTTTTGAAGAAATGTAAGCTCTTATCCGCCGACCGGGATAGGAAGCGACCGAGGGCGGCCGACAACGCTAGGTTAGGCGTTGTACTTCTCTTACATTCCGAGGAGATTTCGTTTCCATTATTGCTTTGATTTTGTCGGGATTAGCTTCGATTCCCCTCTCATCCACCAGGAATCCGAGGCACTTCCCTCCCTTCACTCCAA
This sequence comes from Beta lomatogona, assembly GCA_947646795.1. NCBI lineage: Eukaryota > Viridiplantae > Streptophyta > Magnoliopsida > Caryophyllales > Amaranthaceae > Beta > Beta lomatogona. The sequence continues at coordinate 212,871 of CANSNZ010000744.1, read as the reverse complement.
AGACGCATTTCTTCGGGTTTAACATCATGCGAAAACGCCTCAACGTCCCGAGGGTCTCCCTTAAGTCAGAGGGATGATGGCTGTGGACTTTGCTTTTGACGATCATGTCATCAACATATACCTCTATATTCCGACCAAGTTGATTGCTAAAAATTACGGTGACGGTGCGCCGATATGTTGCCCCAAAGATTTTTCACCCGAAGGGCATAATTTTGTAGCAATACACCCCCCGGTTGGTGATGAACGCAAGATGGACTCGGTCCCCGTTCACCCATCGGGATTTGATGGTACCCCGCATTTGCATCCATGAAGCTTAAGAGGGCATGACCTGCAATTGAGTCGACCATCCTATCAATCTTGGGCGTAGGGTGGTTGTCTTTTGGGCGAGGCCTTATTTAGGTCCCGTGAAATCCACACACATTCTCCCCGCCCCACTCGACTTCTTGACGAGGACAAAATTGGCCACCATTCCGAGTACCGACATTCTTCAATGAACCCCGCTTCGAGCAATTTCTTAACTTCGCCGCTCGCGGCGTTCCTCTCGGGGCCTTGATGCCTCAACTTTTGTTTGACCGGCTTGAACCCCTCTTTGATGTTTAGCTCGTGGCACATAACTTTAGGATCGAGCCCGGCATTTCATTGGCTTCATAGGCGAAGACGTCTCGGTATTCTGCTAGAACTTGGATTATCTCCCTTCTTGTTTGAGGGTCCATGGCCTTGCCTACTCTCAGAGTCCGACCATGTTCCTCATCGATGATGACCTCTTCGTCCTCCTCAGCTGGCTGAGGGCGCTCGTATTGTTTGGGATTTTCCGTAAGGTAGACCCCGAGCTCACTTGGAGGCTGACCATCCTCTCGCTTTCTTTTCTTCGAGTCCTCTTGGACGTCGACCTTGCTTTTTAGGCCGTTCACATAACACTCCCCGGTCGCTTGCGATCCCCTTGGATCTTTCCGACTCTACCTTCGTCGGTTTCGAATTGCATGAGGAGCTGATAGATGGAAATTGCAGCCTTAACCTTGTTCAGCGTTGGTCTTCCCATTATGATGTTGTATGGCAGAGGAATGTCCACTATTAAAAAGTCAATCGGTAGGCTTCTTCCTTTGCCCTTCTCTCCTATCCGAGTAGGCAACTTTATAGACCCGACCGGGTGCACCGAGTTTCCCCCGAAGCCTATGAGTGGCTGATTGAGTGGGGTCACATCCTTTTCAGTGTACCTCAATTTCCTGAGGCATTCCAACGTGATTATATCAGCTGAAGACCCACTGTCCACTAGCACTCGTTTGACTCTTGTGTTGGCCACTTTGAGCTCGATGACCAAGGGGTCGTCGTGGGGCGTGTGTAGTGGCCTACTGGACTCCCCAAATGTCATTACGGGGCAGTCGGGTCGGGGGTGGTTGACATCGAGTACCTGATGCTTAAGATTTTGGAGGTGGGCTTTGCGTGATCGACCGGTTAGGCCTCCTGACGCGAAGCCACCTGCTATGACTCCGATGAACCCCTCCGTGTCTCCGCTGTTGGACTGACCTGCCTATTGCTTTCCCTTCTCCTCGCTGGAATGCTTGAGGTATCGGTTCAGTTTTCCCTGGTCCGCAAGGTTGTTAAGGGATTTCTTGAGTTCCCTGCAATCTTTAGTGGTGTGTCCACATTCCTTGTGATATTCGCACCACAGACTCCTGTCTCTTCGGGTAGCTGAGGTTTTGATGGGAGGTGGGCGGGGGAGAGTGACTTTGTCTTTTATGTCCAGGTATATCTCTCTCCTGTTTTTACTGAACCGGGGGTCGATGCCATGGTCGTTGAATCTGTCTGACCGACCCCCCGTCTTCTGCTGCTTTGGCTGATCCCTGGGATTTCCTTCATCCTTCCTCTTTTTGCTCCCATCGTCTGAGTGACGGCATATGTCGGTTGCTTGGATGAATCTTTGAGCCCGAGTCATAGCCTCAGAGAAGGTTTTGACTTCGTTTTCGGCCAGGGACCACCTTAGCCGACCAGCCGGAGTCCAGGACATTAGGGCGCGAAATGCTACCGCATCCTCGCAGATCCAGAAATTTTCAATGACTCCTCATTGAATCTTTTAATATAGTCGGCTAGGCTTTCATTCTTCTCTTGCCTGATCCCCATCAAGTGGAGACTTGTTTTCTTTTGTCTTTTTCCCGCAACAAACTGGTGACTGAATAGGTCTTCGAGGATCGAGAAATCGGTTATGATCCCCGCCGGAAGCTCCTGGAACCAACTTAGGGCCAGACCTTTGAGTGTTGTTGGAAAGAAGCGGCACCAAGTGGCTTCACATCCGGTCTGAACGCTCATTTGGGCTTTATACGTAGCCATGTGGTCATCCGGGTCGGTTAGGCCCGTGAATGGCTCGACAGAGGGGGTCTTGACTTTTCCCGGATTGGGTGCCTCGAGTATGGCCTGGCTGAATGGGACCATGAACTTGAGTGCCCCGCTGTTGATTCGAATGGGGTTAGATTGAGCAGAATCACCATGGCCCTCGCGCTGGGCGGCCTTTTTGTTCAATATGTGCCTCGCATCGTAACCCTTGCTGAGGCGCTTCTCGTTGAGGAAGTGTCGGGCATCGTTTTGTTTGTGACCCGCGTTTCCCCGAGGGGATTTGGATATGTGAGTCTCTTCGGCGGCTCTAACCGATCTTCCCTTAGATTCGCGTCGGTCTCCTTCCCCCTGTTTGATTGGTGCGACCGTGCCGATCGTATTCTCTTGCCCCGCACGGATGCCGGCTAGGCGACCATGGTTATCCGCCCGAAGTGAAGGGACCAGGGCTTGGTCTTTCGGGACCGGGGGGGCGTCCTTGCTTGCAAGTTGGCCGCATGTCCGTCGAGCTCATTGCAAGGTTTCTTAAGGCGAGCGGCTATCATGTTTATATCCGCCGTGGTTATAGGTTGGGGGTCGCCGGCCTGTAGGCGAGGGGGTCCTGCCTGTCTTCCATGGAATGCTCCTCTTCTTCATGATCAAGGGTTTGAACGGTCGGTGTTTTGGGCCGTTCAGACCTTCGGTGAAGAGATGGGGATGGACTCCTCTCGGACCTCCGAGCTTGTGCGGAGGGGCGGCGAGTGCGAGTGCTTTTTATCGGGGCCATTGTTGAGCAACAATGAGATAAGTTTTACCGAGTAGCAACAAGGTGAGTCTTGCTGAGTGGTGGCGAAGTAACTTCTTGTACTATCCCCACAGACGGCGCCAAACTGTTTCTGTCCAGAAATTAAGGGTTGTGATTGGTTGAGAAATGAGATGTGGGCCCCAAAAGCGATCGCCTGAGCTTCGATATCCGTACGCCGGAATCCTGCAAAACGAGGTTAGACTACCCCGGGGGTGTTTCCGGGATCGCCCCTCCGACGCTCAAGTCAGATGTGATTGAGGTAGAGAGAGAAATCATGTCTAGAGAGAGATGCTCTAGTTTTGTTAGGTGAGAATTCAATACCTGTTCATTGATGAGGCAGTTGGTTTTTATAGTGTTGGGGATTTCCCAGATAGGAAACATTATTCAGATGGGCCTTTTTGGTAGCAATGGGCATGTTACCTTTTCAGGCAATGATTGCTTCAGCTTTTAGAGGCTTCCCAAATACTGGTGATTAGGTCAACTTTCAAGTGGGACCCACAGCTGCCACCTGTCCCATGCTTTAGCTGGCCTATGCTTCCTTATGGGGCTGCTGATTAAATGAGCCCAAACAATGCCCTTTCTATTTCTGTTCTACTTTAAAGTGAAGATTCTTTTTCTCTTTCTAACCCTATACGGGTTTCTAAATACACGTGATCAAATCAAGGGTTACATTTAACTTGAAATAAAGAGGAATATATATATATCAAGGATATGCATGAATCACATACTCACAATTTGGCATGTGAAAAAAGAAAAGGAGCAAAAGTTATCGGGTAGGTTATCAAGTACCATCAATTTTGAAGTGATATCTGTATCCCTAAGTCCGGATCCTCTAGAGTTTTAATAAAACTCTACAAGGTAAAGTTGTATCTGAACCATATATTTTAAAATCAAGGGCTCATATTGGTGAGAGGGGAAAATTATGGGGTAGATTTTGATGAGAAAAAATAGGGGGATTTTGGTAAGATAAAATATGAGCCATTGATTTTTTATTCAATGGTTGATATTGCTCAAACTCTACTTTGTAGAGTTATTTTAGAACTCTAGAGGATCCAAACACCCGTATGGTCGTATCCCTATATGGTATTTTAATTTTCGGATTGGGTAATCGATAATAAAAGCAATTGGAATATCCTTTTCCGCATAGGATCTCGGATAAAATATTCGAGTTTCAATTTGGAATAGTTTATGCCATACGTATTAACATATAGGATCTACTTTGTCAGCAATTCACCAATTCACCATGTACATACGACATATAATATAACATCAATACCTAATCAGGAAAAGGTCATGTAGTCACGTTGTGTAGCTTCATTAAAATTTCTTTTTGTGTGTTGTGCACTTGTACAGGAGTGTGTACTATGGAGAATATAAATGTAGTGGGCCGGGATCAAACATGACAGGAAGAGTTCATTGGGCTCGGGCCCTAACAGACAAAGAGGCTGAGCCTTTCATTGGAGGTTATTATGTTGAAGGCGACACTTGGCTCATTGGCCCATCAAACTAAAATGATACAGCTCATTTTTATTTTCAATAATCTGTCACTACTTACCTAAACACTCTTAAAATAAAAAGAAACTTAATTATTAGACTATGGCACTAGCAAATAGGTTGTCTCCTATTTCTATGTTAAATTAAAATTTACATTTATCCTTGTTAATTGTTATACTCCCCGCCCTTGTGGCTCATTCGCACCAAAAAAATTAAAAAAAAGGCATCATTAATGGAAAATATTAGATGCAAATATTAAACTTTTTTTATCCAAAGGAGGATAGATTATAGAAGCTCCAAAAGAAAGACAAACAACAACTGAAACAACATGGCAAACTACGGAGGGCCAAACTACGGAGGGCCAAAGCGTGGCAAAAGCCACACCTAGCTCTACAATCCTCCTCTAAAACATGACCAAGCTCTACCTGAATATTAAACTTAAACACATGTTATATTTATCAACAGATATATTGTGTACATATATTTCTGTGAGTACATTTAATCTGGTCTATATTATCAAAAATTTTGTTCATCAAAAGCCCTATTCTACCCTCAATGTTCCTGGTTAAAAAGAAGTAATGACAAATGCGAAATTAACCAACATGGCAATTGGCAAGAATACAATAGACAATGAACATGGATTTTAGATATCTGTAATTTAGGTATCAATACTTTCTCAAATCACAACGAGGAGCATATGATATGACGACAAAGAATAATAACGGAAAGTACTAGTGATGAGGAGACAAAAAGGTCAAAGTGAGTAGCATTGTATTATGTGATATTGGGCACTTAATATTCTTGTAAGGGCTAGAAAAAGAACAACGTTTTAAGTTTTTTTATGGGAACAACGTTTTAAGCATTAAACTAGTTATTAGGCTCGGGCTATGCCCCAGGTAAGGAGAATTTTCATTTATTAATATTGTACTTTAAAATGATAACACTAAATACTACTATTGGTCTAGTGGTTAAGACTTTAGTATATGAACTTGAGGTGATGGGATCAAAGCCTATACTATGCAATAAGCAATTTCAAATTTGTTTACTTAGGGAGAGCGTCACGTGGCACCGTTCCTTATTTAGGAACGTCTTTTAATAGATTAACTAGTATTTTGACCCGGGCGATGCCTCGGGTCAGTTACAACAAACAAATATGTTATTATTCTTAAATGTCATAATTAATTTTGCCACTTTTCGTATTTTTTATCCATTAATAAATTGAAAAGTTTACGTCATGACGTGATAAGTAAAAAAACTGAAAGGTTTAAGTTTGAAAATAATAGCTTAAAAGGAATTGTGGTAAGAGAATATGACATCAATAGTCTCTTGTTAGTTACGTAATAAGAGTGTTAGAGATGTATATACTTGTTTAATTCTTTTTAGTCAAGTATATTTATTATAAGACTTTATCATATTTTATTTCAAATATTAGAGAATAAAGTCATAGTGCATTGATGGTTAAACTCTTACTTTTCATTTCAAAGGTCACGTGTTCGAGACCTTGCAATTACATAATTTTTATTATTGAGGAGTACACATAAGCATTTGCATTAGAAGTTTGAGGAGACTGCCATGTGGCACATAGATTTCCTTAGGTACGGCTTTTAATATATCTATCTATACAAATATATTAAAAGGCGTTCCTATCAAAGGAACGGTGTCACGTGGCACTCTGCTCAAGGTTTTAATACATGTGTTTATAATCTCATTTAAAAATCCTATCAAAGGAACGGTGCCACGTAGCACTCTGCTCAAGGTTTTAATACATGTGTTTATAATCTCATTTAAAAATATATATTTACTAGGATTAGAACACATGACCTTTGAAATAAAATGTGAGTGTTTAACCACTAATCCACTTATGTATAATCTTTCATAAGTGCGAAAATGTTTTCACTTTTCAATCATATATCGATAATTATTTACCGTGCGTTTTGTAATTTGTACGTATATAGTGAAAAGTGGTGGCACTGGCATAACTTTGAGTAGCTAATAATCTTAATTGTGAGAAAAAGTTTCGTGCCTATGTGTGTGGTATTGCTTGTCTAGTTTCAAATACTCCTTTTTCTTCACAAATTTATTAAAGGGATACTGGGAGGTAAAGAAGATTTATGAAAACAATATAAAATTTACATATAGTGTTCCAATATAATTGGTATCATTATGAAATTTACTGTTGCAAGTTTACAAAAATATCTAATCTCATAGCTATCCCTAATTATAGGCTCTCAAATAACTTACCGTCAAAGTATCCCTAGAGTAGCAAGACAAAAGGTGTGTTCTTTTCAACATATTTTTACCTATAAATTCTTATTAGATTAGACCTAATTTGAACTTATTTTTTTTTGGATAAGGACTGAAAATAAGATCAACAAAATAGGCCCAAAAGTGAAGAGATGGATTAATTATGTTTTGTTTGAAAACGTGATCAAAATTTTGACAGTTGCCTTCTAACTCGTCTAATTAAAGTGGTCAAGAGTAATATCTAATCTACACGAATTACCATCTACATCAATTACCATCTAATCTACATCAATTACCAATAATCATTCTTTACAAGAAAAAAGCTTATCAATTACCAATAATCATTCTTTACAAGAAAAAAGCTTTAGTTGACCATATTTTACATACTGTAATTGGATTATGATTGAAATGAACGAAGCACACTATACTAAATGTAGGGAATACTTTTCCCATCCATTGAAGATAAATTATGCGGGAATATGGTTTATGACTTTATGCATAATTATAGGACGATAGGATGAATAAATTTAGAGTGTCTTTAATTCATTGAGTTTAACTTATTTGAAACCTATATGAATTTATTGAAACTTGTCCAAGAAATTTAAAACTACTATGCAAATTTTAATTGAAAAAATATTGTTAATAGATAACATAAGGACGCTTTTTCTGTTCACTAAGTGCCAACTGGATGCATGCTTGCGCAATCGATCCCGTGCAATCAACGAAAAAAGCCTTCTCCATACTCTATCTTCTAAATGAATTGACATTTCTATTAACCAATAGGAATTACCTTATTCTTCTTAAATTGGCATTATCTTAATAAGCTAGCTTCCTAAGCTGTTGAGACACATGAAACTTAGCCCTTGTAAAAATTAAGTATTATAATTGTAAAATATTCAAGTATTATAATTGCAAAAATTAAGTATTATAATTGTAAAATATTATTTTGATGATGTAACTAGTTTTTTTTTCCCGGGCGATGCCTCGGGTCAGTTACAATAAACTAATATGTTATTATTTTTAAATTTTATAATTTATTTTGCTACTTTTTGTATTTTTTGTTCATTAAGAAATTGAAAAATTCAAGTCACAACGTGATAAGTAAAGAAAAATTGAAAGGTTTGAGTTTGAAAACAATACCTTAAAAGGAATTGTGGTAAGAGAATATGATATCAATATTCTCTTGTAAGTTACGTAATAAGAGTGTTAGAGATGTATATACTTGTTCAGCTCTTTTTAGTTAATTATAATTATTACAAGACTTTATCATATTTTATTTGAAACATTAGACAACAAATTCATAGTGTATTGATAGTTAAGCTCTAACTTTTCATTTCAAAGGTCACGTGTTCGATACCTTGCACTTACACATTTTTTTTTAAAGTGAGCAGTACACATAGACATAAAGCATTTGCATTAGAAAGTTGAGGAGAGTGCCACGTGGCACATAGGCTTTCTTTCGCACGCCTTTTAATATATTTGTATAGATATCTTAAATTTATATGTACCACAAACATTTTATCACATGGTATTTATTTATTATTCTCTAGTGCATGCATGCAGACAGTGGGACAATGAAATGATTTGCTTTTGTCAATCTGATCTTCTCCTATTATATGTAAGAAAAAGGTCTTATATTGACAATATGAGCAATGCCAATATGCCATCAGTCCATCACCTTAAATACCATTCACTAATCACTATAGTATGAGCTTGTTTATATATAAGCGATTAAGCGGTAAGCCATATTCATTATTGTACTCTGAGCTTCCAAGCTGATTAACCCCATCTTCCTCCTCTAGACTCTAGTTGATCTCAAATATTATATCAATAATCACACACACAAACACACGTTGATTAATATATATGGATCATCAGAAGAATTCATTAAGCTTCAATAATGAATATACTTATTATGAAGGGTGGGAAACGTTTATTAGGGTTAGCAACGAAGAAGAAGAACATACAACGGAATTACGAAAAGGTCCTTGGACTCCTCAAGAGGACTATAAGCTCACCTCTTCAATTGCCATTCACGGTGAAGGTCGCTGGAATGCTCTTGCTCGTCTTGCAGGTAATTTGTTTTCTATAAATGACAATGGTCTTATCAATCTATTTGCCAAGCCTCCGATAATAAATGAAAGTAATCTGTTTGCTAAGCCTCCGATATATATAGAGGTATTGATTATTATTTACTGGTTTATGAATTCACAGGGTTGAGCCGATCGTGCAAAAGTTGTAGGTTAAGATGGCTAAACTACTTACGTCCAAACCTACGACATGGTCCTTTTACGCTTCAAGAACAGTTGCTCGTCATTGAACTTCATTTTCGTTGGGGCAATAGGTATGCAATATAATACTCCAATTTGCTACTAATAGAAACGACAACATTATATATATATACAATATATATATATATATATATATATATATATATATATATATATATATTGTATATATATCGTATATATATTGTATATATATATTGTATATATATTGTATATATATATATATATATTGTATATATATTGTATATATATATATATATTGTATATATATTGTATATATATTGTATATATATATATATATTGTATATATATAGGGGTGGGATCCGCTGAAAACAATTGTTAATCTGAAAACTGAAAACAGGGTAACTTTTAGCAATTTTTGGGAAATTTTTAGCAATTTTAGTGTAACTTTATACTTCAAGGGTAACTTTTAGTACTTTTAGGGTAACTTTATATATATGTTCAAGGGTAACTTTTAGCACTTTTAGGGTAACTTTATATATATGTTCAAGGGTAACTTTTAGCACTTTTAGGGTAACTTTATATATTTTAAGGGTAACTTTTACCACTTTTAGGGCAACTTTATATATTTTAAGGGTAACTTCTTTTAGTGTAACTTTGATTATAGTTAAACCTATGCAGGATTCGAACCTACATCGTTGTGTATTACACAATGCTCTACCAATTGAGCTAATAGGTTGTATGAAATTCGCCAAAGATATGTGAGAGAGAGGAGGTAACAAATAGCTTTAAAACAACAACTAATAACAATATTTGGGAAACTAATAAAACACATATTATGCTATACCATAATGAACAAGATAAAAATAACAAAGAGGACGCCAAAAGCATAAAACTAGACTTTACCACATGAAACGAAAGATTCTGAAAATTAAAATTGCAAGAAGATTGATTGCATATCAGTCAAAGTTACTGTTATAATACTCAAAGTTACCCTAAAAGTGGTAAAAGTTACTCTTATAATATATAAAAGTTGCCCTTGGAATATACAAAGTCATCCTTAATATAATATAGTTACCCCAAACTGGTAAAAGTTACCCTTAAAATATATAAAGTTGCCCTTGAAATACATAAAATTATCCTTAATATAATCTAGTTACCCTAAAACTGGTAAAAGTTACCCTTAAAATATATAAAGTTGCCCTAAAAGTGGTAATAGTTACCCTTTTTCAGTTTTCGGATTAAGAGAAACTTTTTTTAAGATCCTATTCATATATATATATATATATATATATATATATATATATATATATATATATATATATATATATATATATATATATATATATATAACTATTAAAATAGTTATTTTGTTGGGAAATAATTAATAATTTTTTTTATTGCAAAACAGCTATTATAATACTCATTTTGTTATTTCAGACCACCTCAATGTTTTCCCCGCCAAAAAGTCAATTGTCCGACATTGACTTTTTTTTCCTTTCTTTCTCATATAATGGGACCACCCTATTTCTCTTTCTCATTAATCCCTCAACCCTATCAAATCCTTTCCTTGTATCTCCTATTTACTGCACATTACTCCCACAACTATTAGTTGAAGAACTTGGAATCTTCCTCCCTCTCTCCCCTGTCATCTTGCAAAGATTTCTCTGTTTTTTTTTTTTTTTTGTGGGTAATTGTTTGTCCTACATGATAATAATACAAGGAGCAAAGGTGGAAGGGTAAAAAGCCCTAGTACCACTGTAAAAGTCGTTGAAGGCAAGGTTTGGAAGCTAATTCCTATACACCATGGGTTTGCTTTATTTTTGTCTTTTCTATGCATCAATTGTGATCTATTGTTGCTAGTTGGATTCAATATTATCCTGGGATCAAACTATTCTGGACCAGTGTGTAGTTGGGCCTGACAATCTGTGTTCAAAGCCCATTTCTCTGATGGATTCATATGAGGCCCATATTTCTCCTGAGTCTGGTTCATCTGCTGAATTGGATCTAGACTGGGAGCAGCTCAATGACCTTCTGTGGGAGATAGACACCAAATGATGAGGATCATATGTTGTTCTTGCTACAACAACTAGATTCATATTTGTTTGATTGACCGTTTGAAACTACAACATAATATAGTGCCATTATAATTTATGTTGTATTTGGGTTAAATGTGTTTTGTGGCTAAAGTAGTGAGGCTTTGGAAATTTTGGCTCGGATACCAAATGTTAGAATTAGGGGGAAGTTAGTGGGCTTTTAATTAGGAGTAGTAGTGTTATGTTTTGTTGTTGTAATTGACGTGGAAGTGGAAAGGGGAAAATTGGTTGACTTATATTCACTTTTTAAAGTTTTTGCTTACATCTTCAACAAGTATACATCACTAATATTTATACTAGTGGTAATGTCGGTGATCATGCCTAAATCGACATAAGCCTTGGATGGCTACTATAATCTAGATATTTCTATTGTCATAATAGACTTGTAATCTAGAATTTTCTAGTTGATAGCTAAACTTTGACTTTAACTATCTAGATATTCAAGATAATTCTAGATATTTAATTACATGATATTTTCTATAACCTTAAGATTTTTCTAGATTAACTATTTCTAATAGCAATTAACATCGTGAAACGAATGGAGGACAATATAACCTAACCGACTAAATTATGATGCTATAAGATTTCAAATGTTAAGTGATTGACCACCTATGTTACCCGGACTCGTATACCCATGTCTGACACTAGTACGTGCATATCCAAGTGTCAGGCTCCGTTATTTTATGAAAATTTTCAATGATTTTGGCCCAAAATGAAGTGTCCAAGTGTCCGTGTCCACGTCCGAGTGTCAAGGATCTGACACGGGTACTTGACGTGAATTGAAGAGTCCATGTAACTAAGTTGACCACATACATGCACCTTCCATTGCATGATGTAAACTAGATTTCAGATAAGAACGTGTCTATTGACATTTATTTAAATTTACTCTCAATTAGATTGCTGAACTAAGTTGACAACATTGACAAACGTCTGTGATTACAAGTTGAATTTCACAGGAAGTAGTGTGGGGTTACTTACACATGCAGATGCAGTTATATAACCTTTGAGCATGTAGAATTTGGAGTTGTTCATCATCATCAACATTTTGTTGCCACTTGCAAATGTCAAATATTGGTGGAGGAAAAATCAGTTGGGATACAGCTAATTTAGCCTGTTATGCATGCTATTGATATCTTCATTCATCTAGCTACCTTCGCGCACCAAGACTATCGTTTACAGTTGCACGGCCAAAGTCTCCCAACTATATTTGAAAATGAATTGGTTATCCATTTAGCCCTTATTCTACTATACAACTTAATGGTATAAACTTTAGTATATATGTGTTATATGTGATTACAACAAATAACATAGTATCACTAAGTGCTTCTAGAGGAGCTTTTGTATTAGGCCTCATGTTATAAAGGAAGTTATCATTTCTCATTAATCTTTGATACACAATAATGATGCTTTTTTTCTCTATTAATTAGTAACAAAGTGCAAGCAATTTAATGACCTATTCCGATGTAGTCCATTACTATCTGAAAGTCTTATACGATCCATTGAAATTTACATATGTGTTAGGATAGATCTAGGTTTATTTCCTAAATCTATCGATCTAGAAGTGTTTATTTGGAGATAATATTCATTAGTATTATATTTAGTTTATGATATGTTTTCCTAGTTCTACTTAAGTTAGGTTTTATATGATGTACTATAAATATACCCTTTGGGGTTAATAATTATTCAACCCTTTTCCCTTCAATCTATTTTGTCATGATATCAAGAGCAAGTTAAGATCTTGGGTAAAACCTCACAAATAATGTTCTCTTGCCGACGTGTTTGAGTTTAAACCCACCGGCCAGATTTTTCCCTTCAAAGTTGAGATTTTTTTTATTTGCCTGCTTTAATTTATTCTCGGCTCTTCCGCTACTGTCTTTGGGCACTGTATTGGTGTCTGTGCTGCCTTACTGTGCGTGTTTGATGGCTAACTGATGTGTGCCTTTATCTCACGGTGTTGACTACTATTGTTGCTGCATGTCTTCATTGCGTTGCCGTGGCTTACTAATTGCCATATTGTTGGAGTTTATTGGTTTATATAATAAACCTTTTGTTTACTTCTGCCGCTACTCTATTGGGGAGTGCTTAATTATTGGGTGTTTGTTGTTAGCATCTGCTCCAATTTATGTGTTTCTACTGCTATTTCCAGAGCCAACTTCTACTTGTTGGTATTTAGCGATATTTCTCAAGAACCTAACTTGGTTCTTGACCATAAAATCATTGCACAAAAGTTTTGGCTCTCCCTATGTCGTGAAGTAGGGCTTCTTTTTCGGCTCTCCCTGTGTCGTGAGACGGGATTATTGGTTCTCCTTGTACTGTGAGACAGGGGTTCAATGTATTGTGAGCGTGGTTTTGCTAAAAAAAACCAGTATTTGAATAGAGCTCGACTTTGCTCAAGAAAAGTCAATATTTGTTGTGAGCGTGATCTGCTCCAGAATTGTTACGGGATCAACGAGAATAACGTTCCTGTTTTGTTGAAAATATTTGATGAGTTCGAAAAGAATGGCGTTCTCATCAGGAAGAAGAAAAAAGAAATAATAAAATTGGCGGGTTCGCAAAAGAATGGCGTTCCCATCGATATATCTGTTTATCCAATCGTAACGTTCGTGTTACTGCCGTTGCGATTGTGGGAGGGTGTTAGGATAGACTTAGGTTTATTTCCTAAATTTATCGATCTAGAAGTGTTTATTTAGAGAAAATACTTATTAGTATTATATTTAGTTTAGGATATGTTTTCCTAGTTCTACTTAATTTAGGTTTTATATGATGTACTATAAATATACCCTTTGGGGTTAATAATAATTCAAACCTTTTCCCTTCAATCTATTTTGAAAATATAATATTCACAATTAGGGCTTGGAATAATAAATCAAAGTCAAAGTATAGCACAATTATGTCTAGTAAGTAATGTCAGGTATTATTAGTGAATGAAAAGTAGTTAATAAACAAAATTCAAACTTATGAAGTTAACTATAACTCAATATCATCAATATATAGAAGTTGAAAAGAACACTGTCTTATTAGTATAATATAAATCTTGGTTTCAATAAAATTACAAAGACGTTAATAATAGCCATGATATATTCCTTATCCCATCTTTGTTTATGGTAGGAAACCAGTAAACCACAAGAATTTGTAAACAACGAGTTTATTACCGTAGAAAATAGAGTAGTGTTTAGCACCCGAACTACAAAAAATCATCCATCTACAAGGTTACTCTTATATAACTTGGGTTGACAAATGGTGTTACATACAATAATACACCTAATATATATGAGATCTATCGGAATTTTTTTTTTCTTACATCGGATAAAACAAACAAATACAACAGATACTTAGGACTAGCTTCAAAGTATTAATATACTTGGCATTCAATATTGATGAAGTAAACATGACACAAAATGATGTCACCTCCATCCCCCAATATTGCCATATTGGAGGACCTACAAGCTCGACTAATATCGTTGGAGGGAAAATGTAAATCCCTTTGTGTGGTTGTTTTTAAATAATGAACAAGGCGAAGGTTCAGTATAGGGCTGGCAATCAGGTCTGGTTGGGTCAATTTCAGGTTGACCTAATTTATATTTCAGGTCACTTACCCCTAACCCAAACCCGACCTGATTCTAATTTCAGATCGAAAATCATAACCCAAACCCGACCTTACCGATTTCGGGTTGACCCGAAACCAGCACAAAATGACCTGAAATGAAATTCAGCTATACACGCTAAGTTATGAAGATAGGTTAATGACCTAAAATGAAATTTAGGTGATCCAAGAAATGGGCTTGGCTCAATACAAATAAGAATAACAAAAGATAGGTTGTATAAATTATGAAAATCTGGGTTAATTTCAGATTGACCCGACCTGAAAATAATCCGACTTCTAAATCAGGTTATTCGGGTTATTTTCAGGTTCGAAAAGTCAACCCGAACCTAACCCATTCAGGTTGGGTTGGGTCGACCCATTTTTTATTTCAGGTCGAAAATCTCAACCCAAACCCGAAATTTTTAGGTCAGTTTCAGGTCGGATTATCGGGTTGGGTCAACTTTTGCTAGCCCTTGTCCGGTATAATACAACTACCTTAAAATTTAGATATATATATGCAACGAGCACTATAAAATACTTTACACTAGTGACTAGTGCACTTTACTAAATAACAACATTATTCTCATGGCTCCTAAACACCACATTCTACCTTTTCTCCCTCTCTTTTTTCTCTCTCTACACCATATTATTTTATGGAGTGTAGCCACTGATCCACAGCAAGAGTATGAGTCATGGTTAAATTGGAACGTCCAAAACCACCGCCAGAGAAGACCGCACACCCTTCCTCAGCCGAACACGGCCGTGTCACCAGCAGCTCCGACCAAGGATTTAGATGTGAAGCTGAAAAACGCTGAGACAAACAAAGTAAGATTGACTATTAACCAAAATGGAACAGGAGATTACACAACCATAACTGAAGCAATTGATAATATTCCATTGCATAACACTAGGAGAGTCATCTTAGATATCAGTCCTGGTATTTATCGGTAAGGTCCACTGCACGTTACACTTATATGTTTTAACTTTGTCTTGCATGATATCTTTTAATAGCAAAACTTTCGAAATATGAGTAGAGTTAACGTTGAATTATTACTATTATTATGCATATTTCATATTGGAGTGAACCAGCTTATACCATATAATTTTGAGGGAAAAAAATCTTTATTTAGCCTTAGCCCAAAGCTAAACCTATGTGATAGGACCCCTAAGCGTCACTGCTAGTTAGAAAAATTTACAATTCTCACTAATCATGTAGGTGGTCTAGAAATGCTTCTAACTAATAGAAAATGGAAAATTTAAACTAAATTTTTCCTCGTTTGATTTCGTCTAACAACAAACTTAGGACATATTCATCATTATTGAATCTGTTTCAATTTTTTTGTAATTTCTTTCAATATTAAATATATAAATATGGAAATCATAAAGGGTTGTTTTTAAAAATATATTGTCTTAAAATTTTTGAAAAATATAGAAATACAAATGTGGAAACTACAAAAAGTAATTTCCAATTTTCTTTATCAACTTTCACAATAATATAATTGGTATACGTATTACTAATAATTTTAACTCTACCATACAATTTATATCATATAAATTTAATGTTTCAACCAAATACTGGAAATTGGAAGTGATATTGAACACACACCCTAGCTAATTTCTAATATTAACGTGACTAATAGTAGTATGACTAATTAACTTTGAACTCATTACTATATAACATACATCTTATAACTTATAAAATCTTAAAAACCCTTAACAACTAGAAATTCATAGAGATACCAAATAAACCCTGATTTGTTAGACCTTAATGTCTAAAGGATATATATTTGTTTCATAGGAGTATTACATAGAAGTAAATATATCATTTATATGCGTGCCATTAGTGGAATTAAGCAAAAGGAGTTGCCATGTAATGAATATTTTACACACTTTCTACTTTTACACTATATGTAAATGGGAAAAAATATATTCATGTTGGATCATACTAATTAGTTTCATCGGGACTAGTTGATAATAAAAGAATATTAATAGTAGAATTTTGTGATCGCAAGTCTGATAAAGCCCAATTGTGTAGATTAACAAGAAACAATTGTAGCTTATGGAAAAAAATTTACTAATTAGTACCATCCTTAACTCTATATATGCTCTACAAATACAATCGTTTATCATAGCAATGCACGTATATCATTATCACATAATCTCTTATTTAATGCGCAATGATTATTACTCAGATTAGTACTATCCTTAACTTCACATGTTCCGAATTTTAGTTGCAACTTATAAAGAAAGAGTAAATAAAGTAGCTAATTACAATTTTGTTTTCATCTAATCTGGATAATCACTTCCCATCTAACCCTTTCCATATATAAGGACAATATGGTGGAAAATGACTTGTAGATGATGCATTCAATAGATATTATTACTATATTGTTTAATTTGCATCCTGTATTCTTTGCATGAACCTAATAAGTAGTTAGTGGCTAAAGGAAACACGTCTAGTGATTAAATTAATTGATATGAAAACCATATGACATGATTTGGAAGGGAAAAGATACACATCCCTAAAACAAAGCCATTCATAAGCTTTGTGGGAGACTCGAGTAACCCACCAACCATAACTGGAAATGACACGGCCTCTGTGACCCATGATGGCACGCCCATGCGCACCTTCCAGAGCGCTACCGTTGCTGTTGATGCCGACTACTTCGTCGCCCTCAATATTATATTCGAGGTACACTTACTACCTAATCTAAATAATTAGTTACACCTATTGCTAATCTTTCGACTCTATTTTTTATAAAGAAACGTTATGTAATTTTGATCATTAATTCCAATGTCTCAATATATAGTAATGGCTTATTATATCTATGTATGTAGGCTGAAACCTAAAGAATTCATGTACTGCAATATTGTAAAGATGATAATATTTTTGATAATGTTACGTGAGTTATATCTAATAAATGATACAATGTGTTATGAACATCAATATTACCTTTGGAATTTTAAGGATTTATAGAGGTATTTTTGGCAACAGTGGTGGAAATGTAGCTGAAATTAAAAAGGAAAACCTAAGGCACTAGCTAGTTGAATTGAAAAAGAGGGCGGGATGAAAATAAAATAATATGTTCATTCACTTTATTTGTGAAGCTATGACTGACACACAAAGAAAATATTTTGTTTTGAATGAACAAGATATTGAGGAATTGTCTATATTTAAAATCATAATTATTATTGATGCGGGCCTTTTTCATATAAAAAGAAAATCTTTTACAATAGAAGCAGACATGATGTGGATTATTCAAGAATCGAAGTTGATTTGCTTTATAAAAAGAAGATATCAATGAACTTCTATAAAAGTAGAATCTTAATTGAAGTCAAATTCATCTGCCTAATTCTATCCGACTTACTTGCTGAGAAAATTTTAAATCTTAATCATTTTAAATAGTTGAAATGGGTCATCATCTTTTATAGGTATTTATTATATATGTGATTGATATTGATTGGATTTGTGGGGTAGAACACGGCTACACATGAAGTAGGGAAAGCTGGGGAGCAAGCAGTGGCACTAAGGATATCAGGCACCAAAGCTTCCTTTTATGAGGCTAGTTTTTATGGGTCGCAAGACACACTTTATGATCACAAAGGTCTTCACTATTTCCGCAATTGCTTTATTCAAGGCTCCGTTGACTTCATCTTTGGTTATGGAAGATCATTCTACGAGGTCAATTCCTTTTACCATTATAGTCTATATATTTTTAATTTCTCTAATAAAAATAATGATATTATGAACATACTTATTAAATTAAATCTAACAAGATATAGTATAATAATATTTTAAAATTACATTAGTGAAAATTCACATTAAAAAATTTCAAACTTTGACTAGACGCACAAAGTGTAACTATTGAAGAAATGGTTGTAGATTTATATAGCACCGAGTTTTCCAATAAACAAATAATAATAAACTAATACGGCTTATATTTTTGTTTGTTATTAATTTTTGTTTTCAATGTCAAGTTTTTTCAAACAAACCATGAAAACTAGAGGAAAAAAATTTGCACTTTTATGTTGTCAATTTTACGAAATAAATATAGTTAGTAGAAGTACGACTTACCTTTGGTTCATTAAACATCCTATTTTTAAATAAAAGATGAACATCAAGGGGGATACTAGATAAGTTATTGTGTCAAATCGTATGTACTCGATCTATATGTATTGTAATTTAGTAGATGATTGTCAGCAAAATAAAATTTATGTTCGGTTAAGTCTTAACGAAGAATAATGCTCCTATTGATTAATTATTAATGGAGTTGATATGGGCCTCAGAATTGTACATTGAATTCAATAGCAAAGAACGTGGCATCAGTAACAGCCCAAAAGAGGAGCACTTCGTCAATGTCAAGTGGGTTTTCTTTCAAAGACTGTAAGGTCACTGGAAGTGGTCTTGTTTACTTAGGAAGAGCATGGGGTGATTATTCAAGGGTCGTTTATTCTTTCTCATTCCTCGACAAACTTGTTCTTCCCCTTGGCTGGAATAACTGGGGCAAATCTAACCGTGATAAGTAAGTTTTTCACCTCTTACTATTTACTAATACCACTCTTCTAGTGGGTTATAGTTAGATAAATATATACCTCATTAGATTTGAATTAATATTGTGTTCTAGTATATGCCCTCTCTATTTCTCTTCTACTTTAAAGTGAAGATTCTTTTTCTCTTTCTAACTCTACAGCTTTCTAAATACACGTGTTCAAATCAAGTGGTACATTTAACTTGAAATAAAGGGGAATATATATCAGGGATATGCATGAATCACATACTCACAAAAACCCATGAACTATGTTTGGATACTTGAATTGTGTAAATCACCGACTTTTTGGTGAGTAGTTGAGTACCCGTTATCTTAGATGTACAGTGTTTGAATAAAAAGAATCCTTATCACAATTATATTAGGAATACAAAGGATAATAGGAAACAAAGTCTAATACTACACCAAAGAGAATTATATTCTCTACCAATATGAGTTTCAAATTACTTGTGATCTTAAGTTAATATCCAACAAAAACCTTATACATTCTCAATATTAAACAATATGTGTTAAAAGTGTTTAGGGTGCTAGCTATCGTCAAAAGAATACAATATAGCATGTGAAAAAAGAAAAGGAGGAAAAATTATCGGGTAGGTTATCAAGTACCACCAATTTTGAAGTGATATCCGTATCCCTGAGTCCGGATCCTCTACAAGGTAGAGTTGTATCTGAACCATATATTTTAAAATCAAGGGTTCATATTGGTGGGAGGGAAAATTAGGGCGTAGATTTTGATGAGAAAAAATAGGGGGATTTTGGAAAGATAATATGTGAGCCATTGATTTTTTATTCAATGTTTGATATTGCTCAAACTCTACCTTGTAGAGTTATTTTAGAACTCTAGAGGATCCAAACACACCTTTATCCCTATATGGTAACTTTATTTTCGGATTGGGTAATCGATAATAAAAGCGATTTGAATATCCTTTTCCTCATAGGATCTCGGATAAAATATTCGAGTTTCAATTTGGAATAGTTTATGCCATACGTAAATATTCATGATTAACATATAGGATCTACTTCGTGACCAATTCACCATGTACATACGACATATAGTATAACATCAATACCTAATCAGGAAAAGGTCATGTAGTCACGTTGTGTAGCTTCATTAAATTTCTTTTTGTGTGTTGTGCACTTGTACAGGAGTGTGTACTACGGAGAATATAAATGTAGTGGACCAGGATCAAACATGACAGGAAGAGTGCATTGGGCTCGGGCCCTAACAGACAAAGAGGCTGAGCCTTTCATTGGGACTTATTATATTGAAGGCGACACTTGGCTCATTGGCCCATCAAACTAAAATGATACATACAGCTGCCTCTTTCTCATTTTTATTTTCAATAATATGTCACTGCTTACCTAAACACTCTTTAAATTCTTTGCAATTTTTCAAAAAAGGAAACTTAATTATTAGACTATGGCACTAGCAAATAGGTTGTCTCATATTTCTATGTTAAATTGAAATTTACATTTATCCTTGTTAATTGTTATATGAAGAATGATAAAAAAAACGCATCATTAATGGAAAATATTAGATTTTTTTTTTTTTGAAAGAATGGAAAATATTAGATTGTGCATGATAGATGGCAAATATTAAACTTTTTTTTTATTCAAAGGAGGATAGAAGCTCCAAAAGAAAGACAAACAACAACTAAAACAACAAACGTAAAAGAAACTACGGAGGGCCAAAGCGTGGCAAAAGCCACACCTAGCTCTACAATCCTCCTCTAAAACATGACCAAGCTCTACCTAAATATTAAACTTCAACACATATCAACAGATATTTTGTGTACATATATTTCTGTGAGTAAAGGATAGGAGTTAGCTCAAGTGGATAGAGCACTCCCCCTTAGCCCCTGAGGTTCGATCCTTACCCCCAGCATTATACTGGGGTGTTTCCTTAGCATGCTATGCATGCCTTACCAACCAATGTGTTGATGTTTCCTACAGGCTAGTAGCCTTGTAGGAGTTAGCCCTTGGGCTGACTTAATTTCCTAATCAAAATATATATATATATATATATATTTCTGTGATTACATTTAACCTGGTCTATATTATCAAAAACTTTGTTCATCAAAAGCCCTATTCTACCCTCAATATTCCTGGTTAAAAACAAGTAATGACAAATGAGAAATTAACCAACATGGAAATTGGCAAGAATACAATAGACAATGAACATGGATTTTTGATATCTATAATTTAGGTATCAATACTTTCTCAAATCACAACGAGGAGCATATGATATGACGACATAATGGCCTTTGGCCTAAGCATTAGCTGTGTGACTCTGCTTATTTTATGAGGTCACTGGGCCGCACAACACATGCATCCTTCTAATTACTACCAATATTGAAGTATGACTTAATCCTCAACTATGACTCGTTTATGTTATGCTAAAAAAGACTAATCACCGAATTCTATGGTTCCCAACATGTCTCCAGAGATTAATGAACTATATTTATGCATCTTTTAAAACCAGAGGAATACACTACTAAGACATGATCATGGGTGTCTTAATATTGAATTTTTTTGTTAACTATATATACATGTGCAAGTGCAATAATAAGGACATAAGGTGTTTTTTCTTGTTGGTTAATGTTTAACTTACTTAAATAGATAATTCTCTCTAGTAACCCTGTACTTTAGCTTATTGTTTATGGTAGACCAAAAAAAAAAAACTTAATGTTGCAAATGACCCTATAATCAATAACACTGTTACCACGTGACATTAATGATGTTTTGCTATTAATAATCAGGTTTAAACGTTAAACCTAGGGTTACACCTCCAAACAGCAGCCCGGTAATGGTGGCACCACCACCACGAACCGAACGGGAGGAAGGTACGAGGGGAGGATTTCGGGGTTGGGAAAGGGGAGGGGCGGTTTTCGGGCGGGGGAAGGGGAGTCAAGAGAATTTCGGGGCAGGGGAGGGAGGGGGGGAGGTTTTCGGGGCAAGGGAAGGGGAGGGGGGGGATTTCGGGGCCGGGGAAGGGGGGGGCGGTTTTCGGGTCGGGGAAGTGGAGGGGAGGTTTTCGGGGTGGTTGTGGGGAGGTTTTCGAGGTGGTTGTGTCGGTGGTTAGGGGCCGGGTTGACGGTGAGGTGGGGTCGAGGTTGGGGCCAGGTTGGCGGTTGCCGCTGCTGGGTGGGGGCTGCAAGGGTGGGGTGAGAGGAGGTGGTGGGGTTTGGGTGGTTAGGTTTAACGTTTTAATCCTAGATATTAACGGAAACTCATCATTAACGTCACGTGTTAACAGTATCACTAATTACAGGGTCATTTGCAACATTAAGTTTTTTTTTTGTCTACCATAAACGATAAGCTAAAGTATAGGGTTACTAGAGAGAATTTCCCTACTTAAATTTACTCTTGAAAACGTAAGTTACAATAAGTTTAAATGTAATATGTTATTGATAGTTCCAATAAATGTAGATAAGTTTAGTTACCTTAAATATAATATTTTTATATTAGCCTTGATTATCATGAATTAAAATTTTTGGAGAAATATACTAGTACTCCCTCCGTCCCATAATACTCTTGACACTTATCAAATCATGTAGCATAGTTTTAGATGATAAGTTGTTGTTTGATTATCAATTGTTATTTTATTGAAAAGTAGATCATGTGATTCGAGTTACTCACTTGATACTATGAATTAATTATTTTTGGAGAAATGTACTAGTACTTGATAAGAAGTATTTGGGATATCCCGTTAAAAAACTATAACACCAACTACTTTTTATTCTATAATAGTAGAGGGTGTAATGTTGAGAGGGAAAATGAGGCTGTCTTGAGAACAAAGGGGTCTGAATTGTTAAAATCAGCCAGTTAGTGTAGCTAGGCCCAATATGAAGTGCTATTAGTACACACTTCAATTACAGTACAAATTAGATGTACAAATAAGGCATTCTCATATCTAAAGCTTACAAATAATTGCATTGTGGTCTCTGCAAAGAAGGGTGATTTGGAGTGTCCAACCTATCTCAATCAAGGGGCCGAGCCAACGTATATAGTTTACCTTGGGTGTTTTATTTAGCTGGTTTGATGATATATGTGTGTTATTTTTTAGTTCGTTTTCGTCACATTTCTTTCATCATCTCCATATATTTTTTTTGGGTGTTTGCACCCGGTTCACCCTTCGGGCTACATCCGGATCGAGGCCAAGTTCGGGGTGGTTAGGTTCCATTCCTCATTATCTCCATATTTGATCTCTCCTTCCTATGCTTTTATTTTATCCGTTGTCTAACTAAAAGGTTTACAAATGTATTTGGTAAATCAATCAACGTTCGTTGTTTATGCGAAAGAACCTTTATTGGCACCAATCAGGTACATACTCAGTTCTTTCAAAAAAAAAAAAAAGTACATACTCAGTGATATGAAGACCCTTCCAACAATTATTATTGGCACCAATTAGACACTCTTATAACTATGTCTCGATTTGTATTTTTTAGATCTTTTATAATTTTTGACTAACAGCAATTTTACATGTAATAAAAGATAATACTCGCTCTATCCTATAATAATATGAACGCTTTTTTTTATTGTTTGTCCCAAATTAATTTAAACACTATTTTTTGACATGGTCTCTCAATATTATATCAATTTTCTTACACCTTTTGACGCACACACTAACTTTATCAATTAAAAAATACCCAAATTTTCTCTCCTTCCATTAGAAAAATACTCCACCAACTGATCATATCATATTTACTTTTGAAATAACATTTGGTAACCACATTACAACTTATCACTGCCTTAAACTACATGTCCCGACAAGTGTTTAGATTTTTCTAAAATGAAGGGAATAATAGGCAATATTATGTGTTGGAGGATTGGAGCCGTAAAGAACACGGTAATTATATATTGTGATCCGGAGGAAATATATAGGAATAGTTGCTGCCCTAATTTGTTAAAAATGTGTGTCTAACTAGTATGTGCACTGGTTATGTAATTACATAAGTTAAACAAGTTACCACAGGTTACACTAGTAATTTGTGAGTGACCTAGTGTTATATACATGCATGTATTTGAATTATACAATTCGGAAGTTAAAGTTTTAGGAATTCAAATAAATACTAGAGACTAGAGTCCTCAATGGCTCAATGTACGGGAAGGAAGTGATACGTGTTGGGTTTGGTGGAGATGATTGAAGCAAGGCACGAGGAGAAGCGAAGAAGACGAGCACAACAAGCTGCAGCAACCACCAGCCCGAGCGGGCAACAGCAGGTGGCCTGGGGCGGGCGGCTGTTAGCCCGGGAGGACACTGCTTCGCTCGGACGTGCAACTTTGGGGCAGAAGGAGGCAAGAACTTCCAAGATGTCTGTCCCGTGCGGGCGGTTTTCGGGTCCGGGCGGGCAAACCCAGTTTTCGGCACATGTTTTGCGATATAAGTTTTAATCGTGGCTGTTGGATTGCTTTTATGTCTTGTAATATAAATACCCTATTTTCTGGTTTTAGGAAGTGTAGCATACATTCTCATTGTTCAAAATTGATATCTCATCTTTTCTAGGGTTTTAGGAGAGAGGGATAGTTTGTGGGAGCTAAGATTTGTATATTCACCATTGTTCTCCATTGATTCCATAGTGCAAGTTTGTGGGTTTTTCTCCCGCAGCTCGGGTTTTCGACTAAATTGGTGTGTTCTTTCTTGTTTTTTATCTGTTTACTTTACTTAGTTGTTGTTTCAATTTCTTGCTTCAAATTAGTTAGCACTTGTTTATAAAATACAACAATATGACCACATATATTGTTGTGACGTGTGTGGGGCATGGCATATTCAGCATTTCATTCAAATAATATCAGATCGAGTTTTGTCAGTTTGACTTTTTTATATTATTTTCCCGTATATTTTCTTCTACGCGTATTTTTAGTTTTTGCTAATCATGATATATAAAAGTAGCAAACAATAATTCAACTTATATTAGTGAATAAAACTACATATCGTGGTAGATTCAAACCTAGCACCAACCCTTTATTAAAATATAGGAATTAGAATTGCATGGGTAAGGTCGTGGGGGTGGTGGAAGTATAATTGACGTGAAATACTTCTCAAAGGGAAGGGAGGTTTTGCAAGTTGTGAATTTTAATTTCAAAAAGGAAAAAAAAAAGTGATAAAATCTTATCCCATTCGTGGCAGCACCGCTTTATTGACTAAAAAGTCTTCATAATTACAATGAAATACTAATAATAAAGTACAATATGGCTATGAATCCAACTTTTTGTCATGGAAAAACACGTTAGTTGTTAAAACTAATAAAACTAAAAAGGTTTAATCAATAGGGAGAAATATTGTTGGTACGTAGAAGTCGTAGTTTAGTCACGGGTTTATTTAAGCTTTGCAGAATATCGTTAATATTGCTATCTGTAAGCTTAAACTTAAGTAATCTGATAAAAATATCTAGTCAAATTATTTGAGTGATTGCCAGATATATAAGTATAACTCCATAATATTAGTACATTCAGGCCCAACCCTTAGCATGTTCAAAGTGGGACGTGGACAATGCGCCTCACTCTTAAAGGGCGCCCAAATCAAAAAAAAAAATTATTTAAACACAAAAGAATTGAAGCTGATAGTCAAAATGTTTGCATGTTTGTTGAATTCAGCTCTTCTTGGAATATATCAAAAGATTTTGAAGAGAAAAACTTAGTTTGATGCATGTTTGTTATTTGGTTTACTTGTATATTTTGATGGTTTCTTTTGTTTTTTTTATACAAGGGCCTATTTTTTAGTATTAGCACATGGCCTCCATATTGTCCGGGCCGACGCTGAATACATTAATATACATGCATGAAAGCATGTTGATTGAGAAATGAGAAGAAATAATCTAAATTATGAGATAAACAATAATCATCTAAAATGTAACGAAAAAATACGTGTTGTACTTACGTCAAAAGCTGAATTATACTTATTTTCAGGCCCCTACAGTTTCCAATGGAGTATGTTGTATGTGAAACACCAGGCCACGCTGCACTTCAGAAACTGGTGTTTTCTTATCCTTTGGCTTCGGAATTCAATTCATTTCATGGTCAAAAAAGCAGCTAAGCTACGTACACTTATTAGCTAGTCTGCCTGTACTGGCTCTTCTGGTTCCCAGCTTCTCTAGATATCCAATGCATATGCAATTATGTAGTACTACTTTTTTGAAACACTTTGATCTACTCTTTATATTTTCCTCCTATAATTATTATTAGGCAAAATTGATCTCAACACTCTGAACAGCTGAACTATAGCTCGGGTGCACCCAACACCACCAACTACGACTAGTAGCCTAAGGCTCTGTTTGGCAACACATTTAAGTCACCTTAAATGAGTAGGTGCTAAAAATTTAAGTCACCTAAAATAAATAATCGTGTTTGGGGTAACAGCTTAAATTTTATTTAAGCTCAAAAATGGACTGAAATTGAGTTGCTATCAAATATAGCATCTCAATTTAAGGCTTTGAAAATTTTCAACTACCTTATCACTTCACCTCCTTTCAGCCTACCTTATCGGTTTGCTTTATTTCGAACATGTTCCCAAACATACCCTAAACACCACCAACTATGGGGTGGCATTCCGCCTTTGTCCTTTATTATTTCACACCCTTTTTAATTGGATAAGAGAATGAACTTTAGTAGATCAATATCTTTCACAGGTTAATCGAGTCTAGCTTAGTAGCTAGATATGAATATAAAACCCTTTTTTAATGGGTTAAGAGAATACCTTCAGAATTTGATCCTATGATTTCAAATCATCATGAGGAATTGCATGCATTATTCTGCATGATTCATACTATACATGCACATAACACTACTACTAATCTTCTTCAATTTTAGGCCTTGCATTTCATGTACATTATTTCACTGTTTAACTAATTTAAAACATATGACATTATTACCTAATTTGATTGAAGGTACCAATGAATTCTTATTCATCAGCCTTAAACAATACCTATGCAGTAATATGCGACTTATTAATGTATATGTAGTGCCTTATAAACGCTTATATGAGAATGAAGGAAATGATCAATTAGTACTTTATGATTGCATTTTAAACGTATCCCTACTTAAGGGACGAGTTTAAGAGGAGCCAAATTATTAGGAAGCCAGAGTTATATAGTAATATTAAATTGTTTTAATAATTAAGATATTATAAATATGACAATAATACTTTCTATTGGACGGAGTAAATACAACAATCATATAAATAAGGAGAATCTTACAATTAGAAAAGTGGTGAGAAGATGGGACAAATTATATGTACCTAGAGATATAGTTTTATTCAATAGTTTGCTACAATTATCTCATGCTGATCGATTGACTTGATACAAATAATATTCTGTTTCATCTTGATACGCTTAATTGCTAGTTTAATTGTTTAAATTGTGGTTCTAATTATATGGCCGCCTAAAGATGTAGTACCATTCAAGATTGACGTTGTCATTTGCTTTTCAAGAGCTTTCAATACAAAACTTTCCTATATATCTCTAACATAATTACACATAAAATAAAATAAATCATGAATAGTATTAATATCTATACTTTTCTCTTATGTTAAGGTGGGAATTTAGATGTAATGTACGAGCTCTTAAAGCTCATTTAGGTTCGTTTGTTTTGTTTAGATTTGGATGTATTAGCCTTAGGTTGTAATTTCGCTTTTAATTAATGTACAATTTCTCGTTGTCAAAAAAAAAAAGGTGGGAATTTATGATCAAACTGTTGCATTGGTTGTACAATTGAGACATTTCTAATTAATGAGATTTCAAATTAGACTAAGAGAGGGAGTGAACATAGTACAAAGATTAATGGCGAATCCATCTGTAGAGATGTAATTTGTTAGAATTTCATGAATGTTCTATCCACTATATATGCTTTAATCTAATAATAACTTTGAGGTCACTTCATTAGACCATTAAAGGGATTTGGGAGAGGATGAATTGCACCTTTTGTACATGCACTCTTAAGTTGTCTTAATTTTGACTAATTTGAAAAGTTGCCAATAATAGAGGCTAGACGACTACTAAGACACGTTTCTATCTTCAATGGTGAAGACGAGCCCTCTCTTTAGACAAAGTGGTATAAGATGCATAGCTAAAATCTACATCAACATATGACTAAAAAGACTAAAGTAAGAACCATGTACGTTGTGTTCTTCGTGGTAGGTTCTTTGGGTATTGTACCATCTCACTCAAACCTTAGCTTTGACCCCATAGTTACTGACTTACTGTGAACTGTCAAAGTTAAGTGCACGTGCATGTTTGGTAAATGCATGTACACCTAAGACTGTCTTCCTTAATTCTCCAACTTTATATTATAATCTAAAAAGCAATATAAACACTAATTAAACTAAGCCTCTAATCGCCTCATTAGTCAACTCCATTATCTTGGTTTTGACCATGCTTTAACTACTATAGACTGATTCCTTGTTTTAAGGGCATCTTTCTTCTAATTATAGGACCTTTAATATACTAATTTAAGACTAATAATCAATTCGGCATGTATCACTACTTGCCTAACACAACCATTATTAGATGAATATTCTGTTTCATCAATTACTGTAACTGCCCATCTTTAAACTAGATTGATGTTTTTATCTTTTTAAGCTCGATAATCAAAGCTCCATATATTTTTTTTTACTCATTTTATGTTTTTTTTTTCTCATTTTATGATAATCCTCATTTAATATACATTTCTGCTTTTTTTTTTCTCATTTTAAACATTTTTTCCCATTTTAAGAAGTTCTCACCATAAAAGGGTTCTCATAGAAACCTCACCCTATATATAAAAAAAAACTCCTACACATAAAAAAAAATTGTGGTTTTTAAAAAGGAAGGTAAAAGTATTGCCCCGTAATACGATATAATACTAGCATTTCACAAGTACATAATCTACTTATCAACTCTATTTTTTCTTTATTTCTTTGAATATAGTACTAAATACTATTACTATTTCATCAAGTAATATACCATGCTTCTTTTCACTAGGGTATTGACGAAAATAATACTTCCTCTATTTTTTTAGTTGCGCCGTTTGGTTTGGGTACAAAAAAAACAAGAAAAGAGAAAAGGGAGTGCAAATGGACAAAAATACCCATGATCTAATCTCTAATTAAACGGTTGGATGGGTAAGTCAAGTGAGGGTGAGAAGGTAATTTAGGCCCAAAAAATTTACCATAATAGGAAATGGTACAACTAAATAAGACACCCTAAAAAAATATGGTGCAACTAAAGAAACAGAGGAAGTATATACTCAATCCGCTTATTTGTAAAAAAGTTTATTGGAGGGGTTGGAGCGGGTCAATAGTGGCCAGACCATGAGGCCAATAACATATCGGTATATCACCTAGATTACGGGTCAAATTTGGCTCGAGAATGAATATGTTTGGACTCCTTTCCAGTGTTACATAATTCTTAGCATATACCATTAAGTATTGACCATGCATATCTAATTAAAACATCTTAAACTTGATCATACAGAACACATTGGGCTACCATATTCAGACCTACTAGTACTATAATTGATTAATTGAATAATGAAAAGCTTCTGATGATCTGCTATATATATAAGCATCTCATGGGGGCTGGGGCAGAAGACTGCCGTGATGGCATGTGGCTAGTAAGGGAAGTCCAGAAAGCTACTTACTTTAAACATACTCCTATAGTTTATTTCAGATGCATTAGCTTACCCAGTTAATTACTTCTTAATTAGTTATTTAATTAATGTTTTAATTATTTGTTTTGTTCAACATTGATAATCATGTTTCTCATTAACCGGCCTTCCGACATCAAACTAAAGACTTGTGCTTGAGAAAAAGCAATTTAAGCACCAAATAATCAGGGAATAATTAATGATGTCAACATATTAGGTTTCAATGTTGTAAGTGATTGGAATGTTATATTCTTCAATTTGTTGGACAAATCTACTACATATACACATGAGGAATCATTTTATTATACCAATCGAATGATTCTTTCAAATTCCAGTCTCTATCTAATTTGTTGACAATCTCATCGTAATTAAGTTTTTGATGAAATCTATTATATAGTATTCGAGTGATGATATATAATTAAATAATATTTTTGTAAGCTAAGGTAATCTTGGTCACCATGAGATTCATGAAATTAGTGGGTCAGATTTCACCCACCATTACAACCTATTTTGTAAATTGTACTTATATCATATTTTTTTATCACTATTCTCATATCGTAATAAAGGTTTTGATATATGCAACCATTAAAATATAAAACATTAAATATATATTTCCTAAAATAATACTACCTCCGTCACATAATATAAGTACTGTTTTCTTTTTGGGAGTCAAACTTTGAAATCTTCGACCAAATATTCTTATTAATATGTACTGAAAAACATATTTATGTGAGATCTTGTTAGATTCGCTTTGATAAGTACTTTCATAATATCAACTTTTTATATATTTTATCAACACGAAATTGAAGATATCGGAGGCCAAAAGTACGTCTTGGAGACTGTGCAAAAGGAAACATGACTTATATTATGGGACGAGGGGAGTATTAATTTAGGTAAATATAACATAGTCACTCATCAATTGATATATATAGTTAATGCTTAAATTTATTGCTTGATAATTTCATTTTAAACTTCTTATATGCAATCCTAAGGACTACATATATCAATTTCCTTGTAATAACATTACAATCTTAGACATTCTTTCAATAATTTCATATATTCCTTCCGTTTTTTTTTCCTAATTGAAATCTTTTTGTGAGAAGGAATTGGTCAAATTAGAAATAACTTTTTTAAACATATGGTGTCGATTAACCATAACTCTATTAAAACCTTAGTAATTCATACTAGTAAACTTATATACTTCCTCCGTTCTGTTTTAAATGAAACATTAGGTGAAATGAAATAATTCATTGATCAATTTTGACTCCGATTTATCGCCATTATATAAAGAAAAACATAGTCAAGTGGGATCTTGTTAGATTCGTCTCGGTGCATACTATCAAATTATAATGATTAAAGAAGCGCGTTGGGTTGCGTGAAAAAGCAAACGTTTCATTTAAAACAGAACGGAGGAAGTATGTATTACTGATAATCTCGCTATGCTAATCAATAATTAACTCACGTAGCTTCACCAACTAATAAATGTTACTTGTAGACTCTCATATATAAGAATGTGGAAATTTAAATAGGTATATAGCTATAGGAGAAAAAGAATAGTTTCAATAATATCTTGGTTATTTTTTATTGAAACTCTTGAAAGAATTTTCTTAATCCTCCCTCCCCTTTGCTAAAACAAAAATCAGTATTACAAGTTCTTGATCTTAGTAAGTTGCTACTTAATTGTATAAGGGTGTGGTCAACATCGCTAAGAAAAAGTCAAACACAAATGTCTTTTTCTTTCCCCCTCTCTTTCTCAAAACGAGCTAGGGTCTAATGTCCACGGCTTACGTAAGGCCCACACGTACTTAGACATGCAGTGTCACAGTGACAAGTCATGCTAATTGCAACGAAGATTATCAATGCGATAAATTAGAATTTCTACGCGCAATATTTTTAAAATGGTACGGAGAAAAACCGAATTAGACCATAGCAGTATTTCCGTAGTATTTCCGTAGTATTAAAACTAGGACAGTTATCATTTAAGATGCAGCATTTGGCACAGTGGCAAATTATGGATCAAAAAATTAGTAGGGCCACTCACTTTTAGATCAAAATTGAACCTTTAACCATTCAATGTTGATCCAAAATATGTGAGTGTTCCTAAATTTTGCCATAAGATTATATATATATATATATATATATATATATATATATATATATATATATCTATTATATATGGTAAGCTCCCGGAAGACTTTTGGTGTCACTTTGAGCTCCCTAAAACACCCTTTATGTTTTTATTCTTCCAATATAATTAATAAGGGCAAAAAAGTTAGAACTTTTTTTTTAATAAAGACTAATGTGACTGCTAGAATTTTCCCCTAAAAAAACCACCACATTTTTTTAATGAAAGTAACTTTCATATTTTTGAAAACAAAATAAAGATGTACAATATCACCGCGATGTTCGTGCACGCATCGCGTGCAAAAAATACTAGTATATATATAAATGAAGGGGTGAGGAAGATGGTGTCCCCTCACAAAAAGTCTAATATATCCTTAATGATTTAAATTGCCATATATATTTAATAATCTTTTCCTCTTCCTACTTGCCATATATATTGAACAAGTTAATAATGGAATTGAATTTCAAATTTCAATTAAACATTAAATTAAGGAGAATGATTTCCGCTTCTTAATATGTGAGAAAAACTCCGATAAAAAATTAAATTGACAATATAACTTGATTGAAACAATCCGTACAAAAATAAAAACTTAAATTTATTTCATATTGATAATTATAATGATAATATTTTAAAACCTAAATGTTGATTAATATTCGATAATCTCTATTATATAAATTAAACTCTTCCACTTTATATAATATTCAACGATTGAATCTGATACACAAATTCTTCCACTTTATTTGAACACGGGCTTTCTTCTGCTTTGTATTTCCTTCACTTATATAATAGAGATTTGAATAATGATGAACAAATAACTAAAAAAACCAATGAAATATTGATTTAAGAAAAATATATTTTAAAAATTTAAAAATCATTATAAATGTTTGTTCAAATCAAATTTTTTGTTGTACTGATGAATAACTAATTGAGAAAAAGAATGTTAATATGACACGCACGCATAGCGTGCAAAAAATACTAGTATATATATAGGGGAGGATCCGCTGAAAACAGCTCTTAATCTGAAAACTGAAAACAAGGTAACTTTTACCCCTTTTAGGGTAACTTTATATACTTTAGGGGTAACTTTTGCCTGTTTTAGGATAACTTCATTATATTAAGGATAACTTTATATATTTCAAGGGCAACTTTATATATTATAAGGGTAACTTTTAGTACGTTTAAGATAACTTTATTATGTCATAATTAATTTTATCTTTCTAGGGTAACTTTGAGTATTATAAGGATAACTTTGAGTATTATAAGGGTAACTTTAACTAATATTATTACAGTAACTTTTAAGTCTTGATATCCCCCACCTTCTTCTTCAACCTTCATATTCTTCAACCTTCTTTTTCTCCCTCAACTCTCATAATAAAAAATCAGGATACCAAAAATCAAGAATAAAACCTCTGCAAATTGAAAACAGCAGCACTACTTAAAGAAGAGCTAATTTCCTCGATTAATTTGTGAAAACATATCAATTTCATCAAAATAAGTAAAAATCAAAAAATAAAACAAGAATCAAACCTCTGCAAATTGAAAAGGAAGCCGAGAAAACCTAATACTAACAATCAATCAGACACAATAATAATTGAATAAATTCGCAAATGAATAGGAGAGAGAAAGCGTATGAGAAAGAGATCGAGAAGAACGTGAGGAGGAAGAGGAGAGAGATCAGAAAAAGAAGAAAGATGAAGAAGAGCAGTGTCGATTGTGAGGGAGCTCGTTGTTGCTATGGCGGTGTTCTTCGTTTTCGCCATTGGTTTGTTCAACCCACAAGTTTTCTAGGGTTCGAATTCAAGCATTAGAATACATTAATTCATCCGAAATGGCAGATTTTGCCTTTGAATTATGCATAGCTACCATGAATTTGCTGAAGTTCCTAGAAATCAAATGGTGAGAGGAGAGAGAATTTGGGGGTTCTTTTTTTTCTGGGGGGAAGAGGATCGAGAGAAGGGGGGTGAGGGGAGGGACAAAGAATTCTAGTCCTTAGATCATCTTAGTAATTTTATTTGATGGCCCAGATCTTCTGTTTTCAGTTTTCACATTAATGAGTGTTTTCATAAGATCATATATATATATATATATATATATATATATATATATATATATATATAATACGAAATATATATCTAATATGTCAGAAAAATTATTATCCCTATAACTAAAATCCTCTCCACTTTGGGGATGGTTAAAGGTTTCTTTACCCCTGAAGAGTCTACCCATATTGAGGTTTCTATATTCTCGTCATAAGGTTAAATTAAATTAATACTAATT
Organism: Beta lomatogona; assembly: GCA_947646795.1. NCBI lineage: Eukaryota > Viridiplantae > Streptophyta > Magnoliopsida > Caryophyllales > Amaranthaceae > Beta > Beta lomatogona. The sequence continues at coordinate 178,527 of CANSNZ010000744.1, read as the reverse complement.
GGTTGAATTTGTACTTGAATACTAGTTGTACATAAGCCATTGAAGTGATTTTTTTCATAGTATTTACTCGGGATTCAAGGATAGGGAAAGGATAGGGGATTGGGGTGTCTGGCTTGAAATGAGCTTCTGGGTAAGGGCTCTATGCAAGAACAACCTAAATTTTTTTTCTTACCTATTAAAAAAAAACTATTCAGCACGTATTGGATGAGACATTACAAGTATTTATTAGAGGTGAACAAATAGCGGGCCAGACGGGGCCGACCCTGAATTTTGTTTTGCGCACTAGTCGGGCCGGGCTGATTTTTTGTGCATAAAGCCTGCTTTTTCTTGCCAAAATGGCGGGCTTTTCGGGCCAAAATCGGGTCATTTTCAGCTTGTGTAAAACCCGTCCCAATACCAAAAAAAAATCGGACCGGCCCCAAAACCGGGTGAAATAATTTTGCCCAAGCCCGTGTATTTTTCGGACAGGGTCGGGAACACTTTATCAGGTATAGTATTTATCCTAGAAAAGGGAAACGTAAAAACTTATCTCTTACAGTAGAAAATCCATTCCGGTATTGTAATAGATTAATGTAGATAAGGCTTTAGATACCGAATCGCTATTTACCGTCCGTATTTACTTGAAATCGTCCGTATTTTTTTCATTAAATACCCCCCATGCCCCTCCCCCTTTCACCTCACTTTACCCTCTCCACTCTCATCAAACTTAACCTCTCTCTCTACCATGAAGCATTAACACCACCACCACCACCTTCCGAACACCACCACCGGACGACCACCACCGGACCACCACCACCGGAGCACCACCGAACCAACTTAGCACCACCGAACATGTCCGAGGAAGGACCCTCAACGTCAACGCCGCCGAAACGGAATGTGGTAATTAAGTTTAAGGATTTTTTTTTTATCTCGCCGGAAATTTTTTTTGCGCCACCAGAGCAGGGTAACGGATAGAAAATCCGTTACCCCAATGGAAGCAACGGATGAAAAATTCGGTGCTTCCACAGAGGCAACGGATAAAAAAACCATTGCCTTTGTAGAAGCACCGGAAAAGTGATCCGTTACGAGTAGGGCCGGAAAAGTGGATCCGAAACGTTACCTCTGCGGTGGTAACGGAATAGTGATCCGTTACCACCGTCCGGTGGTAACGGATTTTCTATCCGTTTCCCCCCTTTTTTCGGGAAAAAAAAAATTTCCACCAACTTTTCCGGCGAGGGGCGGTTTAAATCACAACTATTTTCCGCCTAAGGGGTCGGTTTTAACCACAAATAAGTACAAAACTAACCTGATTTGAAGATTCCCCGATTTCCTTTGCCTTCTTCCTTGGGCCCATACTTTTTCCGGCGAGTTGTGGTGGTGGTGGGCGTCGGTGTGTTCTTCGTCCCCGTGTGGTGGTCGCCGGTCACCTCTTGGTTGCCGTGTGGTGGTGGTTGCAGTGGTGGTGGTGGTTGCGGTGGTGGTGGTGGCTATGGTGGGAGTGAGCGAGGAGTGAGGAGTGAGAAATGAGAGTGAGAGAGTGTGAGAGTGAGGTGGTGGGGTATGGGGTATGTATATGTAGGGGTAGTTTAGGAGTATTTAAGAAAAAATACGGGCGATTTTCAGTAAATACGGGCGGTATTTAGTAATGCCCTTTAGATATTATATAATTTTTCTATATGCAATAAATTTTCTTTCTTGATGACTAAGCAATTATATAATACATTAATACTTAATGCATCTTTAGAATGCTTAATATTTACACACTTGTTTTTTTTTTTTTTGATAAGTAATATTTACACACTTGTTAAAACTTTGGTCATCATTTACTATCAATATCTTTAAGTATATCTTAGTGTAAATATTATAAAGTTGATAATTTGTATATAGACATTAATAAAAATTCAAACACCATCTTACATATTCAGTGCTCGTTTGGTTGATAGGAATTTATGTAGGCAATGAAAATTCCCATGATTTTCTCATTTGGGAAGTTGTTTGGTTGACAGGAAATTGAGAAAATGAGTGCAATGAAAATTCCTTGGGAAATTGAAATTCCCACATTTGTGGGAATTTAATTACCCACTCTCCCCTTGGTCAATTAGAATTCCCACATGAATTGCAAATTCCTTGATGTCAACCAAACAAATATAGGCCATTTCCTAATAAATACACAAGGGATTACTAGGAAATGAAACTTCCTACAGGAATTAAATTTCCATGTATACCAAACGAGCACTCAGTCAAAGTTGATACATAATTAGTGCAACAGTCAAGATATTGTAACCTTTAAAAAATATAGAAAGTTGGTACGTTCTCCATTTTTTTCGCTGCAACATTTAACTTTTGGCCACTATTCATCAACGAGCTTTGACCACATATTCTCACCATTATATAAATTAGACATAGTCAATTGAGGTCTTGTTAGATTCATCTCAATGCATATTTTAGAATAGCATTTTTTATATAATTTATACATTAGAGATATTAATGGTCAAAGAAGCATGTCAGCAAACGTGAAAAAACAGATGGTGCAACTGAAATAAACAAAGAAAATATTTTTCAAAAAATAAAATGTGTCACATACTTCCTCCCTTTTTTTTATAGTTGCAACATTTTGAATTTAGCCCTATTCATGTACTTACTTTGATCAGGAATTTGTGACTAATATATAAAACAAACTCTTACATTTAAGATAATGTTGTTGGATTTATGATTTATGTATCCTAATATATTTATATAATATTTGAACAGTTTATAATTTTCACAAAAAGATAAATAGAGAAAATAATAGTTAAAGTTGCATATTGGCAAACATAAAAGTTAAAATATTGTGATTATTAAAAATTGGAAGAAATAGAATAAATGCCGTATCGAGTGTAAATATATGTCAATATGTTCCATCAAAAACTCTTTTTTTTTACTAAACATTGGGAAGGAGTTGGAGCTTTCGTTGATTATCAATGTAGTATTTATCAGTAGAAAAGTGTGTTGTATACTCTATCTATTTATTTTAAATATACACACTTTATACTTTAACATTATCATATTATTCACTTTGATTGTCATTTGTGCTCGATAATCAAAAGTTAAATTATGTAGATTGAAAAGAAGGAGCTATATACCAAGGATGTCTTGATCTAGTGGTTAAGATTGAGGTGCTGTGAACGATAGGTCGCGCGGTTCGAATCCCAAACTCCCCTTCTTTTCATCTTTATACCGCTTGGTCATATATGGATTAAAAAAAAAAAAACTAAGCTATATAAGTATTTTTGTTTACCATTCAATTCATTAGTCGGCCAAAGGTAACTAAAAAATTCTAGAAAAGAAAAAGAGGGGTGGGGGGGACAAAGTGCCGCTAGTTGCAGGTTAGATGTCTGAACACAACTTCCTCCTATGCGTTATGCCAACTTAATTCCCTCAATTTCGCCATCCCTACCTCCCCCCGTCCCCCACAACTAACGTGGCCGTTTATAACCCCTTTGATTTTCATTCTCATAATCTCCATCAATTACCAATACCATACCCACACCATACAATCTCCATTCTTTAATTGGGTGAGCATATTTATGGAAGCAGATAGGAGCCTAATTGATTAGGAACATATTAGACGCAAACCTAATTACTGTTACTACTCCCTCCGTTTCAAAATATAGTTCTCATTTCCATTTTGGGTGTCCCAAAATATAGTTTCCATTTCCATAATTAGTTCCACATTTTTTAGTAATTTGTCTAGAAAAACCGTGTCCCATTATTTATTTGCTTCTTGAATTTTATTTTTTGCTTTGTTTATTCAACCTAAGTGTTACAATTAATGCTCTTTCACCAATTATTCTGAATTCTCTCTCTTAAAATCATCTTTTCCCATACAACATTTATTTAAATAAACAAAAAATCTTTACAATCCCTCTTAGATTCTACTTGCATAAATTACCGTGAAAAAAGGAAAATGGAAACTATATTTTGAGATGAAGGGAGTAGTATATTAAGATAATGACCATTTTCTGGCATTCATTATGTATATTTTCCTACTTCATCAAGACACATGCAATTTTACTGTTTTTGTGTGTTGGATAGATACTTAATTGTAAATATGTCATCAGATTGCTTGATTGGTAGTAAAGTCTCATGGGGTGGACCGGTGGAACCAAATATTCCTAGATTAAATTTCGTTTACATCATTTTTTTTTTACCTAATAAATGTATAGTTTTCTCTAAATATGAACAAGTATCTTTAGGAAAGTTGATCATCATCCCATGCTAGATGATCACCTATTTGTTTTGTTTAAGTTAGATGTCAAAATTATGACACGATTTGTTTCACCAAAATTTAAGAAAAAATATAGCCATGTGGGAAAATTTATTTAGTTTAGTCGTACTCTCAGAATTTCTAATTATAATAAAATTACTTATACATAATTAAAAACGGTCAAATGTATATATCTATTGAAGATCATAAAAATAAAATAACAAACCTTATGGCAGGGAAATATTTTATCCTTTAGAATGTCGTTGTGGTTGTGTTTACCCAAAAATTGTGAGTTCATTCATCATATACTCCCATTTTTGTTCATTTGCTCATTTAAAACTGCCATTTTTTATGCAAATGAGCGTGTGAATCTGTATTGATACTTTATTACATTTTATTTTCTGAGATGTTTTAAAGACAATGAGCAAAAAAATAGTCATGGGTGTACAATGCTCACAGAACACAGCCTAAGAGTATGATAATTTTTTTGCAAAAGTTGTACTTCATCCCTTCTCAATTACTTTTCCTATATTCCTTATCGAAAAGTTTAGAAATATTTGAACCGTTATCTTTTTTGTAAGCTTAGGCCCCAATTACTGGGCCCTCTCTATCCTACTTTAATTTATCAATATTTCTATCCTTTCTTCATTTTATTGTTATTTTTATAATTTCTTTAAGCATCACTCGCATCATATGAGATATTTATATTGTTTTTTTATTAGTAACTCTCAGACAACGTGTTTAGAAATTAATGGTTAAAGTACATGCATAAGATCAGCGAGATATATATTTTATACGTAGATAATTATTCTATGTTTTTCAGATTAGTAAGGAGGACTGCCATACTGGATCGGAACCTCGTACACGTTAATCTAACCTAGTTACACAGGCAAGGCGCCCTTTGGAAGTGGGGGCCGGGGAAGATAAGAGAATACACCCCCAAAGTGCCTCTAGTGGGGTTTGATTCCTCAACCTCAAGATTGTGAGATACAAACCTTACAATTATACCAAGTACTACTTGGTACATAAATAACTTATTACTAACATCTGATTTTACAATACTCCCTCTGTTTTTTTTTTTATCTTTCTCACTTGGAATCTTGACACTATTCATACATGGAGAGAATCTTCTCGATTTTTTGCGATTTATATGAAAAAATATAGTCATGTGGGGTCTTGTTTGATTCGATTCAATTAGTACTTTATTAATATTCAATTATTATATTTTTTACTAATATATAATGAAAGATATTTAAGTTCTAAGAAGCGCATTGGGAGACGCGCACAGGAAAGTGAGAAGGATAAAAAAACCAGAAGGAGTACATCTCTATACACATTGACTTAAACAACTTATACTTCTGACCTAAAATCCAACTATATTATGATTTCCCACTATGGCTGGTATAAAAACTTAAATACTATGGATCCAATTAGATCTCACACTCCTTTAATACACTAAAACAAAATTATTTATGGAGTAATATGGAGTAGTATTATTACTACTATGTTAATGCATTCATATCTACCCTTTTAACCTCTTAAATGCTATGCTTTTAATTTGAGCTCTTTTACAAAGACGGAATGTGAACCCAAATCATTTTAATTTATTAGCTTTTATTTTCAAGAAACAATTTTATCTACTCAATGGATAATAATAGATCCATTAGGGATTAACATTATGCTCTAATTAAATTGTTTATATTGCTTTTATTCTTATTATTGACAAACTTTTCTATAACTATTATTGCACAATTCATTAGCATTTCTTATATTTGATCCTATCCATTACTTGTACGAAAAGCCTCTAGTCTTTCAGCATCCAAAAAGAAAAATACAACAATTAAATAAAAATAAATACAAGGGGCAAGATGGGGGGACAAATTTTCTATATCATAGGTTATATTTTATAATAATAAACATAACCCCATGGTCCCACCATCCATCACCCCTTTCCCCTTCCAATCTACCCTTTAATTTTATTTATTCTATTAAAATATTTTGACCACCCTTATATATACCCCCTCAACCCACCTTCAAAAAACCCACATATATTCTCAAACACAAAACAAAAAAAAACTTCTTCTCTATAACCAAAATTTAGAGAGATCAAAGCTAAAGTAATTAGCAATATTAATTAAGATAATCATGGTGGTTTCTTCTCCTAATCCCCTTAAAAGAACCAAGAAAACAAGGGCAGTTGGAGTACCAACCATTGATCTTTCTCTTAAGTATCATGATAGACTCACTTTATCAGACCTCATTGTTGATGCTTGTGAAGAATTTGGAATTTTTAAGGTTATTAATCATGGTATATCCTCTAATACCATTTCTTCCCTTGAAAAACATGGCCTTGACTTCTTCGCCATGCCGTCGCCGGAGAAACACCTTTCTGTCGGTCCCACCGTCCCTAAACCCTTTGGTTATGGCTTTCGTAACATTGGCAACAATGGTGACGTGGGTGACCTTGAGTACCTTCTTCTTCACGCTAACATATCTTCCACTCGTCCACCTGTTTTGAGGTAATTTTCTTATTATAATTCTTCCTACGTTTCGTTTCTTAATACACGCAACATTTCTCATTTTTGAATGTTTCGAAATACATGCAACATTTTTCGTTTTGAGTAACATTATTGTTGCATGTACTACACTTCCTAAAAAATTGCCTCATTTCAAAATAAGGAACGAAGGAAGCATTATTTTATCATCGTGGGTGATAACTAAATTTGGACGAAGGTAGTATTAGACGCATGTATATGTATATATATGTGCATGGGTTAATATTGTTATTACAAATTTACATAGTAAAAAAATAATGTGCCGACTTCAATATTTACACATTGTCGGCCAGAAAATGTTGTCTAATCGTCCACCCAAATATTTGTGAGAGAAAGTAGCACAGTTGATATGACGGGTAAGGAATATGATACATATACAATGTTACAATATAATGTTGATTTCTACATCATATATAGCTTAGCTTGTCCTAGTACTACTATCTATATTATGGGGTAAGGAAAGTATAAATGAAAGTAAACAGTGACATTTGCAAGAGAAATGCCTGGTAGTTTCGTTAGTTGAATAACATTACTTTAGGCTTTAAATTTTAATGATTGTATAATGTAGTAGTACTACAATATGGGCTTACTTTGTTTAATACTTTTTTATACTACTTATTTATGACATTGTTGACTTTTGTTCTAGAATTTCTTATTCAACTATATTTTAAACTAATCGTTGTTAATAATTTCCAACTTTTCATTAGTTGACTTGAACAACTGTATTAGACTTCAACGAACATGTAGTATATAAAAAAGTTACGGAAAAAAAATATCAACTTAGATATTTCTTTAGCTTTAAAAATGTGTTGGTGTTCAAGTATTGAACACAGGATATATTGTATCATTCAGAAATATTCACAGTATATACTCCATCCATCTAAAATTTATAGCCGCACTTGATAATTTTTTTTTGGTCCCTTTTGAGAACCCGTGGTAAGATGAATTTCCTCTGGTCTGCCCTCACACAGGGCCACTCACCTAGAGGCCCAACAAGCTCCGAACCCTCCTCCTCCCGACAATATTGAAATTTTGCTTCCACCAAGATTTGAACATTGGTCTCCCATGTAGGAGATAGGAAGCCATACCATTGAACCCAAGAGTCCTTAGTAGTCGCACTTGATAATGAAAGAAAAAACTCAATAATGAACAAGTTCACTAGTGAATATGAACTAAAAAATACGGCAGTTCAAATTTACCAAATTACCCTTCCCTCGCCTATGCACTGTATATGTTCTAAATTTTGCCTCATTCATAATTTTTTCTTTTGAATAATGCCTCAATCATAATATTTGCTTAAACAATATGACAACATCTCACAACTAAATCCGAATAGAAGTGATTAATTATAGTCGCAATATGAGGTGTACAAATACATATAACATATATGTTGCCATGTTGGCATGCATTAATGCCATAGAATGTAGAATATGTACTCTAGCTGTTGAATTCAATATTGTAGTATTATTAAGTAAGCAAATGGCTATAGTAGAAAGAGTCTATGTGGTTCAACAAGGGAAACGTTTACACATATCCATTATTGTGCAACGTATCATCATATATGATAGCTACCTTCTCCACGTTGCTTCTTTATCACATCATTTGTTTGGTGAACTTGGGGGATCATAATCAATAATGATTACTAATATTTGCATGTTTCCAATAGAACAAGAATATTCTTGCACCATTCATACTCTAAAAGTAGAAGATATACCACTTCATATACTAACCAAAATTTAATTTTTTATCTTCTCTGACTTTGAATATATACATTTAATTATAATCTCATCACTTAACTTGAATACACTCAATATAATTATCTCACATTATTAATATTGTGGCAAATGAAGAAATTATTGGATGGAAAAAGTGATATTAATAGATTTCCATCTAATGTCCCTACATTATCCATGATGAAAATCAAACTTGAAAGGTCTCAACATTATATTGCCTTTCAGAAAGTAATGTGAATTAGTTCTCCTATCAACCCTTTTGCTTTAGAGGTAATCACGGGACAGGTCCACTTTTAGGCGTATAAGTTCACATTTATTTTAATGTCGGATCCTATCATGCTCACCTTATTTTCACATAATTTCCGTAAAAAGTCTAGATAGTTAAGTTGGGGTTTAAGAAGTTCTGATTAGTTATATTTAGGAGCAATAAGTTCTAATCAATTAAGTTAAAGGTCCACAAAGGCTGATAAGGTGCACTTTATTCTACATTTTCTTCTAATTAGTTAATTTCAGAGCTAATAAGTTCAGAGTAGAGGTAATTAATTCATATAAGTGAAACTTAGGTTAAAAAAATTGCACTCTTAGCCATAATATACTATTTGGGATATATTACCTCCGTTTTCTATTATTTGCAACGATTAGATATTTTCCCTCTTTACTTTATATCAAATCGTTGCAAATAATACTTTTCAGAGGTAGTATATATTTTCCAAAAAGAGGAAGTATCATAATTATGTGTCATTTGCTATACATGATATAGATGTGGAAATTTGAATAGGAGAGTAGTAATAATAGTGCAAAGTAGATAAACAGGGGATTCAGAGTCAGAAACATAGAGATTACTGATCTGATCCCTCTATGTCATATATCAAATCAAATCACCTCAACCAGATAAACGATACTACTATTAAATTTGTAGAAAAAAGAATAATAAAATAATATTTAATTGGGGCCTCCCAAACTGAAAAATGTGAGTGAACAATGTGTCAGTATCAGTGTCATTTTCCATATTCAGGGTGGAAGGTACTCCATTTACATCTTTCCAATTGAAGAATCCTCCCTACCTCTGATATTCACTCCAATATCACATGTTCTTTATATATCTTCTTCAAAATTAAAATACTAATATGTTTTCAACCTTAAGTAACTAAATTATTTACTGTCTTTTTAATTGACACCGTTTTCTATTTAACTTAAACTTCAATTTCTTATAGTAATTCGCTAAGCCGAATTGGTTGATCTGCGATAGGTTTCGATCTAGCATGGTGTTTATCCTTAAACTACGATGATTAAGGATAATTCGCCAACTATTATCACCTGAATAATTAGGTATCTAGATGTTTCATATAAATGTAAAAAGTCAATCATTTTGTATGATGGAACAAACTTAAGATTTTTTTTAAAAACAAAGTCAACTATTACCTTACTTGTAGGTTTGATAGAAAATGTGGAATGAATCATGATGCAAAATTTACACAGTTTAATCATATAGACATTTTTAATTAACTAGTATTACGAATCACATTTTATTTAATACGGGGTAATGAACATATATTTTTTTGGTCCTACTACGAGGAGTATTCCACCGCCTTTGGCGAATGGACTAATCTCCCGCGGGAGTGTGCATGGGTACCTCGAAGGGTAGCATCCCTCCCAGTTGGGTTTTTTTCCATACCCAAGGCTCGACCCCGAGACCTTAGTTAAGGAACGAGAGACCCTTAACCACTCACGTCAACCCCAGTTGGTATGAACATATATTGATATATATTATATATGTGCAGTGATGCAGTGGATGATTACGTGGGGGCGGTAGCAGATTTAACATGTGAGCTACTAGATCTGATGGCTGAGGGGATGTGGGTCCCAGACAAAACCATCTTCAGCAGGTTAATCAGAGACGTTCAAAGTGATTCTCTCCTGAGACTCAATCACTACCCTCCATTACAAAACTTGGATTCATTAATCAACGGTTCAAATACATCTGGTGAACGCATTGGATTTGGGGAGCATTCTGACCCTCAGATCTTAACCATCTTAAGATCCAACGATGTTGGAGGCCTCCAGATATGTATGCCTGATGGTTTGTGGGTCCCAGTTCATCCAGATCCTAATGCCTTCTATGTTATGGTGGGGGATGCTCTTCAGGTTGGTACTCACACTATATTTATAGAATTCTTATTAAGTGTTTCCCTACAAATTAAATTAAATTGGTACGTACAACAATCTTTATCCTAGCATCATTTTCTCAATCGTACCTTCAACATGTATATATATATATATAGTCTATATGCTATGGGTATGGCCTATGGTTGCCAACTATATACTGTAGATTGTCAATTATTTCTGTGTTTTTCTCCCAATGATCACAAGTTTTAGAGTGACATGACTAATTATAGAAGAAATATATATATATTATATAAGGGTGAATCTCTTGTGTTTCTACTTTATATTATTGTCTCATCAATTCGAATAAATGTACCCTTTTAATTGATTTATGATAAAATTTACGAATTAACATATGCTTGTGAAATAAATGTAGGTATTGACAAATGGGAGGTTCGAAAGTGTGAAACACAGGGCGATGGCGAACAATTCAGTAAGCAAGGCAAGGATGACTATGATCTATTTTGGTGCTCCACCTATAAATGCAACGATTTCTCCGATACAAGAGATGGTGTCACCTATGAATCCAAGTCTCTACATGCCCTTTACATGGGGGGAATATAAGAGAGCAATGCATACTTCAAGATTAAGTGATTGTCGCCTCAACCTCTTCAAGAGACGCAATGACCAATGATTTTCAATTTTAATTATGATCCATAAACCTAGTTTAGTACTAAGTTTATAATGAACAAGAAAAGTAAGGGGTGCTGGGGGGAGGGGAAGAAATTCCTATTTTTGGTATGGGATCCATAATGATGAATATCATAATTTTAACCTTGTGGAGTTGTGGTGGGCTACTAGCTAGCTAGTTGATAGAGACACTTGGGAAAAGCAGAAAATGATGTATATAATCATGGGGTTTTTGTTAGGAGTTGAAATTGTTGGAGGGTGTTTATATCAAGTTATGGGTTTCAGATAATTCAAGTTATGGGTTTCATATAATTTGCGTGTAAGACACCTTCCATTATTTCAATGTAATGTAGGCCTGTGGCTTAATTAAGCAAAGTATATCTACTAGAAGTTGATCTTTAAAAGAAAGTCTCAAACTATAATCTGATATGATTTGATATGCTTTGCTTTGCTTTGCTTTGCTTGTTGAGCATGTACGATAATGCAATCTTCATACTTGTAGACTTGTAGTTAGGGATGACAATGGGTCGGACTTGGACCGGATTATGCATAATCCTACTCCGACCATACAAGAAATCGGATTTTAAATTCGACTCGCTCGGACTTCGACGTCCAACTCCGAAAATCCAAATCCGATTCGACTTAAAATCCTAACATCCGAATCCGACCGAATCCAACTTTTTTTCGCCCATTATTCTAAATAGAAAAATCTTATATAATACAAATAATCTAATCATTACTATATTTTTTTCACAGTCATATGGAAATCTTATATAGTACACATAATCTATTCATTACCATTTTTTAAACAATTATTTTTTTTAATAGAAAAATCTTATATAATACAATTGCCTTAAAGTTGCAGTCAGAGTATACATACATAATACATTAATATAAAAAAATAAGACTCACTACGTCAAAGTCGGAGTCGGATCGAATGAGTCGGAATTTTTAAGGCATCCGACTTCGTACCTCCTCAGACTCGGAGTCAGACTTTTCAAACGGAGTCAGATTCGAATTTATTTTTTTCGGAGTCAGCTCATACTTTTTTTTGGGATCTAATCGAACTAGGGTCGAAATACCCTATTTATACTTTTCCAGTGCAACCCAGGAAAAGCCCCTAAATGGTTAGGAAAGCCATCATATGCCTGTTCCAAGCCATGACAATTCTTAAATTGACCTCCCATGTCTCCAGGAGCCATCCCATGGCCTTCAGTGCCCAGGCATCGAGAACGTCCGAAAGCATGTATTATGTCCGTTTGCCTCTAAAGTCTATATATCCCCATTTCTATTTTCCATTCCAACCCCATAATGGCTCAAAATGGCCATGAAAACTGTCATATGTCCGTTCCAATCCATGACGGTTCTTAAATTGACCTTCCATGTCCTCAAGAGCCATCCCATGGCATCCGGTGGCTAAGCCCTGGGAATATCTGAAAGCGTGTATTAACTTTCAATTTTGGCTGTTTTAGGGGGCATTTTCGAACTCCTTCAAGCCTTGTCATATTTGTCTCCCAAAACGTTTCTAGGGGATCCGAAATGACTTGTAACATATCCTGGGTGATTGGGACGCTTTGCATTGCCTTAGATTGCCTCTAAGTACCCCATTTATACTTTTCCATTACAACTGCGGAATGTCCCCGAAATGGATGTAAAAGCCGTCATATATCCGTTGCAAGTTATGAGAGTCCTTTAGAATGATCTCCCATTTCCGCAAGAGAAATCCCATGGCCTGCGGTTCCCGGACTACGCGAAATGCCTAAATATGTATTACAACCTTCAATTTGTTTTGGGGACTTTTCTGAATTCTACAGTCCCAAACTCCCAGCCATATATTTCTCCTCAAACCTTACTAGGGATCCGCAATGACTTTTAAGTATCTCGGGTACTTGGGACCTATTGCATTGCCTCACAATGCTTCTAGATACCCATATTTATAGTTTTTCGGTGCATGCCCAAAATTGTCGTTAAAGCCGTTATATGTCCGTTCTAAGCCATGGGAGTTCTTAATTGACCTCCCATGTCCGCAAGAGGTATCCCATTCCCTCCAATGTCTGGGCGCGGGAACGTCCGAAAGCGTGTATTAAGACCTTCAATTTTGGCGGTTTTTGGGGCTTTTCGAACTTCCTCAAGACCCATAACGTTTTTCTGTCGAAACCTTCCTAGAAGGGCCTTCATGACATGTAAAATATCTCGAGTTCTTGGAACCCTTTGCATTGCCTTATAATAGCTCTCAATACCCAATTTAAACTTTTCCTGTGCAACCCGAAATGGTCGTGAAAGTCGTTATATGCCCGTTGTAAGCCATGGGAGTTCTTGAATTGACCTTCCACGTCCCCATGAGGCATCCCATGGCCTCCGGTGCCCAGACACCAAACGTCCAAATATCGTGTATTTTTTTAAAATTTTGGCTATTTTGGAGGCATTTTCGGACTCCTCTGGCCCTATTCCTTTTTTTTTCACGAAACCTTCCTAGGGGATCCGGCATGACTTGTAACGTGTCTCGGGTGCGTTGGACTCTTTGCATTGCCTCAGAATGCCATTAATACCCCATTAATACTTTTCCGGTGCAACCCCATAATGGTCGTGAAAGCCGTCATATGTTCGTTCCAACCCACGGTAATTCTTAATTTGACCTCCCATGTCCCCAAAAGGCAATGGCCTTCGGTGCCCAGGCAATGCAAACATCCTAAAGCGTGTATTACGACATTCAGTTTTGGATATTTTGGGGCTTTTTTCTAAATTCTATAGTCCCAACCATATTTTCTTCTCAAACCTTCCTCGGGACACCAGGATGACTTGTAACGTATTTCAGGCGTGCCTCAAAATGTCATCTAAATATCTCACTTATACTTTTCTGGTGCAACCTCGGAAATGGCCATGAATGTGGTTAGATGTCCTTTTTGAGCCGTAGAAGTTTTTAAATTCACTTCCCATGTCCTCAGGAGACATCTCATGGCCTCCGGTTCTCGGGCCCCGTAAACGTCCCAAAATGTGTATGTAACATCTCAAAATGTATGTGACTACTGACGTGAAGGATAGGGCTGGCAATGGATCGGAGATGGGTCGGGTGAACCTCAATCCTCCCCGTCACCCGCGACCCAAATCTCCATCCATCAGTTGCCTAAAGTTCCACCCATCAATCGCGGGTGGGGCAGGTGGAGCAGGTGGGAAGGGGGTGATACTAGGAAAAAAACTATATTATTTTGTAGACTTTCCAATTTTTTAAAAATTAATATATGAAAACTTAGTCATAGAGTAACAATAAAGCGACTAATATATATCAATCTAATAATATCAATCTTTTTACGTGGCATTAAAAAAATAATTTTAATTTTTTTTAAACATTTTTTTTCTAATATACATATTTAGGGGGCATTTGGTTGCTATGGGGTAAAGGGAAGTTGCTATGGGGTAAAGGGAATGGAATCTATAGAGGGAGAAAGGAAAGCAAAACCCTTAGATTAAAAGTCTTGTTTGGTTTATATATGTCATTCCACTTTCTTCCTCTTCTAACCATTCTTCCACCATAGCACCACCACTCCTCTCCCTACCCCAGTAACGCCGCCGCGTCGTTGCCCATCCCCCTCTCCTTCGTAGTCTGCCATCGTCTTCTCCCATCCCCCTCCTTGCGTGACGCCTTCTCCCCCTCCCCCTCCCTGTGCCGCTTCTCCCCCTTTCCTTCCCCGCCGACGCCTTCTCCCCTTCCCCGCGCGACGCCTTCTCCCTATCCCCCTCCCCTTCTTACAGACACCTTCTCCACTTCCCCTTCCCCGCATGACGCGTTCTCCCCCCTCCCCTTCCCCGCACGACGCGTTCTCTCCCTCCCCCCTAATCTGCGTGACGCGTTCACCCCCTTCCCTTCGCGACGCCTTCTCCCTCTCCCCTCCCCTACATCGTCGCCTTCTCCCCCTCCCTTTCCCGCCGCTGCAGCTGCGTCGTTCTTCCTTTTTCTTCTAGGGTTTGTGCCTTGTGGGTGAGTGGTGGTTTAGGTGGTTGATGGTAGCGGCGGTTTCTCGGTGGATGGTGGCTTGATTAGGGTGTGTTGGGTGGTGGGTTCGGGTCGGGTTGCGGTGGTCGACTGGGGTGGGGTGGGGGTGGTGGTGGTTGGGTGGTCAAGGAGATGGTCAATAATAAGTCAAACAAAGGGTAAGTGAAACCTTAGGGGGGTGCGGGAATGAAATTAGAGGACTTTGGGGGTAAGAGGAGGGTAAATGATATGATTAAATTAAGCAAACAAAGAACAAGTAAGGGAATCATGTTACTTGATTCACTTACCCTTTCCACAAGACCCCCAACCAAACGCCCCCTATATATTAGTGGATGGATGGAGCGGATGATGGGTCAAAAAAATGTCATCCATATCTAACCCACCACCCGATCCATCCATCACCCAATCATCCGCTTCACAACGGGTTTTCGCCCATTTATCCAGGGAGGGTGGATGGATAATCCACTCATCTATGGATAATTGGCAACTCTAGTGAGGGAGGGTATTCATAGATATCCAATAATTTTTGTACATGTATCAAGACACCTACCGCAAATTATATTGGCGGTGACGATTAAACCAATCAGTTGAATATAATGAAGTTATGTTAAAGAGAAAATAGTCATCTTAATATGTTTGGCCACCCAATTGAACTATAATCATCACCTGGTAGGCTAGTATATCATGCTTCATTAAATTACATAATCGAAAAACTTGAAATATCATATATAATCATTTCGATATTAGAAAATTAACAACACATGCCTTCTTGATAATGACATATTAAGAAGATTGGCATGTCTGTTCCAATTAATTGATGTTACTATGATCATGCTGTGATGAAAGTTCAAGTAATTGATGATAACACTTAAACTGATAATGATTGGCCAAAAGACGACTATAAGAATAATGGAAATTTAGGCGTCTAAACAATATGGTGGAAGTATCCAAGAAAGTTTATTGCAACTATTAAGGAACTAGGCAGCTATGATGATCTTTTCAGTGCGAAAATATGTAAACATCTAAGCTCTAAGTATACAATGGAGTAAGTACATTGCCAAGGGTTGTCAATTGACACTCTAAATATTATGCAAACTAATTAATTATCTTTGCATTGGCCTAATAAAAAAAGAAAAAAATTATATTAATAGTCGATTTCTCGAACCAAATTACTAGTCCACCACAATATATAGCTGACAATCTTATAATCTTGGGTCGGTTAAATATATGTACCAGAAGTTTTGGGATTGCATGGGTTTGTGTTTTGATAGTTCAACTAGCTTGGATGCTAAAAGAATCTCAAATTCAGGCAAAATACTAGGTTCACCATACAATCGCCACAGCAATAATGTGACATGCTAATTTCAAGGGTGCGCTGGTTTCATGTCCTAGTCATTTGCCTAATTTATTTGATGGACAAATTTCACAATTAAGTTAAGTGATAAACCCTAGCCACTATCCCCTTTTCTCCCTTCTCTCTCTCTCTCTACTTGTCACAGAAAACCCTCTAGAGGGGCTGTTATGGATGTTTTCGTCCATGGTAGGCCCCTCTTTCTCTCCTTTTTGCAGTATCTAGTTTATTTTCATACTTTTTTCGCTTTTTCGCTGCTTTCAATAAGTCCCATCTGTGTGATGGCTTTAGTCCTCTTTATGGGTTTTGTAGTCACTCCCTTGACGGTGGATGTATTAGTTTGGTTTCTTTGTGTGTTAGCGGGGTTTGGACCCTGACTCCAACTAAAGGTTGATTTGTTGATAGGATTTTCTGCTGGATTGCAATGGCGGTCAGTATTTCGTGTACAATCAGTTGAACTAACACTCTAGTTCTACATTAAAACTACATCAGATAGTTAGACCCCCTCGTAGAAGTTTGCATCAGACAGTGATGTGAAAGAAGTATTTAGACGGGTTACTTCTGCTCAACGATCGTAGTTTTCCCATATTAGAATTAGGTTAATTTCTTTCAATTTCATATGTATTTTTAGTTTCTGTCTTCTATTGTACGTAGATGTCGTATGACTTCATATTAATAAATGAATTTTCACTTCAAAAAAAGTTAAGTGATATTCCTCAATCACAAAATATTCAATTAGAGTATTAGACAGGTGTACAATAATTTACTATTATATAACAGAGGTAATTTTTTCGCTGAATGGATCACTTATATAGAACTTAGAAGTGACTCATTTAAGTTAAAAAATTGTAAGTAACACTAACAAATTATAAGTAACCCATATTATATTGATTAGTATTCCCTAATATAAGTAACTCTAATAGGGCACATAAGCAACTCGAACATTTATCAGTAATCCATAATAAGTAATCCCAACAATTATAAGTAACCACTAGTATATTAATTAGTAATTCCAAAATACAATACTTAACCTTATATAGTTATATGTGCATTGGCCACGCCATTAACTAGGTGTGACCAGCCACATAGTAGTATAAGAGTAAAAAGACTTTTGTGAATACAGTGATATATATTGGTGGTAATTTTTACTCTCTTTTAGTTTTTTGGACATAATTGAGATTACTTTTTATTTTATGGGTTCATGACTGAATAAGAAATGATACTGACATACTGTCATGATGTCGCATACTCGCATTAAGATGATAATTATTTGACAGAGTTGTACAATATTAGCTAAATTTCTGTATCATGTTTAGTGAGCACATGTGCATATCTTTACTTCATATGGCCGGCCCCCAATCCTCTAACTTCTCATTACTAAGTAAAATTTAGCTGAATGAAGTTCTTGCAATGACATGAAGAAATTTTTTTTTTTTTGATGCAACGACATGAAGAAACTATTGTTCACTTAAAAGACCAAAATCGACAGTTTATATATGTATTGGCTAATTGTGTCAACCGATTTAATTAAATGGGTTGAGTATCCCAACTCTAACTTTGATGGTTTTTGTTATGTTCAAACAGAATTGTTAGTTTGGGACAATTTTGTTGTGTAAGGAAATAGGACTCTATTTATTATTAGAATTCATTGTGAAATATGATTTCTTTCCTAATTAGTTTCGCTGAAGGACTCTTTGTCTTTAGGCTGTATAAATATGTTTTTGAGATTAATGAGAAGGGAGAACAAATTGACCAAAGCTTAACATGGTATCAAGAGACTAAATTTTTTTTTCTCCCTAAACCTAAGACTTAACCCTTCAGCCTTCCTCAAGGTCGAACAAAATCGAACCCCCCTTCATACATACTGCCGCGGCTCCAGGCGTGTCGTGATGACAGAGGCCGTCGGTGGTTCGAATGACCCCAAGCCAGAAGAACCAGATCCGGTTTTCTTCCTAGACTCGAATGATAATCCAGGAAATCTCATCACTCCTATCCAATTAAAGGATAATAATTTTGAAGAATGGGCACGCGCGATACACATGTCCCTTAATGCCAAACGTAACTTGGCTTTCTTGATGGTACGATTTCGAAACCTACGACTCCGGAACGCCTTGCAGATTGGAGTACTATTCACTCCATGATTGTCTCTTGGCTCCTTAATGCGATTTAAACTGCTCTTCGTGTTACTGTTTCCAACTTTGAGGACGCTAATGAATTGTGGAAGCACTTAAAGGACAGATTTTGTGCTCAAATGGCACTCAAATTGTTCAGTTGAAAACCCAAATTGGTGAGTGCAAGCAAGCAACAGGTGAATCTTTGGCTTCCTATTACGGACGCATATCTAAACTATGGGACGAGGTTGCATCGTAGGAGGTTGCTCCAACCTGTCCTACGAGTAGCTCAGGGTGCCCGGTCACCAAATTCTTTGATCAGATGCGCGAACATGACCGCTTACATCGATTTTCGATTGGCCTTGATGATGTGTATGCTCCAATTCGCTCGACGTTGCTTGCTCATGACCCGCTGCCGATGGTGACACGCGCCTATCATTATGTGGCGCAACAGGAGGAGCGCTTGCGTGGCCCTATTGCGTCGGCGCTGCCTAACCCCGGTGATGCCTTGGCCTTCATGGCCGAGGTCCGCACTCAAGATCGAACCTGTGACAAGTCAAAGGTAATCTGCACTCATTTAATCAATCTGGGCATGAAGCTAGTAGTTGTTTTCAGGTGGTGGGCTACCCCAACTGGTAGGGGATCGCCCACGTGGCAATCGAGGAGGGCGCTCCTCGCGTGGTGGCCGAGGCTCGACAGCCGAGCCCCCTGCGCGCGCCAACAAGGCTACGGCCAGCACTGCTGGTCCGTCTGCTTCCGCTGCTCGCCCGACGGATGCCGCGAGTGCTGGGCTCGCGGGTCTTACTCCGAATCAATGACAAAATTTGCTTGAACTTTTAAATTTGCCAAAGCCTAAAGATCATCTGTCTGGTAAGTCTTCTTGAATTATATATTCGGGCGCGACTCATCACGTTACAGGCATGTTAAATGATTGGAAAATTAATGGGTGTCTTTTTGGTTTGCCTGATGGAAGTCCAGTTGATGCTACGTATGAGGGAGATGTATTACTTGTGAATGTGCTGTTTGTTCCGACTTTAGATTGTAACTTGATTTATGTTCCTCAATTATTAGATTCCGCGAATTGTATTGTCCAATTCACTAAAACATTGTGTGTATTACAGGACCGCAGGACGAGGACCTTGATTGGAGCGAGTGAACGAGAGGATTGACTTTTCTTTTTTTGTGGGGTTCCTAAGGCGAAGATCATGGCGGTTGATGGTATGGAATCGATTGATTTATGGCACAAGCGTTTGGGTCACCCTTCGGAGAAAGTTCTGCGTCATTTGTCGTGTGTGAGTTCATCTAGTATTAGTAGTTGCAATAAGGATGGGTGTGAAGTTTGTTTTCGTGCCCACCTACCTAGAACTAGTTATCCTAGGAGTGATAGTAGAGCTAGTGGTGCTTCATTGTGATTTATGGGGCCCATATATAACAAAATCTGCTTGTGATGCTTCATATTTTTTAACAATAGTTGATGATTTTTCCCGTACTGTGTGGATTTATTTATTATACAATAAAATGGAGGTTGAGATTATGTTATGGAATTTTCTTGCCTTGGTTGAATGATAATTTAATCATACTGTCACACGGGTTAGAAGTGACAATGGAACAGAATTTAATTGTCTGAAATCATACTTTGCAAAACAAGGCATTATATTTGAAACTTCATGTGTTAAGACTCCACAACAGAACGGACGGGTCGAACGAAAACACATATATATTTTGAATATGGCTAGGGCCTTGAGATTTCAAGCTCATTTACCATTGAGATTTTGGGGAGATGTTCATGCGGCATGTCATTTGATTAATCGTACTCCCACTGTGCTTCTTGATTATAAAACTCCATATGAGTGTTTGTTTGGAAAACCTCCAATTATGTATGATATACGAGTTTTTGTTTGTGTTATGCTTCTAATTTGAATCATAATGGTGATAAATTTGCAAGTAGAAGTCGGAAGTGTGTGTTTGTGGGTTATTCTTTTACTCAAAAAGGATGGAAGTTGTTCAATTTAGATACTCACCAATACTTTGTTTCCCGTGATGTGAAATTCATTGAGACTAGTTTTCCTATTGCCTGTTCTTCACCTGTGACTGATGTGCCTTTGGTTGGCGATGTTTAATTTTCTTATGATGAGATTGTACCTGCGGGTGTTGGAAGGGATACGCAGGAGGATCGAGGTGTGGAGTGTGAGCTCGCGCCTGCGGCTGGTGTGCCCGAGGCCCTTGCTGACCTCGTGTTGGGTGCTGGGCCTTCGGGTGTGGATGGTTTGGTCGAGGCTGTTGTGCCTCGCGTGGATTCTCGGTCCATTGGCGCGCCACGTGAGGTTGTGGCCTTGGATTCCCCCGACGTGGGGGAGGTGGATGTGGTAGGAAGTCGGGCGGTTGTGCCTGAGAGTAGTGGTGATATGAGTAGGGGGAAGCGTACCAAGGTGCTCCCTAAGAAATTGAGGGATTATGTTACTCATACGTTGGTGAAAAAGAAAAGTCCATCTACTCAACCTACTGCTTCATCAGAGTCCTCAGGTACTCCCTATCCTATTACACATTATGTTAGTTGTGAAAAATTTTCTGACAAACATCGCAGATATCTAGCTGCTATTACTGCAGGGAACCCTCCTAAATCATTTAAGGAGGCTATGAAACATGAAGAATGGCGTGAGGCCATGGCAGCAGAAATTAAAGCCTTGGAGGATCAAGGCACGTGGGAATTACAGCCCCTTCCTTCAGGGAAGAAAGCTTTGGGCAGTAAATGGGTGTACACAGATAAGTATGATGAGCAGGGCAAATTGCAGAGATTGAAGGCTAGATTGGTTATATTTGGTCATCATCAGGTAGAAGGCATAGATTATAATGAAACTTTTGCTCCTGTGGCATAAATGACAACAGTTCGGACTTTCCTAGCTGTTGATGCGGTTAAAAGATGGGAGATTCATCAGATGGATGTGCATAATGCCTTTCTACATGTTGATATGGAAGAGGAAGTTTATGTGAGAATTCCTCCAGGTTTTTCGAAAAATAATACTAACATGGTGTGCAGGATGAAAATGTCGTTGTATGGATTGAAGCAGGCACCTAGATGTTGGTTTGCTAAATTGGCGGCTGCTTTGAAATCTAATGGTTTCAAGCAGTCTTATTCTAATTATTCTCTGTTTACTCTGACCAGAAACCACATTCAGCTCAATGTGCTTATATATGTAGATGATATGATCATTGTAGGGAACGATCAGAAAGCTTTACTGAACTTCAAAACTTATCTGGGCAAATGTTTTAAAATGAAGGACTTGGGTGTTTTAAAGTATTTTTTAGGCCTGGAGGTTGCCCGATGTCCACGGGGAATTTTTATGAGCCAGAGAAAATATGCTATGGACATTATTTCGGAGTGTGGGTTGTTGGGAGCTAAACCTGCAGACTTTCCTATGGAACAGCATCATCAGCTCACTTTGGTTGATGGTCCTTTAATGGACAACGCCGAGCAGTATAGGCGTTTGATGGGGCGATTGATTTATCTTGCTGTTACTCGTCCTGATTTGGCATATTCTATTAATATCTTATCACAATTTATGCGGGCACCACGTGTTGCTCATTGGGAGGCTGCTCTGCGAGTGGTGCAATATTTGAAGAAAAATCCAGGCCAGGGAATCTTATTTCGTTCTGATAGTTCTCTTTGCCTGGAAGTTTGGTGTGATTCTGATTGGGCTAGTTGTCCTCTTACTAGACGATCTTTGAGTGGATGGTTTGTTCTGTTGGGTTATTCTCCCGTTTCCTGGAAAACTAAGAAGCAACCTATTGTGTCTCGTTCTTATGCAGAGGCAGAATATCGTTCTATGGCGGCTATTGTTTGTGAATTAAAATGGTTGAAACAACTTTTGGGTGATCTTAGAGTTCAGCATCCTGCAAGGATGAGGTTTTGTGACAGTCAATCTGCATTGTATATTGCCATAAATCCTGTTTTTCATGAGCGCACGAAACATATCGAATCTGATTGTCATTTTGTTCGGGATGCAGTGGCTGACGGACTTATTACTCCTTCTTATGTGCCTACTAAGTTTTAGTAGGCGGATAGTTTAACTAAAGCACTTGGTAGGACTCAGTTTGAATTTTTGTTATCCGAGTTGGGCATCAAAAATATGCATGCTCCAACTTGAGGGGGATGTGAGGAAATAAGACTCTATTTATTAATAGAGTTCATTGTGAAATAGGATTTGTTTCCTAATTAGTTGTGTTTGAGATTAATGAGAAGGGAGAACAAATTGACCAAAGCTTAACATGTTGTCCTCTGCATGGTTAGTTTCCTTAACTTATACAGACAAATTACACTCAATTCCATAATTCATACAACATTTGCAATTTTACAGTGCCCAATGCAGTATTTTGACCCTCAAATTATCTTTAATTATGTGTTAATAAAAGTTATTAAAATATTGCTTTTTAAAACTACACATTGAAGTAAAAATAGTAATTGTTGTATGAATTATGAAAGGGATGAGATAGTGGATATATATTGAGGCACGAAGTCCTCCTACGAGTCACTTGTCAAGTTGATTGTCTTCTACACTTCGATGTGAGCTTGAGTGAATGGGACCAATCCATGCTGTTGCTGCTATGTCTAGCTGTAGCCATTATTTCAAGAAATGAGTAGATATCTTTGATTATTAGGTTGATCATGAGACTTGAAAGGGAAAAAAGTACTAAAAAGAAAGAGATTAGCTTTGAGCTATATTAGTATTAGTATAGCATGCATTCTATCACTTGCTAATGATGGCCCAGATGATTGAGATGATGGTACTTCTATTTACATCAATCTTACAAGATAATCATACTTGTTTACATAAGTGACATTTAACATTACTCTCATACAAAAATTAATCTTCACAAATATTAGGTGACTTTAAATTGCGTAATTTGTACGACCTCTTTGCCTTGGTATAAAAAAAGTCTAGTTAGTAGCATTTCAATAAACGTTACATACATCTATTCATTAAATAGAACACCCATATGAAATAGACAAATTCAATAATATAATATACTTACAGTTAAAGTTTATCTCATGTGGCTGGTAGGTTAACTTGTGATGAAATTTTAAAAATTTCTCTTAATTATCTAATTAAAGACACTGTTAATTAAATCATAAATCATCTTACTATGATCTGATATGAAACGACTTAATCTGATTGATAAAAACCTATATAAAATGTTCATTGTAAGGTAAAAATCATCAATGTGATCCAGCTTCCATTCATGTCGCTTTCAGGAGACAACCTCATAATAGAACTAAGAAATTAAAATGCCACCATAATATACCCACAACTTAATGCTGATTTTAGAAGTTCAGTTTTATGTAGCTATCATTAGTAGTTGCTAATTGGTACGCCTCCTAGCTAGCTAAAGATGATAAATCTTGTCAATTAGAGATTAGCTACAATATTAATTAAGCTTTTTTTTTTTTTTTTTTTTTGAGAGGAAAACAGGAGGTGAGCTATATTAATCAGAGGACAAATTATCCATAAGTACATACGGAGACACCTCAGCTGGACAGTGACAATCCCAGCGTTGTTCAACACCAAACGGAATAAGTCGAGCTAGGTGGTGGGCAACAGCATTCCCATCCCTAAGCACATGCGACCATCTAACAGAAGCAAAATCCTTACATAAGAAAATGGCATCCTCTAACACAGCATCTAAGTCAGAAAAATAAATAGCACCTCTAGATAACCTGTTAACAATAGTCAAGCAATCAGTCTCAAAAATAACATCATGTAAACCATAGTTCCGAGCCAACTTAATAGCATGGCATAATGCTTTTCCTTCTGCAACTTCAATAGGCCACCAAGCTCGAACACGACGTGTAGCGGCAAAAATCACCCGACCCTCTGAACATCTAGCTACCACGCCCAAGCCAATCCAGCCCACTTCACTAACCGACGCGTCACAATTAATCTTCACACTTCCAGTGGGAGGAGGCACCCATTTGCGAACAAGAATTGGAGCTTTAAAAACCGTGCCACCATAAATCTTCTTAGAGTAAGTTCCATAGTCTTTCGCAGAGCTTAAGGCATAAGACACCACTAAGTTATTCGGCCGACACCATCCTTCAAAAACCAATTTATTCCTGCGCTGCCACACATAATATGCAATGTAACAAAATTCCACCAACTTTTGCTCATCCACACCGTCCCAAGCAGCCCAAAAATCCAACCAGTTCACCCCCTCTTCCTGCGGCAAAACGCTATCTAACCCCGACAGCTCCCACACCTCTTTAACCTTCGAACAGGTTAACAGAGCGTGGCTGATGGTCTCAGGGCCTTCATTACACAATGGGCACGTCTCATTATCGAGGATGTACAACTACAAGGATATTTGATTAAGTGCTCGTGTCTTATTACAATAGGACAGAGGCTTTTTCTTTAAAATATGGTAAGGAGAATGATTTTTTAGGTCCGATAACTTTGGTCAAACAGTTCAACTCAGCACAACAAACTCTTTAAAAGTGAAGGAAGAAAGTTTTTAGTAGAGTGATTGTAATCTTATTTTTGTTTTGTATCAAAAAAAGAGTGTGATCCTATGACCTCTATTTGATAGATTACTGCTTTCTTACCATCAGACCAAGTACTAGACTATATTGATCAGAAGAATTTCAGGGTAATGATTAGTGGCTGGGAGATACTATTACTAATACATCAAATAAGGTATAAGCCCAATTTGGCTAATATAATTGGTTGTTTGAATTGCATGATTATAATTATTATGAATTCACTAACCAATTCAACTAATGCTTGGTCCGCAAAATTTAAGGAACTATAATATTTCCGAAAAAAGACACTGTTTGAGTAACTCTCAGGGTTGCCAATCTTCTTAGACACATTAGAATAAAATATTGATATGTATGTAATAAATTGAGGGGAAAAGTGACATAATAATAATAATGTTTTAATGTATTTCTAATCAATGAAAATTCAATAATAAGAGGGTTGGCAATCCTGAGTGTCATTCAATCACTCCCCGATATGAGCTTATTCGGGGATATATAGTCAACGTTGTCTGGCACTCAAATTATTGGTTGGTTCATTTGACTTTTTTAATTAGTTTTTATGGTCATTTAATTTGAGTTGATTGTTTGAGTCAGTTGTTTGTATTGATGATTGTCTGTTAAAATATGCCGTACAATAATTAAGCTAAGTTATTAGTTGTTAGCTATTTATGTTGGATTAATGAAACATCCCAAGTAGTTTCCTCTTTTTACTTTATATGGTTTGTAAGAGCTAATATTTGATTAGTTTCAGCTTATCGTTTATGTGGTCTTTTCTTAGTTTGTAATTCCGATTTTAATTAATGCAAATTCTTTTGATGTAAAAAAAAAAAGTTCCTCATACTAACTTTTTGTTGTTGGCTGATGGTTTAGTTGATTTTGTTGATTGGTTGACCATATTACAATTAGAGTTAGAAGGCAGTTAATTAATCTTGAGATACACTACCAATATCATCCATACATTAACATCAGATCTAATGACATGTTGTAAAGATTAGCATTTCCCATAGGCAAGGATTACATCCAAAAATTGAAATATGGTTCAAACTATTCAAAATTGGGTAGTTCTAGAAGGAGGGGCTCCATTTTCAAGTCCATGTAGTAGGTTTGACCTTCATTACCCTGAATGGAAGGAAAGAAGAACGTAACTAAGCTCGTTGTCTAAACATGTAATATATTCCCCTTCCCCGCTTCCCTGGCGTCAAATATTCCCCTCCGTGCTCCCCCGGTTTAGTTTTCGGTGGTTTCTAGATTTAGGCATCCCCTCCCTGTTCCCCGGTCCTCGATTTTCAAAGAGTTTTAGGTCCTAGGTTCCCCTCCCCACTCCCCTGTTCGAGTGTCAAGGTGATTAGTTCTTAGTCTCCCCTCCGAAGTGACTAGAATTACTAACCTGATAACCGAACCGATCTGAATCGCCAAAGAATCGAATCAAAATTGAATTCCAAATGAAACAAGACCGGCCAAAATTAAACAGGCTTGAATTATCCAGAACTGAAACCGATCTGAATGACTCAATTACAGGTCTAAACATGGTATACGCCCTCACTTTCTTTTTATCATTTGTTTTATGCACATCAATATATAAGCATGAAAAGTAATATTGTATAAATACACACTCAAACTACTCTAGATGCAAATAGATTACAAGAGATTGAAGCTACGCCTATACGAGATCACATATGGGACCCCGAGACCTTCTACTTACCAACAAATGAGGTTGAGGTAGTGGAATAATAGCATCGCTTCCCCCTCATATCCCTGATGCCTAGGGATCAAATCTCATGGGGCTCATTTGAGAGTTTCCTTTTATCCCCTTTCAAGTAAGTCCCCTTCATCTTACCTTAAAAAAAAAAAAAAAATTACCAACATATACTTTTGCAGCCACCATATTTTATTATGTCATGTTTTTACATCATATCACTAATAATCAAATCTTTGCATTTTCCTTTTCCATCTAAACTCTATGGTTGTCCAACTACCCCCTTGAATATTATGCAAGAGGAAACACTCTACCTTCATCAAGAAACTTCTTCCGGGGCAAGAATTGCATGAAAACTCTAAATACTAATTTATTTAGTTACTCAAAACTCGTGTTACCTACTGCCTGACCAGCTATTTTTCCCACCAAAATCAATAACTTACACCACTTAGTCCAAATAAATCTCTACGTACTGTCCAAATTCCAACCAAATTTAAAATTTCTTTGCCTCAAATAATATTTAGACAAAAATGCTCATTAACCTTTTGTGGTTAACTGTTAATGGAATAAATATTTCAAAAGTAGGTTAGAAATTAGATTTGATCAGATCATAGTTTATCTTAAGATACGTATATATATATATATAAGGGTTATCACAATGTCATATATAATTGCATTAACTGCACATTTTCTTAGAATTAAGCTTTCCTAATTGTTGTACTTCAAGCCTCAAGGAATTGGCAGTCTAGCTATTTAAAGAGAGACTTTATTAAAATGGCTTCATTAGTCTTGTTAGCGAAAGTGCTAATGACATATCGCCGAGAGAAGAACAGCTTGATAATGACAATGGAGGATAATATTAGTACTAGTCAAGACAAGGGTGTTTATGGCAGCGTCAACTTTGATGAGAAAGAAAACGATGACATTCCATTTTATATGAAGATGAAGAAAATTGAGTATGGTACAACTTTTTTGAGCCAAGAATTAACTAATTGTTCCTAGATGAGATATGTTTGGTTGATATATACTTGATAGTGATGTTGCTTTTGTGCATGAATTCAAATCATGTAAGTTGTGATATATAGTTTTTGACTTATTGGTGTTGGAAGTCCGTTTCCTACTACAACTTCCTAGTCATAGATTTGCTTTTCATGACTTTTCTCTTTGTACTCGCTGGTAGATCAAAGCTAGACCCAAGTGGTTTATTCAAGCTCATCAAACTCTCAAAAGGAGCACCCATCACTATCAAGTTGGATTCATTTGTAATACTTCTTCCGTTCTGTTTTAAATGAAACGTAGGGTTTTGATACAGGATTTAGGAGAGAAGACAGTTAGAGAGAAAGAAAAAGAGATGAGAAAAGTGAACACCAAATAAAGTAACGTTTCATCTATTTTGAAACGACCTAAAACCGTAAGTGTTTCATTTATTTTAGAACGGAGGAAGTAATTATTGCTATAATGTCAAATGTAAAAATAGAAATGTAGCAACAACCAAAAAAATTAGAATCGTGCGCTATTTAAATATATGTGATGTTACATGCATATGAAAGATTCTAATTAAAAATTATTGTATAGGGTCTCACAAGAAGTAAGATGATAGCGTTTGTGAGAAAGCTTAATTATATTCATGAGCAGTTAACTGCTATTTATACATTACAAAGGTAACTAAGTAAATACAAAAATATCCTAAAGGATATTTTATACATAGCTGTAAGTTATTAACGTAAATAATACAAAGATATACATCTAATATTATAGTCAAAGATAATATCTCAAGGCTATAATCAAGGACAAATCATATTAAGGATAACAATCAGGGAGATTATATCAAGCCTATAATCAAGGAGATAATATCAAGGATGATTCTTGATATTTTCTTCTACATAAGACTTTTCTAGCTTCTACACGACTACCCCATTTCTATATCGAAATCGATCTTTCTTGTAGCAAATACTAACTTGGATACTTACTTTAGTTCCAAGGTTCATAAAGAATTGTCACTATAGATTGGCATGACATTGATTTTGCTACCTAGTAACAAGAACTTTGTAGGACTCTATATATAGGTTGTTGTACAAATTAAAGTTGCAAAATGATAGGTCTTCTTTTGGCTAGACGAAATAGCCTTTTATTGCGTAAAGTAACCCTATATATTACAGAACTTTGATTAGCAGATTTATTTGACAAATAGGTTTTTTTTGGTTCAAGAGACCTTTCTGAATGAATTTTTCTAGTAGCGTAGCTAATGGAGAATAAAAGGTGATTGCTCCAATTATAGTGATTGAATCAACTGTATATACGTAAGTTTCTTTTTTGTTTGTCTTTGTCTTTGTCTCTAACTCTCTATCATCGATATATGTAAGGTAGAATAGGTACTTCACTAATTACATAAAGGGGTATTTTAAAGAGGAAATGATGTTCGTGCCGACCTTGAATTACTCGCACAGTGTTCTATCATTAATAGAGAAGAAAGATTAATGTCAAGGATGAATCAATTAACCATATGTTAAAAATCATTTGCTTAAGTTATGAGCAAATAATAAGGAGCACTTACTTTTTGTTTATTTTGACCTAGCCATGAAGCCAGGGTCAGGGATACACAATACCTGAAATGAAAACTCTATCATGGTCATAAATGAAGATGACAAGGTAAATCTAATGGTCCAGTATGATCTTAGGTTTTAAAATGTAGGTACGGCCGGAATTATTCTGATCCATTAGATTTCATGATCATCTTTATTATGACCATGATAAAACATCCATACATGTACAAAAGTTAAATGATTTATAGATGAATTGTCTTATCGGAAGGTCATCCCCGCCCAAATTAGCAGGTTAGACACTCTGAGAGTATAAGGGAGGGTATTAAGGGAAATCCCTACCCTCAAAGTGTCCCTAGTGGGAATTGAACCCCCAACCTCAAAGTTGAAAGGCACAATCACAACCAGTAGGCCAAGCTTCGCATGGTAGGACATAACCAACTAACTGCATAACTCCATTATTTGATACTCATAATACATGTATTCGCATGGTAGGACATAACCAACTAACTGCATAACTCCATTATTTGAGACTCATCATACATGTACACTTTTTTTTATCCATATGAGCTACGAAGGCAGTATAAAGAAGGGGAAGGGGGATTCGAACTTGTGAGTTGTGACCTATTGTTCACAGCACCTCAATCTTAACCACTAGGTCAAGACATCCTTATTTATACATTTACACTTGTTATTGAAGAATTTAAGGTGATCGGTATAATTATGTTAAAGCACGAGCATAAGATATTAGTACATGTACCAGCTAAAATTATTGCTCTTTTCTAACAAAAATCTTATAGGAGCGACAAACAAGAGGGGTCACCTCATAGAACTCAAAGGAGCGCAAGTAGCAGAAGTGTCTATCAAATTAAATAAGTGACATACTATGGTACACGTATAATGCGAGAATTAAAATTCTATCCAATTATCATTATAATGAACCCTGATTCAAATTATATACGCAAATTCTATCCGACGCGCCACACTATTAGTTCATTAATTGTGCGGTATATATATGTGGACAATGTCGAGTTGTTATTGATAAACTAGTTATTAGGTTTGGGCTATGCCCCGGGTAAGAAAAAATTTCATTTATTAATATTATAATTTGAAATGATAACACTAAATACAACTTGGTCTAGTGGTTAAAACTTTAGTATATGAACTTGAGGTCACAGCCTCACAGGATCAAAGTCTATACTATGCAATTTCTGTATTTTATTGTACATGGATTACATGAACTAAAACTCCCTTAGGGAGAGCGTCACGTGGCACCCATTCCTTATTTAGGAACGCCTTTTAATATATTTATATAGATACTACTAAAAAAGTTTTTATGGAGTCATGAGCTATTAATTATCCATATATGATGGTAGGCACAGGCGCAAATGAGTTACTCATAATGCTAGATAATTACATACCACTTTTATGCTACTTATTTTTTTTTTTTCTTTTTCTGAATGATGAATGTTACTTAGATTTATTAACTAATTCTTAAATCTTGAATGGAAATAAAAGGATAGGCCACAGTGATAATATATCAACTATTCAAATGAATGATATGCATATAATTTATTACTCCCTTCGTTTCTTTTTAATCTACACACTTTCCTTTTTGGTCTGTTTCTTTTTGATCTACACACTGTTGCTTTTTCTATTTTTGGTAACATGTCACATCTACTTTATCATCTTTTTCCACCCATTTCATCCACTTTTTGATATTTTAACCCATCTTTTAGTTTATCTCTCTCACTTTTCAATTTATCTCTCCACCTTTTCAGTTTCTTTGGTTTTCCCCCAAAGTAAAGTGAGTAAATTAAAATGAAACGGAGGGAGTATAAAGTAGGAAAAGGATTTACCCTCACACGGATTAAAACAGATAATACATTTTGAGGATCGAAACAGTAGAACCTACCAGTTCATAGATATAGGTTTAGCAACTACGTACATAGGCTTACACAACTTGAAAGCTTAATTTATAGTTGAGCTCCTAGGTTCATAGAGGATTACCCATAATAACACTTTAATTGACTAAATATCATGTCAAACAATTAACAGGTTTAATAATGATGTAAATTAACTGGACAAGGCTACATTTACCTGGTGTGTAATTGACTCAATTAAAATAAAGAACAAGAAAGTTAGTTTATATTCGTACTCGTTTTTATTGTTAGCATTGTGATATTTTAATGTGTATCAAAAAGTGGTAGGTACTACAGTTAACTTGGGTTGGGTATTTTATCAGAAAAGATGTGTGCCTTATAAATGTTTGTGATTTGGACATAATACATTTATGAATTATGATGGCTGTTGTTGGGACCAAAAGTCGGAGCCAAGAAACCAATGATTGTAAAAATGATGAAACAATAATCTTGTGAAAGTACCCACCAATGATTTTTGATGTTATGTTTCATAACTTAATGCTAGATATTTATAAAATATTAATGGTGCAAGTTATTCAATGAGCTGGATGATATAAATTAAATGCTGAAGAAAAAGAAAACACTAGGAGAAAACATGTACAAAGTACTATTTGCAAGAAGAGGAAGATATCTATAATTATATGGTAAATGTTACTCTACTTGATCCAACATGTGCCAACAAGTTAAGCACAAACACAAGATATTAGCTAGTACATGTACCAACAAGTACCATCAGTAATTGCTCACTATTTTGATATTTTCTAACAAAATTTGGTATCCCTGTCAAATAAATAAAAGTTACCCTATAAGAGATGGAAATGGCTCATGAATACATCATCCACGGCTCAAGCTAGTAACATATATAATCTAATCGAGGAACTCTCTTTGCCAACTTAGTCTCAAAGCCGAAAATTGTTGGCAAGGAACCTAGTTCAAGGAATAAATAGTCTGCATCCATTAAAACTCGATTTCGCTCGAACAAAAAAAGCCTTCGGCGGGAGAAGTAGCTGGTTACTGCAAATTGTTCAGGTTTTCACATCGGCGTAGAATTGTCATAACATATCACAACTCGTCATGAGATGCAGCCTCCGGATCCGCATTATCAGTCGCTGAGCCATCAGAATCTTCTGGAGCTTCCTTGTCAGCAGAGCTTTCTTCACCAGTGCTGGATTTAGATTTTGAGGCATTTTCTACATTCTCGCTGTCTGTGTCATTTTTTACGGGCTTCTCTACTTTGGGTTTTGGTTTCGGGATTCTATTCAACCTAGCAACCTAGAATGAAACTAGCTGTCACTGATGGGTTCTTAAACCATATAGAAGATGATAATTTTAGCATTGTGTTAGCAATTTTTTTTTTTATAAAAGGATCAAATTTACCTCTGCCTGAAGTTGAGCTAACTTCTCATCAACTTCCTCGGAAGTAAAAACAGGGACACTTGAAGCAGGAATTCTGCGAAATGTTTACAGCATTAGAGTTGGCAACTAAAAACCAAAGAACCCCATCAGTGTACCTATCAATAGAATATTATTGAAGGATGCAACTAGAAGAACCAAATAGTAAGAAAACACTTTTCATTCACTGTATTCAAACAAGGTGTCAATTACTAAAAACCATAAAGATATTTGGCTAATCAAACATTGGATCCTGCAAAATAATATTGACGCGGAAAAGGGACATAAACACTGCAGATTAATAGAATCATGTAAATATGATCAAATAAGACATTGGTGGCTCTGGCCTTTCCAATCAAAAATATACATACTCGTCCTAAAAATAAATGCAGACACTTTTCTTTTTTGTTTCAACCAAATTATATTAAGCATTTTCATTTTTGGAAAGGTCCCACTATTATCTTATCTATCAATAAAATAACCAACTTCCTCTCTCCTTCAATAATAAAATACCCCCCCCCAACTCCTATCGAATCTACTCTATAATAAAATAACATTTGATAAAATAATACAGTCCGATATGATTTTCTTATCTCCCAAATATGCATGAATTTCGTAGGGACACACAACAAAGACATTGAACATTAGATTGAATTTTCACTTTCACAGCTCAGCTCAGTATGATTAGATATCATACTCCAACAACGTGTCTCCTTAATTCACCAAAAATAGAGGTGTTCCAAGACGACAAAGAGCAATTACACTATAGATTGGATTGAATCTCCAAATTATGCTGAAACTCAGCTTAATATGATCAAACAAGACCACTCCCATAAGGTGCTCCCAGCTTCCCCCAAAATTGCAACCCTTCAACATAGCACACATTTTACAAGAATTCTTCAAATAGAAAAGTACAGTGACATGTTACTCTTCATCTTTGTTGTTGATAAGGGTAAATTAGGGGTTACTTTATCACCAAAAGTGAAAGTGAGTCTGAGACATAATATTCACAAAAATTTATAGTAGTACTTAGCAGTTAGCAACTGTTAGAGAAGAAGTTTTACTTATCCTGTTCAGCTTGCTTATCATCCAACCACTTCCTGAGCTTATCAGCACGATTCAAAACCTGGAAACTCATATATGATTGACTCAAGTTAGTAGCAGGGAAAAAAAAAACCAACTACCCAACATAAACAAGCAAAAGGCCAACTCAAAGATCCAGATGTTTACCTCAGTTATTCTATCTTTTGAGATCCAAGATTTGTTTATCTCCCAGCCACGAACAATCTGTGATCATGGAAAAACTAGGTGAGCATCCTCTAGGACAAAAATAAACATTCTCGCCAAAAGTTACTTGCAAGCTAACTTGTAAAATATAATGAAACACGGTGGTCTCCAATCACATTTATATAACTGTAAGCAGCATAACATACCTCAGCTAGCTCAGTAAGATATCTTCTTGCTTGTGCAATTGCTATTGGACGAGCAGTCAATTCATCCAATCTAGTGTAAAAAGACATTAGTCAAAAATAAATATCTGGCTAGAAGAAATCTAAGATTTTCTCTTGGTGCCAAAGCCAACCTGAAAAATATGGGTTCACCAATAGCTTTTAACATCTTGAGACGTTCTTCAAATTCTCCAGCAGTAGCATCTTCCCCATCCATATAAAGCCAATCTTGAATCTGAAAACGCCAGAAGGGTTTTTAAGAATTTTATTTCATAAAGATGCCATAAACTCGAGAAACTTCATGAGTAAATGACTTGCCTCCTCAAGCTTTCCAATGAACGATTGCCGCTCTTCATTAGTTGAAACTTTTTCAATTTCGCCTGACGACTCGATCTATTATAGAAAGAAAAATGAAAAAAGACATAATCAGGGCATTATTTATAATGATTGACTACATTATTCTACACCATGCAGCAAACAAATGTAAGCAATATCAACATAGTGAGAATAGATGTCAAAGCACCATAATGGATGATTCATCCTATCCTGGATATAGATACGAACTCGGTGGCGGACCTTGGACCAAAAACTTAAAGAGGGCCAAGTTTTGATCACTTAAACATTATATTAAAAGTTGAATCATTTACCATTACGCTACAAGATTTCTTATATTTCAATACAACAGGTGTATTATATCCAATATGCCAAAAAAAATATTGGGGGCTAGGCCCCTACCAGCCCCAACTAAGATCCTCCCTTGGAACTCCCTCAACCACTAATGACATAATGCATAAAGAAATATAGAATAACAGGCAAAATGTTACACTTGCTACGCCCATCTAGAGTGATGATCCAATAAACAATTTAACTTTTTGCTTCAGGAGAGGATGTGGTATATGTTTCAATAGGAAACCAGGCATTAAAACTGCACCAGAGTCATTTCTTTGCCAATAATACAGCCAACTGGATAGAAAACCCAGAGGCCAGTGTTTGGGAGTGTAAACCAGATGAAGATATCAAGCAGAAGGGCCAAACAGAGCAGGATTCACATAGTCCAAGGAGAGGTTATGATTTAGGTTGATGATCCAAGAAACCTTTTTCATCTCGTCTGAGAAGAATGTGGGTATTACACTATGTCTGAAAAGGAGATATAGACATTGCTACGCACCAGAGTGAATTTCTTAGCTAGTACATGCCAACTAGAAATAGAACCCAGAGGCCAGTATTTGGGAGTAAAACCCACATAGATACGTCAGGCAAGACGGCCCAAGAAAAGAAGGATTCACATATCAAAATTTTCAATAGATAAATTAAACTAATACCTCCAACCATATTCAGAAAGAAATGGAAGTACTACAGAGAATGAGAATAGTTCTTAAAAAGCAGGCATCTATTGTGCATGATGCCACCAACATTGACATTATGCAGCAACGTAAGTAATTATATTTTTTGGTGATTGCTTGTGTAAAAATCCACCTAGAGCTACTGAACCAGCACTCAAAACAGAGAAGATCATTGCTTCCAAAATGAATCTGTTTTACTCCCATTGTTATGAAAAAAGGCATTCCAAATTGATGCAAACATATAAATGGTTAACTAGAAACCTTTCATATCAGCAACATGTTTGCAATAGATCAAATTCAATAAGAAAGGCATGAACCTTTTCTCTGGTTAGATAAATGTATTCTTCCAAATTATTCTTCAACTCTGCTGTCCTCCTACGCTCTACATCTCTGTTGTTAAGTTCTGCCAGCTTACGCTTTGCATCAGCCAAAAATTCTTCTGATAGTGACATCCCAGGTCCAGTTGTCTTCTCAGCTACCTAAATGTAAGCAAGAAATAATGTAAATAAAAATAATAATAAAAAACTTCACCCGTATATGAGTATATCAGCATGAAAAAATTACCTTCAAAGGCACCCTGAATGTCCGTTTCTTTAACTTCTTTTCAGTAACCTCTGCAATATTTCCTTCTGTTGCACTGGAGTTAGAGGGACTGTTTGTGTCACCATCATTCTGCAAATTTCCATTACCTTCTTCCGCTAGATCCCCACTGCCTGATTCAGCTGATGTCGCTTCAACTGATATGTTCTCTGAAGTGGTGGAGTTATCCAAAGTCAGATTCTTTTTAGGAAGTTCTACCCACTCAGTTATCTCAATAACAGCCTCTGCACGATCTAAAGTTAGCACTCCACTTCTAGTTAAAGAGAAATGTATGTTTGCCTTGATCGGAGCAGAAAGATTCCGAGATTCATATCTGGAACAGAAAAGCAATAGACAAATCTCAGGTCCAGACACAGAACTTCTCAAATTAGGTGGCAAATGTTAGTGCTGAAATTAGAAGGCAACAGATACTCAAATCAGAATATGCTACATAAAGCACAAGCCCACACCTCTCAGTGGCATTGGCCAATCCAGAGACTGTATACTGAGCAAATATGGGAGAAGAAACACCAGGTGGCAGGAGGTCACTGCTCTCATAGGATAAAGACACCTCAAAGTCTTTTTGATGAAGAATTGATCGAAACATCTGCAATAAAGTAACCAAGATAGAAAAACAAAAAACATGATCAATGAGGACACCAACTATTACTAATCATCCGCTAAAAGTCCAGAGGACAAAGTGAACTACCTTACTAGGGACCTTCTTCATGCGTGGCACAAGGACTTGCTTCGTGCTTTCATCTTTCACAAGATCAACACCATCCAATTCCATCACATACCCATATGTAGAACCATCAATCATTCCCAATTTTCTATTCAATTTAATTCCATCACTTAAATTTGCTGCATGTAATGCAGCACCAAGGACTATAGCTTCATCAGCGTCCAAATGTTTGTCCAGCTCTTTCCTCCCAAGAAAGTCTTGAAGCTTAGCCTGTTAATTTTCATAGTCAAATTGATAAACATGGCCTCGTATGAGCTTTATCAAGGAGGGGGAACCAAGAGAGATTTATAACCTGCAACTTGGGAACTCGAGTGGCACCGCCAATTAATTCCACGGCAGAAATCTCTTCAGCTTTCAAACCTGAATTCTGAAGGACTTCCTTTAGTGGGACCTGAGCTTTTGCCCAAAGGTCTTCACAAAGCTCTTCAAACTTCTCACGGCTTATAGAGCTCCTACAATAATGATAAGCCAAAAGGGAAATTCTTTAGCAACTTTTAGGCCACTTTTCTTTGTTTACTATTATTTTCAATGGTTTACATGTTAGAAACAAGAAAAGTGAAAGATGAAAGGAACATAATTATGAAGATGCTTGATCCTCTGCACAATAGTACCAATTGCACCACACTGCCTATGATGGAGGGATGTGGGTCTCTATACAAGTCTAATGGATTTAAGCTCTTGTAAGTGAAGCAACTCATACCGTTAGCCCAATTACCTTAATAAACGACTAGGCTAAAAGACCTCTTATTAACCAGATTGGCCTCAAGTCTCAACAACAGAAATGTCTGCTTCCTGTAAGCCATTCCATCGCAGGTTTCTAAGCACCTCAGGTTCAAAAAAAAAAAAAAAACAAAGCCCAATATGGGTTTTGCTATTGGCAGGAGTGCTGGTCAAACTTTTGGGACCACAAACAATTCTTCGGCCTATTTAATACCCCCTTTGTTTCTATTCCACTTCCCTTACTCTGTATTAGGGAAATTTTCGAGTTGATATATCTTCTGTTATGGCCTATATTTTTCCCCATTTCACCCCAGAATTCCCCACATAATGGGTCTCACACTCTCACTTACCCTTGCTAAATTCATCTACCCGTTTTTGTTAATGCCCCACCAATGGGTTCCCACCATCCCGATTACCCCCATTAACTCCAGTAACCTGCTTTTATTAATTACTATTTACCCGCTTTCTCTAGGTTTCTTCTCACGATCCTTGTAGGAATAACAAAAGGAAACATAGGAAGTACTTCATAGAGTGAACCAAAACGTTCTTTAGGTGGATTCTCTATTTCTACAAATGAATAAACACGAGTCTGGCAATATAAGAAAGCATTAACATAGGCACTGTATACACAATGCAATTATTATTATTCAAAATGAAAGAAAGCACCTCTTACTCTGGGTAATACCTATACACTAGGTCATAGGACATAAACTCGCCTACTATTTCCTTTCCTTTCTCTACTCCTCATTAAAACATAAGCCAACCTCGTAGATGATTAAACACATGGAATAATCAGAACATACGGCAATACTAGATGGCAGTCCAGTAACGCAAAATACCATAGAGGGGAAAGAATTGGAAAAGCCTATAGGGACATAATTCAATTCGGTCTCTCAAATATAACAATCCACAAACCTGAAATCACGGTCATCATAGATAGATTCCACTGATATTGGAGCCATTGTATTTGCACTCAAAATTTCTTTAGTACGCTTGACTTGCTTCTTCAATTTAGCCATTGCCTTGGGAGACTTCCTTATATCAACCCCATTTCCAAGTTGCTTATTGAACTCATCAGCAAAGTACTCCACCAATCTCAATTCCAAATCTTGACCACCAAGTTCAGCATTCCAAGCTACATCCCTCACCTGCATGTAATAATAATATAAATATACTATAGTATAACAAACAGACGAACCTACAAGTTCAGCAAACAAAAGATCCAATGCACAAACTTTTACCCTATCTAGTTTCACTATATTCCTTTTTATAGGCAAGAAGGAATTTTGCAGCACGAATCAATACAGAATCATAACCATTATAATCCCTCCCAACCCTAATGGAGATCAAAGTGCTTAAGTGGAATGGTAAAGGGTTATAAGCGCTGTTCTTTTGGGATGAACTGAAGTGCGCTGAGCTTAACTAAAACTGTGAGCGAAAACTAGCTGAACTGAGTTGAGTTCAACTGAAATGTGCCCAAAAGAATAGGGCCATAGTAGTGCTATAAAATTGACTTATTTCTTAGTAAAAAAAATACTCTATCTATTAGGCTAAAATCCACACAAAAGCAATAGAATTTCACATAACTCACTGCGAACTTCAAAGTCCTTCGTGTAATCAGTGACTGAAAGTATACAGCATTGAACAAAAAATTATCAAAAACCAATAAGAGACAAATCTAAAACACCAAAGTTTGCCAAGTATTGCCTCAAGCTTTCATCTTTCGCTGTTGAACATTTTTAAGATACAGTGAGCTTGACCAATCCTTATACTACAAATACTATTAATACCCATAATTCAAACTTGTGTACACTCATTAACCAGATTAAACATTTTTCAGCAATTATAGCACATTATCAACAATTCTATAAAGTAGACAAGTAATTAATATTACTCCAACAAAAACAAAATGTACCAAACTTTAAGAAAAAAGTGAATTATACCTGAAATTGGTTGGCAGAAACAGTTTTACCATACTCCTTAGTATCATAAGCAGAGAAATATACAAGAGCAGCATAAGTACTACTTGCACCCATATCATAAAACACAACATATTTCGTCTCATTCCCAAACTTCTTATCAATCCCATACTGCAAAGCTGCTCCAGAATGCTCATTAATCAAAGACAACACATTAACACCAGCCAATTGAGCTGCTTGAATCACTGCCTTTCTCTCCGATTGCCCGAAATACGGCGGCACACTGATCACCGCATCTTTCACCGGAGTTTTCGAATGAAACTCAGCTAAATTCAACGAATAACTCAAAATCATCGCTAACATCTCCTCCAACGAATAAACCTCACCATCATCAACCTTGATCGCCGCAACACCTCTAGAATCTTCCACAATTTGGTAAGGCAAGTAGAATGAATCGATCTTTTGTTTCGTATATTCGTAAGGTTTCGCAATTAGGTCACGAATTTGGGCGTAAACTTTATCAGGATAACGAGCGATCAAACCCGCGGATTCTTCACCGATCAATCGAATTCCAGATTGAAATGAGACCAAATTTGGGGATTTTCGCTTCGACATTTCGTTAATTGCAACTGAAATCGGAGGTTGCCCTGGTTTTAGGTTTACGACTGCAACTTTCAGCCATTCGGAACCTAGATCTATGCTTAACACTGCAGATTGAGATTTAATTGGGATTAATGCGAGTATGCATACGATAAACCCTAATTTTAACAACATTGCAGATTTCTCAGATCAAAATTTTCCCCAAAAAATTTGAATTTTGACGAAGAAAACTTTGAGTGAAGTAAAGAGTTTAGTTGGAATTCTCCAGACAAAGAGTTTAAGAGGGGTTTTTGGGGAAGATGATGACAACTAAAATGAGAAATGCAAGGTCATGGGAACCAATGAAAGAAGTACATGTGGAAATATGTTACACGTGGCAAAGTATGAGTCGTTCTGTGCGTTGTTATTTCTGTTATTTTGTTGTATTTTCTGCGTTGCATATTTTCCAGGAGACTACGTGAACTTTACGATTATGCAACTGACTCTCATAGCATAACGGGCTGGGCTTTGGCTCAGCAGATCCAAATTGCCATGCTAAAAAGCCTAAAGGCTTACCCACATATTGATTTCAACCTTGTAGGAACCAATCTATTAGT
Organism: Beta lomatogona; assembly: GCA_947646795.1. Classification (NCBI taxonomy): domain Eukaryota; kingdom Viridiplantae; phylum Streptophyta; class Magnoliopsida; order Caryophyllales; family Amaranthaceae; genus Beta; species Beta lomatogona. Next base: position 137,739 of record CANSNZ010000744.1, on the reverse strand, counting down.
CTAGTCTAGCAGCCCAATTATCTATGTGAAAGACACTATTCCTTGTATTATTGTCAGTTCAGCTGTCACTAGTATTTTTTGCACACGATGTGTGTGTGACATTACGTGTAAGTGATTTTATGGAATTTTCCAGATTAATCCTCATTCATTATTTTGGGTTTAAAATTTGCTTTAAATGTAATTATACAACTAAGTGTATAACTATATAAAAAACATACCTAATTTCTCTCTCTAAAGTTTTCCCCCAACCCTAACCCTAAAACACAACCCCAGCCGCCAACCTTTTTAGGCTCGCCGGTGGCTGACCTCTCAGCCTCGTCGCCGGCGAGCCTAACCCCGTTGCCTTTTAGTTTTAGGGTCAGTTTTAGAGCCTCCCCTCCCCCTTCCCGTGTTTCGTTTTTGAGTTGTTTGTTTTGTGTTTCACTGTCGCCTGAGCAGTCAGTGGGTGCTTCACTGTCGCCTGGAAGCCATTACCAGTGCCAAGTGGAAGAAAGTGGCGTCACCTGACAGGAAGCGAAGCAGATGTTGTTTTGTGCGGCGGAGATAGTAGTCGGTTCAGGTTGTCTTTGTTTGTTTTTTAGTCTTTTTTCAATAAGTCCCATTTTTGTGATGGCTTTTGAGTGTGTTAGTACTCCCTCCTTGGTGGGTTTGTTAGTTTTAGTTTTAGTTTTAGTTTTAGTTTTGGGTGTGTCTGTTGTGTCTAATTCTAGGGATGTTGTTCTCGGGAACCAGTCATGTATGCTCAATCTGAAGACTATACCAAAATGGATCTCTGATGAGGAGGATGTATTAAAGACATCTAATTAAAGGATATCGAAGCAGTTTTTCAGTGGAGCTAATATGTCTCGGGTTTATAATACTTGTATTGTTTTTCGAGTTTATGTATGGGTTGGTTGTACTCCTTCAATGTTTTATGATTAATGATATCATCCCTCCCCTATTTAAAAAAAAAAGTGTATAACTATATACCTATAAAAAAAGGACTTGATAATTTTTTGTGAAAACCTACTCGTTAGATGTAAGTGTATAAGTATAACTATATCTCTATAGATAATGAACAAGGATTAAAATAGAAAATTCTAGTTACTAGTTTGAGATTCATCGGTGGTATTGTACGTGTTTCTTATATTTTTTTAAAAACTGGAAGTTACCTTCACTAAAAAAAATATGGTAATTGATTAGAGTTTTTGTTATTTTTATGACTTTTTTGCCTTCATTAATTATCTTGTAATAACAACTACATAAAAGTGTATTCAAGGAAATTTAGGTAGACACCAAAGTTTTTAAGAGTTCCCGTATATAATAGAGATGCCTTCTAGTAGTTTAGTTTAATTTGTCTTGTAATAAGTGTTATTCTAAGTGATATCATAGGGAATAAGATTATTATATGCTGTGAGTGGTACGGTACTAATTTTGTTGGCCGGAGCTTGTACTATCAGATTGAATACATGAACACAAGGGTGACAACCTTACTCTTTATCCCTAGAAGCCTAGACCCTAAGTTCTCTATTTTACTCAACCAATAATTGTATATATGGGGTTAAAGCTAAGTGTCATGTGCTGACTACTTCCTTAGTTGTTGTGCGTTGTCCACTAGCGTCACAATCTTATCGGACTACTAGTCAAGGCACCCCAAAGCTTTGCTAGGGTGAAGTGACTACGAAATTTGATTGCTAAGAAAAATAGCTAAGCAAGAGAGTGTTGGGAAGAATGCTCTTACACTGTTTGAGAAATATATATTACAATTGTGTTGGTTGAAATGAAAAAAATGAGAGGGAGTGCCTATTATGTATAGGCCGCCATCGATCTAGCTTAGAATGTTTGCAGAAGGGAACTTCAAACACAAAGGAGGTCTACATACTTCACTTAAAATATGTACAAAATGTTCAAGACTCTTCCTAAACAGAATAATCATCTATATTAGACTTACTAGAATAAATGTGTTGTTGAGAGTATTCTAGATTTTCTCAACACTCTTTTTCTTTCCCTCTCTATTTCATTTTTTTTATAGAATCATTGTAACAATGTACTCCCTTCGTCCCGGAAAGATCTAAAGACTTGTTGGGACACGTAGTTTAAGGTGATAAGTTGTAGTGTGGTTATCAAATGTTATTTTATTTAAAAAGTAGATGTGATAGGAGTTGGTGGTGTATTTTTTTATTGGAGGAGAGAGAGAAAAAAAATTGGGTAACTTTTTATTGATAAAAGGTAGAGTGTGAGTCAAAGATGTGTAAAAGAAATAATATATTAATAGTGGAACCATACCAAAAATAGAAGTGTTCAAACTAATTCGAGACAAACTCAAAAAGAAAATGTTCAGACTATTCTGGAACGGAGGGAGTAATTAAATCCAATTGCTGTATAATGAAGAAGAAACTTATGACAAAACAAACAAGTGCGGTGGATAGTGAGTACAGTAGCATATAAGATAGATGTAAGATCTTTAAAATGTAAAAATAAACCTCCCCATGTGAGTGCAACTCAAAAGATGGAAATTTTGTAAAAGAAATGCGTTGAATGCGCTCGAAACTTGCTAGTCCCCACAAAAAGGTGCCTATATTTTTCAATTCACGGGTCTTTGCCCACAAATACGATAGAAGTGTCAAAGGACACCATGATTGAGGCACCTCAATTTTGTCAAATTGACCTCATTGCAAGTTTGCGATAATGGCCCTCCGCCCCAGTCAGTAATCCACAATATAATGTACTTGTATATTACTACAATATGCTTTAATTTACTACATTTTTTACACATGGAGAACATTTAGTGGTCCTATAATTATAACTTATTAAGTATCAAAAATAGCTTGTCCACTAGCTAACAATTTGGTAAGTTATCAATATATATAGTTCGCATCCGAAGAAAGCTTTTCATGTAGTTAGCAAAATGTTACGTTGTTGAAAATGAAGCCTTTGAGGTAGTGTCGGAGCCTAGAGGCTAGAGGAGGTTAGCTGGTTGGTCATGGTGAGGTGTGAGTGAGTCAGAACTTGCACAGTTGTTTGACACGATCGACCGTGTCACTAAATAAGGCATCGTGATCGTAGATATTGTTTGAGTGATACGGTCGTGTAATTTATGAAGTACGTACACACAATTTTGTTGTATCAGAATTTTAAGTGAAAGATTATGTGATTTATTCCAAATGTTTCTTTCTAATAAGAATATATAGTTTTCATCTTATATGAGTCCGTCTTTTAATTTGGCTTAAGGTTCACGACATATCATGCATGGGATAAAAATAGGAGGTAGGAGTTGACTTTAAAGAAATATGTTTAGAGTCTTTTTGAATTTTTCCTATATGACCATTCTTCCGAGATCTAAAGAGATTTGTGGGCCTTACATTTACCAACAAACATTGCTTAGAGTCATAATGCATTTTACTTTCTCTATTTCAAAATACTTGGTAGACTTCTCTCGATACGCTTGCTAATGCATATTTTGAACCATTATAGAAGACTAACATGCACTAAATTAAAATTATGTCCCCATTTAAAGGATTTTCAGCAGAATATAAAGCATATTTAACAGAAGATTGTTTTTCTTTACGTCCATACGTTCGACTTAAGCGAGTGTCCCTATAATGTGTCAATAACGACATTTTTAATGGAGGTTTATTGGAATCAACACAGGTCACTTTCCTTTATGTGCTAACTGTTTTCGACAAATTTTGCAGGGGGATAACATGTTTGGAGAGGGGGTATGATAATCAAATTGTCAATAAAATGAATAGCAAATCAATAATAACGAAATAACGCAAAATAATTTAAAATGAACACTAGAGAAATTTGTATGTGAAAATCCTCTATATAATCCACTGATAAAATCAGTATTCCACCAATCTATTATAATCATATAATTTTGTAGTACATGTACACATTTTGCTTGACGGACATAACGATCCTGACAGTTGATCCGTCCGCAATTCAGAGTTTTTGGAGAGAGATGAAAGAGGAAGAAAATGGAAGAAATGTGATGGAGAAAGAGATGTGTATCAATGATTTTATGATCATGAGTGAGTGAAAGAGATTTCATGTTTTTACAAAGCTTATAATAGGAGTAATATAGTAGAAAATATGACCGTTTGAGCATAATTTGTCAGCTTTTTAATTTCGACATTTCAGGGATTCTCCTCTATTAGCTAGAGTTGTCGCTTTTTCATCAATTTGATCATTTTTCATGTTAATATAGAACAATACAATATTTTAGAAATTCCTTAAATTACATTATTTTTTACATCATAATATTTTTAATATTAAATTCATTTTAACCACTAAACCAAGTGATATTTAGTGTCAATATAGACAATTATCATTTTAATATTAGCGTTAGATAATATATTGTCGACTCTACTCTCTCGTTTGTACATCACCCCATATTCTATACTACAGTCTCTGTCATACTTTATTTTAATATTAGCGTTAGATAATATTAACCACTAAACCAAGTGGTATTTAATATTAGCGCGGGACTAAAAACTAGTATATATTCCTATAAAGAGCAACAAGTCTTTTACAAATATTCATTCCTATCGAACCATATTTTGTTGTTCAACATTAATGGGGCTCTAACAGTCTAGGAGCGTTCGAGTTCCATCATTCATTCCATTAGAAAAATACTTATATCAAATCCATCAAACTTTAAAAGGTCTTATATATCCCTCCTCAAATTCTTCGCATTTATGGCTTTGTAAATTTGGCTATACTGCTCTATTCTAGACAACTACAATTTGTCTGTAAGTTAAGACAAATCTAACAAGATCTCACACGACAAAACTTTTTTAACATAGAAATCAGTAAATCACGAAACACGGTCAAATAAGATTGTGTGTATCGTACAAAAGTCAAACCATATAAATTATTTCTGAAACGGAACAAGTATATAGAGAAACTAATCGGCTAACAGACAATAATGCTTTTTCAACTCTAAAAATAATCTCATTCGATATCTCATAATGAACTTAGAGCTAAAAAAAATCTTATGCACAGCACAACCGCAACTCACGGCTATATATCTCTATTACATAAGGGAAGGGGGAGCAACGGTGTCCTCTTTTGAACTGACTATTTTGTCCCCCATCCCTTTCTAATTTACAAAAGGAATCTCAATACCAAAATGGGGGTCAAACAAAGCCACCGGAAATTAATTTTCAACAATCACTCAGAAATCACTTATATGAGGAAACTTTACAAATCACTCATAGAATTGAGAAAATCACGTTGTAAAATCTTATACAACTGTGAACATGCCATATTCAAATACATATGAAACAAAATAAGGAAACAAATACACTGTCTATCAAGGCCTAATCAAATAAAATTTATAACACAATCAATGCAATTCATAAATTAGGTTTGACAAAAAAAATTAAAATTTACCATAAATTAACAAAGACACATTAAAAAAATTATTTAGGATAATGCATTAGATAAAACTGTTATTTAAAATACAAACTTAATGCTTTTCCCTACTACTACTAGATAAAACTGTTATTAAAAATACATTAAAAAAATTATTTTAAGTTGTTTGGATTGACAAGTGTGCGTGGTTTTTTATGAGAATTAATAAAACTTGAAATACTAAGAGTTATGAAATATTTTTTTTTTTGCCTATTGATTTGTCAATTACTATGTATTTAAATAGTAATTGTTAGTACATCAATTATTTTTTTATTAAATAAAAAAATATCTGCACCCTTAAACTGTCATTCAACCAATTTTTTAACGCTTGAATATCAATATTATTACTAAAATATTGCCGAACGCATAGCGTACACATTAGGCTAATCTCTATTATATAAGGGAAGGGGGAGCTATGGTGTCCTCGCAGGAAATTATTTTGCTACCCTTTGCCAAAAAAAAAAAAAAAGAAATCAAACTCAAATATAGCATAAAAAAGTTAAAAAAAAATATTGAACACAATTATATCTCTATTATATAAAGGAAGGGGCCGGGGGAGCTATGGTGTTCCCCGAGGACATTATTTTACTACCCTCATGAATAAATTAACTACTTTGCCCAAAAAAAATAAAAAAAAATCAAACTCAAATATAATATAGCATTAAAAAAGTTAACAAAAATGTTGAAAACAATTATATAATAGCTAAGCCACCATAAATTATTACAATTGTCTACAAGTATTAATGCATTCATACTAACAAATCAAATTTTGACTCATATGCAAAAAAAAAAAACGAGTTTCTGTCTCGAAAAAAACCCAAGCACGCATCGCGTGCAAAAAATGCTAGTAGGATAATAAGCCAACTAATGTACTTATCTTCCAAGGATATACACAAACTATCCAATAGAGGTCACATAAGATACAAATTAAGCACGTTAAAGGGAAATGCAAAAGCTAACTAACATAGACTAATCCATGGACTAGGTTAATTAGGTACCAAGTAGAGGTGATCATTTACGGGCTTGGGCGGGTTGCGGGCCGGGCCTAATCAAAAAAAATTGTCCAACGGGCCTAATATGTCTAGTCCAAGCCCTTTTATGCGGGCTTAACTACTTATCCATGACCCGCCCTAATAAACGGGCGGGCTTGCCCGCGGGCCTAACGGGCCTATTAATACTTTTATTTTTTTCCAAGTACTCTAGTTAATTTCCTTTAATATTTATAGATTAAAACATAATTTTTGTTAAAATAGAAAAAAAGTTGATAATCACAACATAATAGAGAAAGTTAAAAATATTCGTAACAAAAATATTGGAGGATGACAAATTATTAAGAAATTAACTTACTAAAGGTAAGAATAAAGACAATTATGTGTTACCAAAGTTATATTAGTGCAAATAAACCATATATTCCAAAAGATAAATCAACACTAAATTAGCTAGATAAAAAATTATATTTCTTAGAAAATAGACATTATGATAAACGGGCCGGGCGGGCTTGCCCGCGGTATATTTGAGGTTGCCCATATCCGCCCATTAAAATTAGCGGGCCGGGCTTGGCCCGCCCATTTAGAAATTTTTTTCAAAGTTTGTTGTCCAAGCCCGCAACTTTAGCGGGCCGGGTTGGACGGGCTTAGCGGGCCGTCCCGTCCGTGAACAGCTCTAGTACCAAGTTCTTTTAGTAGAAAACGAATTCGAGACACAAACCCTAATACAACCAATGAAACAGGCTTGAAACACATGCACCTTAGCTTAATTACCCGTACATATGTCATAAGAATGTCAGCAAGGTTTCAACTACAACCATCGAAAATAAATCATAATCATGAATCATGACCATTTTGTCTTGGAATATATTGGTTTGATCTGAATTTAATATCTCCCACAAAAACAAAGATGAGGTATACAAGGCTGAAGATATTTGGCACTTTGTTGGGTACGTTGATTTTGGCAGATAACGTTCCTGAAAGTCTAGCTAGAAAAATAGGGCTGTAAGACACCACTCACACGGGTGAATGATCAACGACCCTGTGAACAAAAACCCTAGTGTCATAGGATGTTTTTTTCTTTTTCCTTTTGCGTTGTGTACATTCATTTATCTTTTTGGTGCATCAGTTCGGGCCTGTTCTTTTCGGCATAAAACAACTGAACTGAGCTGAACTAAATTAATTGAACTGAACTGAATTAAATTATAACTAATTAATAGTAATGATTATCATTTAGGAACTGAACTGAACTGAACTGAAAATAAGTTGGGGAGAACAGGCCCTTCGTGCACTTTGTTGTAAGGCCAACTTTTATGTTTGATTTATATTTAAATATATATGTATCTATTGTTCTAATTTGATGTTTACACATTCCACTTAGAAGATTTTGATCATAGAGTCAAATCTAATATTAAATTCACGCCTAACTTATAAGAAAATATACTATGATGTATTGATGTGCGATTTAATCAAATTTGTTTCAATATGTCTTTTCAATTACATATGAAATCATCATATAGCCCTCTTTCTGGTTTCTTTGTTTTTCGGTGGTCCAACCTAGTTGGTTTACCTAACAAAGAAAATGGTTAAGTTGTATATTGGTTTTTTGGTGAATATAATTTTCTTAATTAGCCAAAAAAAATCATCATAGCCTTTACTAATGCATAACTAAAGATTTTAATGATTAAATGTACGCATTGAAATATTTATAGAGTAAACAACTAGGAACTTAAAAAATATAACTGAGTACATATGCTACTAGATTCATTTATACATAATGGCATAACTTATCTTTGTACGTACTCTCTATGTTTCCTAAAGATGTCCCTATGTTCAGTTTAAACGTGTTTCAAAAAGATCTTCCTACTTTTACTTAACTAATTGGTAAAGTTTATTCTCTTTTACTTTTTTACCCTATTTGTGGACGTACCGATATAATTTTAACAACCACATTATCTCTCCTACGTAAATAAAAAAAAAATCAACTTTCCACTCTCTCTCCTTCTTGTCATGATATTTGTGTTAGTATCGGAAATCGCGAAAGATCTTTAGAAATCGGTGGGAGTATATCCTTATATATGTGTTGCATGTATCATTCCTCCGAGAGTCTTTCTCACCCTTAAAAACAAGGCATCATGCCAAGCATTATACAACGGTCCAATTTCAAGACATAATATCCTCATTAGAATTAATTTAGATTTTGTAAAATTACGTACACACTTTTTGACATTGATTGTCTCATCAACTCAAATCATCGTAATTATTTATTTGTCATAATTTCTCTAAAATAGTCTACTCATGCATCATTATAGTTATAGTAGATGTCTCCTTATTCTCTTTCCATCATTATTACTGCATGCAAGTGGGTTATTTTTTAGAACATGCTGTTATTATAAATATTTCAAAATAGTACATATGACTATTATATCCAAATGGAAGAAGTAACAAAAGAAGCTGTAAAAATAAAAATAAAAATAAAAATAAAAAAGAAGAAGCTGTAAATAAATTGATCAAGATATCTCGATATAGAATTTTTTTTTTGTTTGGGCACATCTACAGTGTTTATCAGTGATCAAATTAAAGAACGAAGCCAAGTTAACGTCCTTGAAAAATAAGGGATGCAAGAATTAATAATGTGGTTGCACTCAATCAAGCCACTATCCTAAAGAAAACAATTATACTTTCTCCGTGTTAAATAAGTGAAACACTTTTCTAAAAAATAAAAGTAGCATTTTGTTGATTTTAGGATGAAGGAAGTATAAAAATATGTTAAATTGATGAAAAGATTTTATAATTTATACACAAATTAAACATGTTAAACTCATATCAAACTTGTATAAATTGATTAAAATTGTCTTGAATTGATAATATATATGCATACATGTTAAATATGGCAAGACAAATGAGGTTCTACCTTAAAACCATATGGCAATAAGGGGAGTAGTCCCTTTGCATTATAAAGTGAACTCATCTCTCTTCTTTAATCAATGTGGGACACTCACATGCGGTGTGCGCTATTTATTATAGCTTCAACAATACACTGAAATAAATAACTGAGACGCGTCTCAGCTAAAATGCTTTGATTACCTTAGGTATTCCTACCTTTGTTTCTTTTTAATCTACACGGATTGATTTTCACACTTGACAACACATAACTTTGACCATTAATATATTCAACTAGAAACAAGCAAAAAATATAAAATGTTAATAGATGGAAAATATATGAACAGCCGAATATGACAAGATCTCATTTGACTATATTTTTCCTTATATAAAAATCACAAACGATGGTTATAGTAAATTGATCAAAATACAAAATGTATGCAAGAGGTCCTCGTACGTGGGAGCCCAATGGTTGGTGCTCTCACCTCCCAACCGCAAGATCGGGTGTTCGACTCTCATCGCTCCCCAATTTGGGGAGTTTATATAAAATGTTTGCTTGTGGGTATAAATCACTCTACCCAAACGAAAGTGGTGTCTTACTCTTATTAGTAAGCATGCGGGGGTTGGTCTTCGGACCAATTATCTTTCCTAAAAAAAAAATACAAAATGTATGCAATTAGCTTCTGCCGTGGGGGGTTGGTTATGGCGTTATGCAAACTCCACTTCACTAAAGGTACCAAACATGTGGTCCCTTACATAAGAACCTTTCTTTAGTTTATGTTGCTCTTAAGGGAAAGCTAAAAAGGACAAATATTTGGCGCACCATGTATACCACTGAGATCAATTATTATAAACACCATGAATGATTTGAATAATGCACTGTTACTAGCTCTTACATAGGAAAAGCGAAACAAAAAAAAAAGAGAGAACAATTTCACAAACATAACGAAGCTCAAAGCGGCATAAAAAGCTTCAATCACAAAAACTCACGCAACTTGCATATTATTATGTACTAAGCTGCCACCAACTTTGAGTTGCACGAGACCAATGCAAAATAAACTACCTAAAATTCTGCGTGCATTCTGCACTATGTTCTTTTTTTTTTTTTTTTTTCTCCTCCTCTTGATTTCCCATTTTTAGTCAACAAAATTGCCGTGTCATACGGAAAACACACGTATTATACACTCTATATCTATAATTATTAGGGTCTATTCTCTTCGGCATAAAACAACTAAACTGAACTGAATTGAACTAAACTAATTAATAGTAATGATTATCATTTAGGAACTGAACTGAATTGAACTGAACTGAACTGAACTGAAAATAAGCTGGGGAGAACAGGCCCTTAGTACTATTATATACTTTATCAACTTTATAAAAAATTAACACTTCAGTATGTGGAATTCGTGGTCAAAGATTATAAAGTTTAATTCTTAGAATGCAAGTGTTGCATTTTTTGTGGAACGGAAGAAGTACCATTTAGATGTATCATGCTATAGTATGATTAAACTTATTTTTCTTATTTACTTATTTGATAAGCTCTATATAATGCACACACTTTCCCTAAGAAATAAATAAATTAACGCACATGCTACATCCGAATATATAGTTACTATGTTGCCTAAGTGTTAAAAAAAAACCTAACCTTTTCCTCTCCCATCTCTCCTCTTCCTCCTCAAAAAACCCTAATCCTTTTCTTCCAGTTTTGGGGCTGCCATCATCCTTTCGATGGTGGTAAGCACCCAATTCTTCTTTTTTCTTCTAGTTTTCATTATTTTTGTTATTAATAATCTTCCATTCTCTCTCTTTTTGAGAATTTTCTGCCTAATTTTTGGGTTCTTTCTCTCCTTTTATGGGAGTTTGGAGTGTGGTTTTATTCTCTTCCCACGCGAAAGTTTAAGATTTGGTATGAGGAATTGTTCCTATTGGTTGAAATTCAAGACCATCAACATTAAAGTATTGGAAATTCGGATGCGTCAACATGATTTAATCAAGAATTTTCTTCCCCAAACTATGTCAGAATGATAGACTTCCCCATCAATAGCTGCGTCATTCAGCAAATACAAGGGGGTTGTGTTGTATTGTTCGATCTGGTTCACTATAGTTTCTTCGAAGACGAATTTGATTTGATCGATCTTGTCTGATTATATCTTGTTTTTCTTTAATACTTATCGTAGATGCCGTTTGACCTTCAATTAATAAAATTTCTCTCAGAAAAAAATGTTGCCTAAGTGCTATTAGATACTCATTCTTGAACTATTACGAATTGATAGAGATTACCGGAATCTATTGATTAATAAATATTGCTTTCTTATACTTATTACTCCATTTGTCCAAACTTGTTGCAACTTACAAGTTACAACATGTATTTTTTTATAGTCATGGTTCATCAATACTATTTATTGACCATATTCTTTCACTTATGCTTGAAAAATGAAATTATTTTTATATGAAATCTTGTTAACAATGTTTCAATATATATATATATTCATCCAATATCAAAGGTATGATTTTTTAATATCAATGGTAAAAAAAACTTATTTATTAGAGTCGTTGACACAATCAACTAATTATCTGAAGCCAAAGGAGCATTAGGCACTGTTCTTTTAAGCTAATATTTACTGAACTAAGGTACTAAACTGAAATGAAATTAATTTTGCTCCAAACTAAAATTAAAGTTGTAGAACCAAACTCAAAATAATTTTGCTAAACTGAACTTATTAAAATATTTTAATAATTAGCTAAAAAAACCAGAACTTAATAAATTAGGGAGTGAAAGGACATCATTAGTCCTTGAATAAAAGATTATTCTTAAAATCACATCACAAGACTTAAAATTACAATTTCATAAATAATATAATGTCGAACACTTTGACAGTAATTCATGCAGTAGCTCAAGAGGGATAGACACAAAGTGGGATGATGAGTTGGAAGGGGAATCTAAACCCTAATTACCTAGTATTCCAAACCTAGATTCGAGGAGAAACACCTCGGTTCAGTTAAAAACTAGGGTTAAAGGGTTAAATTAGGTCTTACAAGGTCAAGAAAAAGGTCTTACAAGGTCAAGAAAAAAAAAAGTGAAAAACATAAAATAAAAATGTGGAAGTAATTAATAAAGCTCAGGTAGGATAGCACCATATAAAGGTTAGCCAAATTTAATGACTAATAACAATGGTGAGCAGCTACTTCTTCCTTCACTATGATGATCATCAACAAACGTTTCTGTGTTTATTGTTGTGATATCATCTTGATGATGAAAATGATGACAACCATGGTGCTGTATGGAAGCTGATGAGGAGAACCTACATATATTGATGCCAAACATATTAAAGCAATAACATTAATGTGGAAACATATATTAGGAGAATATATATACTATATATGATGAGATTTTTTTGGACTGATCTTAATTATTAACTATAGTATAAGTAAATTAATGAGATACAAACATATTCAAGACAGCAACTTAGGGTATGTTCTCTTCGGCATAAAACAACTGAACTGAACTGAATTGAACTGAATTGAACTGAATTAAATTATAATTAATTAATAGTAATGATTATCATTTAGGAACTGAACTGAACTGAAAATAAACTGGGGAGAACAGGCCCTTAGGTGTATATATATTATATACTAGCAAATTAGTATGAATCATTTTCAATCTGATCTACAAATTATATGCATGAGAGCTATGTTATGAAGCACAAAAATAAAAATAAGAGAACTTCTATTTTTTCGTCTCATGCACTTTCAATCCTTTATATAGAAAATGGACGGGTGGAAAAATGAAAACTACAAATTAACATGAACTTTAGATGTAACAGATGAGATGCATAAAATAGTCGGAGATCTTTGATTCATATGAATTATAGATGTAAAAGATGCATATATATAAGCGATGTTAATATTATAAAATCAGACCACAATATATTGCTAAAGTAGAAATTATTAATGATAAGATACCTCATGATGTTCAACCTTTGAAGATGAAGATTGCCCCTCTTTTTGGTATGATGTGATACAATGGGGCCTCTTTTCAACAAAAAGGATTGGGTTAGAGAGAGAGGGGGGAGGGGGGGGCTGGGAAGAATAAGAGCTCTTTAGGAATTAGGATAGTAGAATCAAAGATGGGGAGACTTTGAGAAGATATATATAGGGGACAAAGAGAGTATCCCACACATGGGTGAGCACTGTCATCTTTTTATTTTAATGATTTTTCTTTTGTTTTATTCATGTCCGGTTCGTTTGGACTTATTTTCAGTTCAAGTTCCGTTATGTTCAGTTCAATACAGTTCATTTTACTCTCTGCATTTCAATTCAATTCAGTTCAGATTCTCTCGATCTAAAAAAACGGGGCTTTAGTTTGCTACTTTTTTTATTGAGGAAGCAGACTATTTGGTAATTGGTATCATATGATCAGTTGATCTACTGGTTAAGTTCAATAGTTCATTACCAATGTAATCTTTATGCATGGATTGTTGGATACATTGGTAACTTATCTCAAAATAGATTTAAAAGGTGTATGAGAAATGTTCTTAAAAGAAGTATTTTTTTATTTTTTTGGAAAGGTACCCACGCAATATCATTCTTACTTAAAGTTATTCCATCTTCTCCCCTTAAAGAAAGTTTATGGGAAAATAAATTCAAGTAAGTTCTCGTGCGTCATAATTAATAACTTATATATACTTCATCCGTTCCAAAATAAGTGAAGCATTTGTCTCAAAAAGCTCTCACATAAATGAGAGAAGTGTTTCACTTATTTTGGAACGAAGGAAGTAATAAGCTTCTACTAGTTCAAATGAGCATCGTAAGTTCAATTCAGAATTTTAGATAAGTTCAGCATATTTTAAGTGAAGAGAACGCACCCCTAAAAGTTATCAAACTTCGCCAAAATATAACATATAAGCACACTTCAAAAGTTGATACAACCATCTATCTATCTATACTAATATATTATAAAGCTTTCCCAAGAACGTATATGTGTCACGTGTCACCATCCCTCATTCAGTAACATTCTATCCACGTCTTTCTCATATAGTAAAAAAAGATGTTAGCGTGAAGATTCGAACCCACAACCTCAAGTATGAAAGAAAGAGACCCAACCATCACTCCACCATACTATTATTGCTTATTTAATCAAAATTAATGATGATATATGAATGAAAAACTTTTAAAATTCATATAATGAATGAGATGACTTTTAAAAATGAGTATGAGATAACTTATTTATTTTTAAAGAGAAATTTCATTAATTGAAGGTCAAACGGCATCAGTATTAAAAAAAATAAGATACAATCAAACAAGGTTAAATCAATTTCGTCTTCGAAGAAATTACAATGAACCAAATCGAGCACTAGCGCAGCCCCCTTGTGTTTGCTGAATAATCAAGCAGCTATTGATGAGGAAGTCTATCATTCTGACATAGTTTGGGAAGAACCTTCTTAATCGAGCCATGTTGACCGCATCTGAGATTCCAATACCTTCATGTTGAGTCTCGAACTTCAACTAATGAGACCAATTTCTCATATCTAAAGACAAAAAAACCATACTCACAACTCTCATAGGGGAGAAGGTAATCTCCACAACAAAGATGAAAAACCCCATAACAGGGTTTGAAAAATTCTCATAAATAGAGACTAATTTATTCAACAAAACAAGAAAATGAATTAAAAACTGAAAATAAAAGGGGAAAAGGGGCTTATCATGGATGAAATCATCCATGACAGTCCCTAACTGATGAAAAAGGGGTAGGGGAAGTTAGGGTTTGAGAGAGAAAAAGAGAGAGAGAATCTTTTGTTTTTTTTTTATGGTGAGAGAGAATCTTTTGTTTACTTAATCATAAATTTAGATAACTTATTTAACTACTACTAAATTGTAACTCATATAAACCCTGGGGCATCGCCCGGACCTAAATACTAGTTTATATATAAAAAGGTATGTTTTTCCTTGTGTATAGATCACATATGGAGTACATAACAAAGTAAATCTAGTGCAAAAGTCATTATGGTAAAGAAAAGAAAGGAGTAATAAGGCTGCATTCTCTCAACTTTAAAAATATAGGAGCAAGAATTTGTTTATATTTGCTCAGCTACAGTCTAATAAAATAAGTCTTGATAATGATTTTAATAAATTTAAAGAAAATGATGTGAAGAGAACGCAATCTAAAGAGGATACAAAGAGTTTATTTATTTATTAAGTAAATAAATCCTAAGCCAGCCTCAAACAAATTTTGGATAGTAGAATAGAAGAGATCACTACAAAGAGTAATATGGAGGGGAACTATGCCCTATTCATAGTTAGTCTTAAATCTGTCGCTTAATTTGCCTCTCAATAAACACGGGGATGGAAATATGGAATAGGAGAAAAAGAGAATAGTATTTGCCTATTTGGGTCGAATCTCAATGCGGACAAGAAATCCGAAGTTTATCAACCGGGTCATTTGAGTATCATCTCTTTGTTTCCTTTTTACTCAAAAAACACTTCGTTTCGTTTAGCATTTTCGCGCTCGAAACTCGAATGAATCATAAAAAAAAGCCCTAATTTCATCGATTTCCATTCAATTGAGCGACAAAGAACCCTAATTTAGTTCCAATCCCATTTCCAAACCCAAAATATTCACCAATCTGTAATTACACATGATCCCATAACTTCCTAGGTCGTAAAAAAAAGCCTAATTTAGTGATCAAAGATGGATGCTAAAGACATACTGGGATTACCCAAAAATGCACTGCTGAATTCTCAAGAGAAGAAGGCTAAGCCTCCTAAAGAACCTCAGAGAAAACCCGATGGCATTTCTCGGGAGGTAATTTCTTTTTTTTCTTTTCTTTTTTTGGGTTTTGTGAATGTTGAATTTTTAGTTGTTTTGTGAATTACAGGTTTACATGCTTACTGGAGGAGTAGCACCTCTTATGCCTGCAATTGATGCGTCTCAGCTGAAGAAACGCCCGCCAACTGATGAGAAGGTCTGCGTTTCATTCATATTTGTTACAATGTCTTTGAAATTTGGTTGTGTTATTTGCAAATTTGAGCTTTGTTATCTTGATTTTAGCTAATTGTAGTCTTAAGCAGTTAAGTTTCATAATATATTGGATATAGTTTTGAGGTAGCACTCTTGGTGGTTATCTATATTTGAATTGTTATTGAGTGACTATTTAAAAGGATTATCGGCTGCTTTACTAGTCGGAATCTTCATTTTACCTCAAGTATTTGTATGGGTGTCAGTTAGTAATAATGTTAGAATATATATAGACATTTGACCATAGTTCGAAAATGCAATTTCGGTCACGATTGCGGGAACGGAGATGATGTGGTTGTCGTACCACCAAATATTGGCTTAGACCATGAGACATCCCTTGAACCCGCCTAGATTACGGTTTTTTTACACCTTTACGATGTGGGTAGTATTAATTCGGTAAATTTGAAAACCTTTACCACACGGGCGATACGATACGATGCAGCCTTGTTTTGAATCATGCATTTGACACTTCAATTTGACTAAACAAATGCAACGTTTTCATAAAATGGTTGAGCCTGGCACCCGGACACATGTTTGTGCACTACATTGGTAGTGAAGTGTGTTTAACGTTGGTTACGTGTGCATATTAGCTTGGTGCTTGTCATGTATGATGATGAATGTATTTCTACCGAGAATTGCAACATTTTTGTGTTCTTGGCATTTGGCAATGCTGAGTCTGAGCTAGGTTTCCAGTTTCCTTTACTCAGGGTGATTGTGTTGGTCTATCGGTTTATTTGATATATTAGAATTGCACGTTGATACAGGGGCTTGATTGCTTTTATCTAGATCATGTATGTTAATTTATTTCAAGTCACCCTTTTACTCATGTCCTCGACAGGTTACCTGGCAATGGCTTTCATTCACAAATTCAGCTCGGAAAGATAATCTGGAGCTCTACCACTGGGTATTTTTCTTTTTTAGCTTCTGATATTGTGATGAAATATGATGATACTTGATCTCCTTTATAGAGTGTTATCTGATTTTCATTTCTGCTGTAGGTCAGAGTTGTGAATGGTGTGCCTCCAACAGGTGATTACCCTTTCGCCAAATATAATAAGGTATGTGCATTGCTGATACTATGCCTTCACCACCTCAAGAAGATAAACATGTTAAAACTAGAATGAAGTGTATTTTAGTTTGTTTTGGATTATGATTTCTTATTGGTGAAGTAAAATAATTTCTTGAATTTGTCTTTCCTTTTTATTGGCTTGGAAGAAGAAGCTTTCCAAACTAGACTATACTCGGGCTTGGGCAAGTGATTGTGCCCTGGGGAGGGGGAAGTTAGACTGCAGGGTACCATCATGTACTTCTCTTCCAGTCTCGAGGCTAGGCCATTTAGGGTTTTAGGCGACTCATGCTCTGAGTTATGGTGGCTGTGGCCCTACCCCATGAACTCCCATGTGATCTCAAATTGTTTGGTCGTTTGGCTGCTTTGTTATATCGCATCCTGAAATGACTGGTTTTTTTTGCTTCCACATTCCAGTCAGTTGATGTTATGAAGTACACAGACGAGGAGTACGAGAAGTACTTGACAGATCCTGTAGGTATCAATTAATAATTAATGCATTATAGCTTTTATTTTGATCTTGACATTTCTTCGTGATATGAGTGATGAATAAGGATCTATCAGTACTCAGTAGTCATTCGGCTGGCTCGGTTAGAGATCTGGCTCTGATAAAGCTCTTTTCACTTCTTTTTCTATGCCTATAGTCTGTCTAGTCAAGTTGAGTTTGTTGGCCTTTCTGGTGATTTGACCCTGCTCAAACATTTTATTTCCAAACATTTCAGTTGCCTTTACTGGCCATAAACATATTATTGCCTAACATCTACTTCAGCACATTGAATAATGTACACCAGCATCGGATTCATAGATTTTGTTTGTGCAAATTTTCTATTTTCCAGAAGTGGACTAAAGAAGAGACAGATACTTTATTTGACTTTTGTGAAAGGTTCGATCTCCGGTTCATCTTAATAGCTGATAGGTTTCCATCACCTCGGACTGTGGAGGAGTTGAAGGATCGGTATTATAATGGTATTTCTCTGTTGGACATACTTTCATCTTTACCGTGCTCTCTCTCTCTCCCCCCCCTCCCCCCTTCCTCCCTCTCTCCATTTTCTGAAGGGTTTTTTTTTCATAAAAAGGGTTAAGAAATTGTTTGGTTATGGAGGATACATGAGTATCTAAGTTCCTCGACAATTGTGAATTGTGATGCTTTTATTACTTAACAATGTATATCTTCAATATAGTGTGCAGAGCTATACTAATCGCTAGAGCTCCATCTCCTGCTGATGTTTCTGGCCATCCATTGGTAAAGGTATTTAAATTGAATGATAAATTGTTATGACTGTAGCATGGTTCATGTATCATTTTCTAATGTCTTCTGCTTCTCTACTTGTATTTATATTTAGATTTCATTACAACCTGCATTCTTTTTCTAGGAAGGATACAATGCAAAACAGGAGACTGAGCGCAAGCGTGCATTGTCGATGGTACTTTCGCAAACTAAACTGCAAGAGCGCAAGGATGCCGAGGTGTGAAATTTACTGTGCTGTCACTAGTTTCAAGACCTTTATCGTTAGTCTCAAATCTCAATGGTGATCTACATTAGAATTGTAGAATTAGCTAACATGTTTAGTAATATCACTATTATATATCAGTGTGTCTTCATGCTGTGTTTTTGTTTTTGTTTTGCAGGTTCTTGCTGAAGCCAAAAGAATCCAAGAGTCACGTATGTTGGCTAAGGTATGCTATGAGTTGGTAGACTCTGTCTGTTTGCTTCTGTTTGAATATTAACATTGAAGAGGATGTGCTCACTTTGATTTCATTTACCGCTTCATTGTGACTATATTCATTTAATTGGATTGGTGGGAGCAATTGTGCCCTTTGAGGGTAATATTTTGTAAACTGGAGATTTTGTTTTAGCGATCCAAATTTATTCATCTAATTCTTGTTCTAGTATATTACATGATCAATTGTCTTAAACAGTTAAACTCCAATGTGTTATTTTATGTTAGCTGGTCAGGGTCTCACCTATCATGTGTCTTTTGGATTATCCCCTTTTGGATGTGATTGAGTAGTCAAACATTTGTTTTTAGCTATGAATTGGCTCATTCAAATGCTCCTAGTTATTAGTTATAACAAGATATGTTCTCGGTTATTACTATTAGAAAATAGTCCTTTTTTTGTGATTGGAAGAAACAATCTTCTGCAGACTGCTTAGTATATACTATATTTGAGATGCTCATGACCATTTGATAAGATTTTGCACCCCCTTTATGCTCGAATTGGGTGCATGTATAATTCTTTTTTGCTTGGTACAATAAAAGTTTGTAACATTAAACCCTTGGGCTTTATTTCTTTTCAATGGTAAACTCTAAACTTATGTGACATTTTATATATAATTATATGTTTATTGGTTCTTCTCTTCATTTCATTTAGCATAGAATTGAACTAGGCTGGCTCTTATTTGAACTTTTCTTTCTCCTGAAATATCCTTTTTTTAAGTTGAAAGGAACCAAGCCTAATTCGTGGCTTTTTTGGTGCCTAATGTGTTGTCATTTGCTACAGGCTGAATGTTGCAATAGGGTAAACACATGCTCAGTCATAGACTCATAGTATATAGTACTTAAGTATTTCAGTCGAGCTCAGATTGTGTCCATGATCTCTACTAGTTGCTGAATACCATATATTTCAGTAATGACGCAGTTTGAAGTTGGAGTTTGTACCTTATTCAGGGAACATTAATAATATTCCTGCGACCTGTCCCCCAATTATGAAGGGGGGAATTAGAGCAAATGAGCTTATGATTCTTGGATGTTTCTTTTCAGGGTGCCGAAGAGCCTGAGTTACCATCAGCATCAGATGTTGGTGCAGAACATGCTGATCGCATTGTTCTTCCCGGCTCTGTGTCACCTGTTGCTGCAGCTCCGACTGCTGCAGCAGATAATGCAACCCAGGCCTCTCTTCGCACGGTGAGCTCCATAGCCGTTGTCTTGCTTTACCAAATTGCTGGATAGCTTTTTTATCTTTTGTCTTCTGTCAGGTGATCTGTATATTGTAGTAGTCTAGCTATAATTTCCAGTCACTGTAACTTTATATTGGCTCATGAACTATTTGCAGTTGCGCGTGTACTTGAGGACGTATGCTCTTGACCAAATGGTACAGGCTGCTAGCTCTTCTGCGGGCCTTAGAACCATCAAACGAGTTGAGCAGACTTTGCAAGATCTTGGGGTTTGTTCTATATCTTTTTTCTAAAAGTTTCACTATTTTATGTGTAATGTACGGTTCTTGTGGACATGCTGTAATGTATGTGAGGCTGAAGGCATAGTATCTATAACTACAGCATCTTCTATACGGATTGACTTATTAACCTAGCCCTCATATAACAAGAATTGAATCTCCTGAGAAATTCTTGCAGTGAATGTGTTATTTAGTGTAGGAATTTGTAAGTTCACTTAATGATGATAATCTACCTGACAGTAAAGCCTATGCTATAAACAGCTGTAGTCTTCCAGTAGAGCAGTCTTTTCTACCTGACCACCACCTCTTTTTCTCTCGTCCTCTGTGTGCATGTGTGTTTACATATATCTTATTCAGTAGTTCTAGGATAAGATGGGTGTAAAGATAGGATGTTTTAGAGGATATTGGGGTGACTTTTCAGTGAAGTTTACACAGAGATGTGACTTCCAAAGGGATATGAGGTGACTTTTAATGAGAATGAAGCAATCTTAACTGTCTTGTTGTATGCGCTCATGTTATTGTAGAAGATCTTTAGCTTGCAAATATTTTGCTTTATTTATTGATGCTCGTGCGTTGTTTTTGAGTTTAGTCTGCAATCTTAAGTGTTCCACGGAGCCCTAACATATTAGGTGGGTTTGACCATGTAAGGTTATAGTTTTCATGTTTGAAGTGCAAAGTAAGGGAAGTCCTTTGCAGCCACCTTAACCCTTGCAACCCAATCTTCACTCCCTTTTACCAAAGAAATAGGAAAATCCGCCTGATTCTCAACTTCCTAATCATGCCTACCCCCTTAAGATAAACACGTTGTTGGCCCCTTTGACAGGTTGATATTATAGAGCAGAAAAAATAAACAAGCGATATAGATGGCTATGTTTTCTTTAAGCGATTAATTCGTGAGCACCAAATCAACTTGTTTTCTCATCTTAGTTGCCATTTTTTTAAAAAAGAAAACAAAAAAGATTAAATCATATATTTTTCTCAGGTTAATTTGAAGCCAAAGATTCCAACAAAAGCTGTATGTTCAGAGCATCTCGAATTGAGAAAGGAGATTCTAACTTTACTGAATCTTCAGAAACAGGTAATTTGCTCCCTCGATATAATGTTTTGGGATTTACTTCGTCTTTTATCTTCACTCGATTATTGTATTGTGTTATCAGTTGCAATACAAGGAGGCAGAGGGTTCATCTTACCGTGAGGGATCATTTACTGAAACTCCAGGAACACCTAAGGTTTGGAATCAATGCTTTAACATCGTCATTATATTGTATATTTGTTTTGAAGTGCCTGAAATGACCATCCATGTTTCTTTTAAGCCTTCCTTCATCCAGTGTAATACTTTATTAGCTTATCTCTTTCTATTGTGGAGTAGTTTTTTGTATCCTTTTTGGACGTGATGTTTAAGAAGAGTCATTTCATGTGTATGAATTGAATGTTCATAATTGTGATGTTGTACACAAATTTTATTCTGTCTATTACTTTCTTGTCTCTGTATAACAGCGCACCCCTCGACCTGGGGATCAGGACCGACCTTTCGTTCCCGAGCCTCTAAGTTTTGGAGGTAAACATTTCTAGCCTACTCGTGGTTTGTCTGCCAAGGATTTTCTAATCAGCTAGATATCTCACAATGTGCCCTAAATTTAACTCCAGGGGATAGAGTTGGCAAAAGGGATCAGAAAAGAAAGGTAATTGCCGTAGATCATGTAAAAACCATTTTTTCCTGTTCCTGTGTTCACACCCCCCCTCCCCCCTTCCCCTCCCCTTCCCGCGTCTTGAGATCTCTCAATTCCCCAACATCCTTCTGAAAATTTTTGATTACAACTTGCAGGGGCCTGGAAGATCATCAGATGCTCCATCATCACCGGCGACTAAAAGGGCTCGGAAGTTGAAAGCAGATGGGTGATTGCAGTGCCATATTCGAAAACTAGGGTCTTTAGGCAAAATTTCTGATGAATGTAACTTATTTCGCTCTTGATTTATATGTTTTTCTTTTCCCACTTTTCTTTGTAACATAATGCTAATTCATTTATATCTTACCATTGTGGAAATCAGGCATTTCCGTCTGTGTTTAGTATGAGGATTGATGATACCCAGTTACCCATAATCAACCAATAGCGTTTCAAAAATAGTTTCTATTAGTTGGAAGACGATGAGCTTCTGGAAAGATATCAATAGCTCACGTTTCGGAAATAAAAAGAAGAAATAATAATAAATAAATAAAACCTTGACACTCCCTCTGTTTCTTTTTGTTCTTGTTTTGACCGTGTGTGTTTGTTATTGTACTTTTTTGATTTTAAATACATAACTACATTTTCTCATATACTGAGAAGAATTTAGAAAATTCTCTTTGACTGTGAATAGTATCAAAATTCCAAATAGGAAGAACAGAAACAAATGGACGGAATACTATATTGGATCAAGAAGCTCTGAAAGTTTTTGTCCTACCAAAAAAACATAAAACTATGCTTGCTTGGTAAAACTAGTTGGGGATTCTTTTTTTCCTTTTAACCTTAAGGTCATAATGTTTATACTTCCAATTGTTGTGTTTGGGGGTAGGGTGTAGGGATCTCCTTACCTTTCCCCCTACACCCAGGCATCTGTCCCGTAAATATTAGCCCAAAAGTAAATATTAACCCAAAAAGTCATTGTGGTCGAGGTTGATGTCTGGTTAAGGTCTTCTATCATTACCAAAAAAAAAGTGACTTGAAGGAATTTGTGTAATATTTAGCAATAGCCAGTGATAGCCACTTTAATTCATCTAATCTCCTAAATTAAAAGTTATTTTGGTGCTATAAGGTATCAATACATCACTAAAGAATGTAATAGAAGTACTTGTATGAATTTTTTTTTCAGATGGAGGCCATAAAAAACAAAGATCAGACGGATCACTTTATCAAGTTAATGAACTTTAAACAAAATTCTTGAGCTGTGATTATTATGAAGTGTACAAGTTTTTATATTCATACTTTTGATTTTTCTTTTTGTCACCTTATTATCAACAATGTGTGGTTTGAAGATATTTGCTGTACATTGAGCTACCAGACAAATAATTAAGTGTTCCAACTCCCAACACATAAACCTCAGCAAGAAACTTAACAAACATGGAGTAGTAATTTGTTGAGACTTCACTATCAAATGTAAGAAGAGATGCAACATCAAATTGCTCTTTGCTCTCAATTTTTCCCTTCTGTGCACGCCAGAAATGCACAAAAAAGATCATTCTATATCGCGAGCAAACCCCGGTGCAGCAGCCTAAAACAGCAGGACAAAGCTAGACTTACAACTTCTTGGCCTTTGATTACTCTCTCCTTGTTTGGTTCAGGCTTTTTCTTGGGCCCCCTCATCGACGGCCTCCATTCCCGGGTTAACCTTGTGGTTTATCAGAGTGGTTCAGTCCACATTGGTCCTCTGCACACTAATATCTGGGTTAGAATTCTATCTCCTGTCTCTCCCTCTCTCGCTCTCTAGTTGATGAATAATGAAGATGGTTCATCTGGTTCAGGTTCCTTTTCTACTGGGATTGTTCTATACCACCATTGGCATATTGCAACTCTACTTGGATGAAAGAGCTTCCCCTAATGCAGTCCCAGAAGGAAGCTTTAAGAAAACAGCTATCTCACTAATGTCAGTAATTCCTAATAACTATAATCATCCTGAATCCTGATACACAGAGATATACACATTAACGCCGAGTTTCTGCTTTGCTTTGTATCACAGATCATTGGTGCTATTTATTGAATTGAGTGCTGAGATGTATAAAGTAGGTGTTCCAGCCAACATTGAAGCCTATGCATTGTTTGCAGCAGCAGAATTTGTATGGTTTCTTGCTGATAGGACATGGTTCGGGTTTGCCCTTGCCTGTATTGTAGGCCTTGCTTCCCCACTAGCTGAGATACCACTGATGAAGTAAGATTGCTACAGCCAACCTGTTAGTTTTCCAAATAAAAGTAGGTTTTTGAACATTGATTAGCCTAGCTTAACCAAGGATCTCGGGTTCGAGCCCTTGGAACGCGAGAGCACTCATTGGGAGAGCCTTACCGTCAACTAAGCCTTCTGGGCTTGAATCTGAACTAGTCAGGGACCAGGGTCCAGTAGGCTCTGCATCATCAGATGCTTTTAGAAAAAATAACTTTTGGATCATGTAGTATAAATTGGAAAGCTTATCTAGCAGTACAATGTACAATGAGCTGTTTTTTTTTTGTTTTTTTTACTTTGTAGAATTCAGAACTCTGAGTGTGTTTCTTCTGCTATTTCACAGATTTTTCCATTTATGGTACTATCCTCAAGCAAACATACAAATCTTTGGCGAGGTAATTAATCGGATATAAAAAAAAACTTTGCTTACCATGCATGCTTCTTACTGCTGTTCTTCACCAAATTATATAAAGAGGTGTATCGTGTAATGTAGGGACTTGTGAGCTGGACTCTCACTTGCTATTTCGTTTACACACCCTTCTTGATCAATCTCTCACGATGGATGAAAACGATATATCTTACTGATGATGGAAAGGACGAGGCCTAAAGATCTACCAGCATGCTGTACTCAATGGATTCCAAGAAAACACCACAAGAGTCGAATGATGTTGGCAAATTTTGCGGTACTGAATGAATGTATCACCTTGTCAAACTCAGGAACCATCAATTATCAATATACAAATTGCTATATGCGGTGCTCCACACCACTAGTTTAATGGCAGTATGGGACGATGTGGGTTACTCACTGGCATAAATGAATATAAGTTGATTAATGTTATATGAGATTACTCTTAAAGCGTATACAGCGTTCCTGACAAGCATAAATGGGGTTACTCATAATGTTGCACCATCGTTTGAGCCTGTGACACATCAAATAATGGAGATCGTACCATGTATGTACATTGTACAACAGAAGGTTTTAAGGCGCTGTGAGAATCATACAAGGGTGTACCCATTTACATAGCAAACTGCAAACCTGAAAACTATACTTGTATATACTGAACTCAGAAAAGGTGAACATCACCTAGCTAGTAAAGATCACATTTGATATGTCTGGAAACCTCTCCTTGATAGCTGCTTTTATTCCCGAGCCAATGGTCTCTGGTCCCCCATATCTCACAGTGCAATCCCCACCCTCAATGGCAATTACTTCCACCTCTCCACCATAGTTCTTAATAGCAGGTCTAAGTATGTCTAGATGACGGTTCACCACCTAGAACAACAAAGTACTGTTAGACAGTTTGCAAAACAGAGTATTGATCTTATACTGCACATTCAAGAAAAAATATACCTCAACAGTTGTTTCATTCACTTGCTCGTCAATGACTTGCCGGATATCCTTGATTGCATCACCAAATTTCTCCTTCAGCACTCGTTCAATACCCATTTTCATGGTGGTTGTTGAGCTCGGACAACTCTCACATGCTCCTGCAATGCAATATGAATTAACCACGAAAAAAGAAAAGCCACAACATACTTACTCCATTCCAAAATAAACTTCAAAATTACAATATCTGGATACCCCTAAATAAAATCTTCCTCTTCTCCTTCAAAGTAAAAGTCAATGGTTTGAGAATGGAGTACTTTTTTCCTCTCTATCATAAAACTCTCTTCCTTTCTTCTCTTCACCCACTTCCAATTATTTTAATCATATCCAAGACTCTCTTAATCTCGTATAAAAAAACTGAAAAGTAACAGAGATATGTTCGTGATAATCCTCGACCAAGACTCAAGCCTCAGTCCTATGCTAACGCCATGCTTACTTTTAGATGTATATCGCCTCTCTTATAATTATCATGGATTATCAGGTTGCTAGTTTGTAGCATAATAGTATCTCTGTAACAACTATATATACACGCGCACATTTAGTAACGCAGTTACAATACGCTACACGGTATTAGAGCCTAAACCAAACCTTAATTACCCATCCGAATTGCTTGTTTATCACATCTTGCTATTGTGCTCTCAGTCCAATGATCCAATCTCAATGGGTAGTTCAGTACCAACAATAATTAAACCAGTATCCCAAATGACCAAGAACTATCCAAACCCCTCATTATTATGACAATTCAGAACACTCTCAAACTCTAGCATGGAGAGAACAGCTTGAGAGTTGAGATCACATCGCATTGACTATGATTTTGCTCAAGTTTGTTGATGATAGAATCTGCCACCATCGATGACTATCACCAAAGAGAACCCGGAAAATCCCAATCCAAGCTGTCATACATGGATTCGACAATACAAGGTCTTGCTCTTGCAGGTACACTATTGCCAACACTGACATCTCTCATTTCTCAAGCCAAGACCTCAAAAGATGTGTGGGACATCCTTGCTCGTACTTATGCTCGTCCTACTTGTGGACATATAAAACTAGATACAACCTCAAACAAATTGCCATTTGCCAAAGGGTCACAACTAATACATACTATGTGCAATCCAGCAAACTTTGTCTAGATGGAGTTGTCATCCCTGGCAAGCCCATGGTTGTAGAGGATATCAATGCAAAGGTTCTTGATGGCCGGTAAAAGTGATAATCAATAACACGAATATGTATTTATACAAATAATACACCTAAGTCTTTCGATGATTTGCATGACAATGTTCACCAAAGAGCTATCCATTCTTCCCAAAACTGGGTTCTAGCTATTTCAGGCCACTGCCACCCCAAAACACCACTTGCCCTCCTCTATAGCTTTGCTTTCATTGCTTGGTATTCCCCCTTAAGAGCTTGTTTGGCCTCTTCAAACATTGGCCTGTGCAGTTTGGTAGCTTTGTCTTTCACAGCCATCATTATCCACCAATCGTAGAACATCGTCGTTGTTGAATTATCCCACCCACATTACTTCTAGAGAGCTTCAGACACCACTCTATACCCCTAGGATGCTGTCAACTGGTCTCCTTAAACCCCAGGATGCATCCCATTGTCTCTGTTACATGGGCCTTTGGAAGGTCCGAAAAGCGTGTATTATAGCCTTCAAATTGGGCTAAGTTTAGACTATTTCGAGATTTTTTCAGACTCAGCTATGTTTTTAATTCGGGGCCTTCTTGAAGGCCTTGGGATGTCTTTGAATGACTCTTAGGTGGTTTGTACTCTCCACATTGACTTGAAAAGTCTTTTATGGCAGGTTTTATAACTTACTCGTCCAACTCCGAAATAGCTCCAAGGCCTCTATTCCCTATCATATGTTCCTTCCAACTAATGTACATGTTTTATGACCCCAGGATGCATTCCATAAGATATGTTGCCTAGGCTACGGAAAAATTCCAAAAGCGTGTATTATAGCCTTCAAAATTGGTTATTTTTTTAGATAAGTCTGGACCTAGAAATTTTTTTATCCGAAACCTCTGGTGGAGTTTCGAGATACCCTAGGATAATTCATGTGTGGTTGTGACCCTCTACATTGACTTAAGTTGACTTCTATAGCTTGTTTTATATATTTCTCGTTCAACCCAAAATAGCTCTAAAGACCTACATTCCCCACCATATGCTCGTTCAAACTCATGGTTATACTTTTAAGTTTTAACTAGACTGTTATGACCCCAAGATGCCTTCCATGAGGTCTGGTGCCCAGGCTTCGAAAAGATCCTAAAAGCGTGTATTGTGTCTTTCAAATTTGGCTATTTTTGGACCTTTCTAGACTCGGCAATATGTTTATCTAGGACCTTCCCGAGGACCTTTGGATACCTTAGAATGACATTTTGGTAGTCAGGACCCTCTAGATAAACTTAAATTGCCTTCGACAACTTTTTTATATATATTTCTCGCCGAACCTCGAAATAGCTTTGTAACCTCTATTTCCCACCATATGCTCGTTCCAACTCATGGATATGCTTTTAAATGGTCTCTTATGATCCTAGGATGCATTCCATGAAGTATGTTGCCCGGCCTATGGAAAGGTCTCAAAAGCATGAATTCAAAGCCTTCGATCCCACCTACATTTAAACAATTACTGCTGCCCCAACATCCCTCCTAACACATCAAATATCCATCCCAAAATGATGTGGCATCCAAGGCCATTTGGTGGCGCGATACATATTTCTGCCAATGATTCTATCTGGCTCAACCATCCTCCATGCAACGCCACCACCGAACCTAAGATCATATAGCCACAGCCAACTCTAGTACATCGTCCTAGTTCTCAATTAGTGGTGCCTCTTAGCATCTCTCCGTGTCACAAGATGCTTAATGGAATAATGATCATAATAAGAAAAACCATTTTGTAAGAGATGATATCCAAGCTCTATACTAATATTTTCCTATACTCAAAATTGTGAGGCAATACATCAAGGAATTATGCCCAGCAAAATTGCCACTTGTAGAGGCACCCCAAGTCGTCTGGCTACTGCTCAGAAGACCACTCTACCTCGAAACCGTACTAACTTTGACTTCTCTTACAGGCAAGAGTGGAGGAAAAAGAAGCATTATACCAAATGCTTTACTTGGTAAATGGTAGAAACAGGACAAAGTAGAAAAACTGTTGTTGCCATTTGATAAAAAGGACCAAGACAGAACATGAGAATACTTAAATTGCACATTTGTTCTCCACCTTCTTTTTCAGGTATATTAAGAGCTAATAGATTCACAAAAAAAAGTTAGTGCCAACAAAAACTCAGCTATGTTAAAGTTTGGGGGCAATAAGGACTAGCCAAGCCTTGGTAAGTGAAAATCAGGTGAAGATAGTGCACTCTAAACAGCACGTAGATGACAAGGGCTGCCTACAATTGCAGCAAGCATAAGCTGAAAGTATTATCAGTTCTCAGACACTTTAATTTGTATTCCCACCACATATCACCTAAAATTATCATAAAGAACTCATTTGGCTCTCGAAGTTGGTGATACAAGAATCCATGTAAAATCAGTGAGGCACAGGCATTAAAAAAAGCGGTTAGTTCTTTTGGCAATGCAATGATCCCAGTCCTTGTTTGATATCCTGATCCATGAAATAGGCAGCCAAAAAGGAAAAAAAAAAGGTCTATCACAGTGACTTTGGATATTGGTTCCCCTAAACTCAGATGTGATGGCTGATACATTTCACACATATAAACTCAAACGAACCTTACATACCATTAGAAAATGGTAGACATTGCAGGCAAGTTCAGTTCACAAAACTCTAACAACATAACCCTTAAAATGAAATTATTAGATTGGTGAGCCCATCACTTTCTACAACCATTATCTCTACTTCCGAATGAGAGTGAGGGATAGCTCAATTGGTTAAAGCTTCCCTCCCGATCCCAGGTGATCCTAGGATCGATTCTCTTCCCCGCCCTTGTGGCTCATTCGCACAAAAAAAAAAAAAAAAAAATTTATCTCTACTTCCGAATAACTTGTATTTGCCAACCATATCAAACATATTTCCATCAGCAAAGCTTCACCTTTGCACAACATTTGTGAAAAATGAAAATTGTCTCTAGCACAAGAAATTCAAGCGGCATCAATCACATAATAGGAAACTTCTATAACTGAATATGTAAAGCATAAAGATATAAACGAAAAATCAAAATTTTGAGCAGTTAGCAAACACTAAATATGGTAATAACAACCAAAAGTTCATTAATTGAAAAGAATAGAAGAGAGAAAACCTTGAAGTTGGAGAGTTATGACACCATCTTGAACAGAAACAACATCCACATTTCCACCATCAGAAATGAGATAAGGCCTTACTTCTTCCAAGACCAGGTCAACGTTCTTCGTTGTGAGTTCAAATTGTTTAGAAGAGTAAATTCCTGTAGACTCGTTTGAAACTGATGCTTTAATACAAATCCCCCTTTGGTAATTGACCCACTTCACAAAGTTGTGATTTTTCACTCCAAAGGTAGCAAATGATGGAGATTTATAGAATTTATCTGGGTTTTTTGGTAGAGAGATTGAGATTGATGGGTTCTTGACCAATCCCACTGAGGTTATGGAAGCCATTGTTAAACAAAGTTTACAAGTGGCTGAAGCTGATTTTTTTCCCGGTATAGGACTAGGAGACCGTAGAACACTTTGTTACATTGCAAAAAAATCTATACTTATTATTCCCTCAGACCTCAGTAGTGTTTTTTTATGTCTAATTTTCGATGCACAACATTGAAGATTAATATCTTTAATTAGATATTAGTAAAAATGCATATTGAGTTGGATCTAATAAAATATCATACGACCATAATCTTTATTACAAGGGATAATCATAAAAGATTCAAACTTTGACTAAAAAATCTAAGTAAGTAAGATAAAAGAATTACAAAGGGATTTAATATATAGTATGAAATTTAATAGTGAGTTTATGAAATGCACTTGTATTGGATCTGAATTCATATTTGACTCGCTATTCATAGATCCAAATCCAAGATCCAAAAATACAAATTTAAATCCTATAAAATAGAGGGACGGCGGGGGGGAAGACACTCATAATAATAATGTATTTCTAACTATACTTTCTTGTTGCATAAGAAGTTATAAAAACATGAAATAAACAATATCTAATTTCATATTACAAGTAATATTTCTACTCTCTACTCTCTAGGTAACTTCACCAAATAAGCGTAGAGGTGGATGGCTCCAATTGGAATAGCGAATCAATTATGGAATTCCATCTCATCATATGCAATTTGTATGAGCACTAAGAGCAAGTTAGTTGTTATTCTTAGAAAAAAGGAGGGTGGGGGAAGATAGTCACAAATCACAATAGTGATGTATTTCTAACTATATTTAGTTGTTGCATAAGAAGTTATAAAAACATTATTTTGGTGTAAATGACGACCAAACACAATGATATAGACAAGATTCAATCCTGGTCTTGTGCAAGCCTCACAAGACTTTACCAACTAAGTTAGATGGCATCTACAATAAGCTTACCCGATTCCATACCACGAGTACTGTCTATCTACCCTCAAGGTAACTTCACCAAATAACCCTAGCTGATCACAAGATTAATGATTACCATTAGACAATTAGGTAGTGAAATCACTAGGTTATAAGTTATAATCCCACCAAAACCTAATTAGCAAAAATGAGGCAAGAAATTAGGGATTGGAATGACACACTCCCAAAACGAGCACTAGAGGTTTCGTCAGAGACAGCAATGACCAATGACCCCCTCTTTCATTTTCCCCAAAATGAAAACGCAACTTCAATCTCAACCTAAACCCAAAAACAAGCGTTTTCTCCAAACTCAAACAAAACCCATTTCTTCTTCTTCTTCTCCATCAATTTCCCCAAATCAATTTCCCTTTGGATCCCAAGTTGAGGTAACCTCCGACGAAGAAGGTTTTACAGGTGCTTGGTATTTAGCTACTGTTCTTCAACCCCCATCTTCATCTTCTTCTTCTTCGCGAAAGGTTTTTGTGGAGTATAAGAATCTTTTGTCGGATGAAAATGGGTCTGCACTTTTACAGGAATTTGTAGATGTTGAATTTGTTAGACCTAAACCTCCGATTGATGAAAATGACAAGGTTTCTTTCCAGATAAACGACGTCGTTGATGCGTTTTACCAAGATGGGTGGTGGTCTGGTGTTGTTACTCAACTTGTTTCAAATTCTAAGTTTAGGGTTTTCTTCTCTAACCCTCCTGATGAGATGGAATTTGATTTTTCTGATTTGCGCATTCACAAGGATTGGGTCCATGGCAAATGGGTTTTACCCCAAAATCAGGTATTTTCTTAGGGTTTTTTTGAATTTCAGATTTTGAGCTCAATTTTGGGTTTTTATCTATTACTTTCTTCTTTCTCAGTGGTAAATTATGGAAATTTGCTTGTGTTTTTTTTTTGCTGGGTGTTTCTACTTTTATGGGGATATTTATTTTGTTGCATTTCTCCGATGTTTCGGTTGAATTTCGAATGTACATTTATTGTTTTAGTTGAATTATGGTTAATAAGACCCTTGCTTCAGTGATGTATGGAATATGTTGGAACTTTAGCTTGCATTTTCTATTTTAGGGCCAGTTCTTGGAATGGAAGGTTCTAGTTAATTCGGAAAAGTTGTTCTTGCTGTCCGATGTTAGCGATATGATAATTCTAATGTTTGAATTGTTCATTAGCTCTTCATCTGTTGAAGTTGTCTGAGTTTTCAGCTCAATTGCCAGTGCTAGTTTGTTGCTGTCATCTGACTTTTCAGCTCAATTGCGAATGATAGTTTGTTGTTTCAGTTGAATTATGGGTAGGAAGCCTCTTGTTTGACTGATTAACGGAGTATGTTGCAAGTTAAGCTGAGTGTCTTCATTGCCTTCCAGTGGCAATTGATTTTTTTTGTTTTGTTTTTGGTGCTTGTCTCGGTTCTCAAATGCTTTAGTGACTTAGTGGGACAGAGGAGAGAGAGTGTACAAATCGGTTGTTTTATAAATAGAAGAGCAAACGTGGTTGTGAATTAGTGTGGAATTAAAATGGGGCCAACCAAGTGGTGGCAATGTAGGGTGGAAAGGAAAAGACTATATACGTATTAGGAATAGAGCAGAAGCGGATGAAAGCAGAAAGTAAAAGGAACTTCAAGGAACAGGGAGGAGTAGTTTTCAGTTAAAGTTTCACTATGTTTTATATGCATTTTAAGGATGTGACGAGGTCTAGTAAAATAGCCACGATTCTGATCTTTCTGCTCGGAACAATCTTTTTGTTTGGCAATGTTATGCATATCCTTAGTTCCTTACAGGTTTGTAAACCTGCTATATGAAGTTTCATTGCCTTAGATTACTATCTTGGTCATTTTTTGTTGGTTGTCATTCGTCACCAACTCTAAACTTTTGCTCTACATAAATGACTTTCAAATTCAGCACTTTAGGTTAGGATTTTCAGTTTGGTATTCCCATTTCTTACTCATCCATGTCGATCCTAATTGTAGTTTAGGGGTGGTCTGTTTGTTCAGTTGTTTCTTACTTTTTGGAAAGGTTATAGTCCTAGACTACTAATATTAAATTTTAATGAAGATTTTTGGATCCAGGTGTACAGCTTTTCATGCTACTTTCTGTTGCCTTACTGTAAAAAATCCCCCCCTTAAAGCTAGTCATGGATATTTAGATTATAGTTTTCGTTGCATGTCAGAAAGTTTAGGGGATCAGGATGTAAGCTGGTTTTCTATTTGTTTCTATGAGTGCATGTGGTCCTTCCTCTTTAAATGATATGCCAAGATTGATGTTTCCTGTTGGTGCATGACTCCCTCTGGCATATTACTCGAAGATTAAGGTTTTTCTTTCACTAGTCTTCTCCTTCTGTGCAGCTCTTTTTAAGTTATGGTACGTCCTATCCATACATCTAGAAGCTTGGTGGTTGATCTGGCCTTTTAATTCTTATTCTTGACAGAGAATGAGGGATTTGAATTTTAGCCCAGGGACAGCTGTAGAAGTGAACATTGATCCAGATAACTCTTCTGATGTTTGGTTCCCTGCAACT
Organism: Beta lomatogona; assembly: GCA_947646795.1. Classification (NCBI taxonomy): domain Eukaryota; kingdom Viridiplantae; phylum Streptophyta; class Magnoliopsida; order Caryophyllales; family Amaranthaceae; genus Beta; species Beta lomatogona. The sequence goes on along the minus strand of CANSNZ010000744.1, from coordinate 103,881 downwards.
TTCATTAAACAAGTTGCTAATAACTGCTTCTTGGTGGAGTATCAAAGCTCAAAGGAAGCTGGACTTCAGAAAGTAGCCGTAGATTCTCTTCATATTAAACCTTCACCTCCTAGTTCGAGTAATAAAACCTTTAACCTGTTGGAAAAAGTGGACGCATTCTACGATTGTCGTTGGCTGAGTGGAGTGGTGACCAAAATTCTTGCAGACGGAAGGTACATAGTCTATTTTAAGCGCACAAAAAAGGAGAAGGAGCTATCTCATGCAGATTTGAGGCTCCACATGGAGTGGAATAATGGCAAGTGGATTCTTTCTTCCCAGGTATGCTGTGCCTTTTGCCCTTGATTTTGAAATTAGAATAAAGTGAATTTCAGAATTTAGCAGTGCTATCACTCTATCTATCCTTTTTGTAGTTTTATTTTCTTCTCTTGGATTCTTTTCTTTGTATGTTCGTCACTTGGTTGGTGGATATGGATCTATTTGAGGCAGTCACTTGGTTGGTGGATATGGATCTATTTGAAGCAGTATCTGATAATTGGCATACAGATATGTGCTATTGGCTTGTATGTTTCATAATTATTAGCGATGTTTGTCTACTAGCATAAGAATGCCCAATCTGCTCATCTAAAATGCTGGGATTGAGAATGTTTCCAAAATTTAAAAGAATCGGACAATCCGCTGATGCTATCTGCTCTTTAACCAAACCTCTAATACGCTTTTAATACGCTAAAAGTTAAAGAAAGAGCTGTTTACCAAACAAGGCTTGTGTCTCGTTTGTCGTTTCTAGTCGATGTTGGGTCTGCTTTGTCTTGGCTTTCATGCTACTTGAACTATCAATGCATCATTTGCAAAATATGGTACGTGCAGTGGCAGGTGGGTATTACTCAGGCAGCAAGATTCATCATGGTCTTCTAGTTGTTTTATGTTGGTTTCTTGTAGTGGTGATTATGGGCCAAGCCGTGCTTTGCCCAAAAAATTGCCCCTTTTAGGACAAACCCAAAATTTAGCCTAAATTTCCAGATTTGGGTTTGTCCATGGCTCGTCTTTTTGCCTAAAAATCGTGCCGGGCCCGTACGCCATATCAATGTTGATCACTTTAGACTTTCTTGTTAAAGTCTTTGGCCTTCCTTGCTTCTCGTGCTTTTTTCTTTTACATATTTTAACTCGTGTTTCTTTATAGGATACCTCAATGATGTCAAATTCTGAAAAGCGTTCAAGCCATGTTATTAATGGTGGTAACAAGGAGAAGACCCGTGCCTCATCTGAAGGTTCAGATGCTGTGAAAAACAATGATCAATCAGATCAAACTTCTTCCCTAACTCTTAAGAGTTGTCAGAAAGAGTTGCATACGCCTGTCAGCGAAAAGGGTAATTACAGTAGCATAAAACCTAGTAACAAGAAAATGAAGCAGACAAGTGCTGATGGCGATGCTAGTTATTCCAGGCCTTCAAGAAGATTAACTGAAGAGCCTGCATCTGGTGTGCCATTATCTCCTGAAACAAGCAAATCAAAGATGAAACAAATTGAAAGATCAAATCATGGAACGTCAGATCTTGACTCTTCAACACCTGATCATCCTGTGCAGTCAAATTTGAAACAGTCTGAAGATAGCAGTCTGCCTTCTGATCCTATGGAGATTAAGGTATATCTCTGGGATATTCTTTTTGTCGTGTGCTCTGATGTACTGAGTGCTGGATCTGTAGTTCTATTGGTCATTCTTTTATTCTAGGGTTTCTGGGTAAGGCTTTGGAGGGCGAATGTTTAGTTGATTATATAGTTGTAGTACATTGGTTGGGACCGTGGGTCTAGATAGGTCATGTGTGTTTGATGTTTGCTCTGTCTGAGCTAGTGAGCACAAATTAAATCCCAATGTCTGCTGTCACCTCCCTCCCCCTAAAATATTCTTTTTCGGGTTAAATAATACAATACTTGAAGATCCTTAGAAGATTAGTGTGACCAAGCTCAGATTCATAATCTAAGTTATGATGCTCTGCTATAGATTCGAGATTCCGACACTTAAAATGCAGAAAACAAGGACATGTTTAAGAGGTGTCCAATGTTAGGATATGGACTTGCAGATTGAAAGATCTAATTATTTTGATAATATAAATATGTATGTATATTTATATATATTTTTAAAAGAACTATTTATACTTTTTTGATTTTTCATAACGAAATGGGAATAGTTGGTAATAAAATAAATTTTTTGTTGTAAAGAAAGTAAAACTAAAGAAAGGTTTGAAAAGACTGCAGAGGAAAACTAAAACGTATCATTAGGCCTACTATGTGAAATTCTAAAGCATGCCATATTTTATTACTCCTCCAACCCCATGTGAGGTTAGCCCAATTAATTCCTCTTATGCACGGGAGAGAGAAAACAGAAGTGGTAGCTTGACATCCTCAAAAAATGGAGGAAGAAAAGGAAACTTGGGAGCCCTATTTTGGCCGGAGGAGTGTTGATACCCGGGAAATTGTACCAATTAGGCGGCCCTGGCAAATGGAAGAAATTGTCTTGATTGATATTATGTTAGATCTCTAACTTCACTTATAGATCTAGCCATCTAGGGTTAGGAGGTGGCAAGTCCGTCCTCTCCTTCCTAGGCCCAATTCGTAGCCAGTGTCTGCACCCAAGTCCAGTCGAGTCGACACAGGTACGGCAGGGTAATATGGCGAGTCCGAGCATCACATAAGCTTCTGCTATACCTATACAGCCAATTTGAAGCTCTATTAGCCTCTGTGATCATGATTAGTATTTAAACTTCAAATATGCAAGGTTGCATAGAGTTGTTTAGAATCGTATTGCTGGACAGAATCATGAGACGCTGAACAAACATGTCATGCGTTGGTCATCTTCAGGCCTCAGGGCTCATTACTTTGCGCGTTAAAAAGGTAGGCTAAGTTGCAGCGGTCTGATTTTGTGTATTGATGCTTATTTAGGGAAAATTGCGGGGAACTACCTTTTCTATATCACATCCTACAAACAAATGCTCCGTTTATCCCATGAAAGTTAACATGGGGTAACTAGGCACGCTCTTAACCTTTGAGGCTTTGAGTATGAATATCTTGAATTGTATAATAATGAAACTTTTGGTGCAGATTTAGGGAAAATTGCAGGAAACTACCCTTTTTAAATCATTTCCTACTAAGAAATGCTCCGTTCATACCATGATAGTTAACATGGAAACAGATTCAAGGCACACTTTGAGGTTTTTCCTATCAAAATCTTTAATTGTTTAATGATGAAAATTATAGTTTTCAACTATTACGGAAAATTCGCATTTAAATGAAATTTAACAAGATTTTACATGACAATGTTTATTCTTCTATATTCCCATCCGTCCCTTGAAGCATTGCTCATTTCTTTTGGGCATTATTGTTAGGGAAAGTTGAGAAGTGAGTAATTGAAATAGTGAACCCCATCCAAAAAAACAAAATAAGAAATCTAATTGGGCTAAGTTAAAATGGAAAAATGGGCAATCCTTTCAGGATGGAGGGAGTATTAATAAATAAATACTGTCCATCTGGATGAACTGTGACCACATCAAGTTTCTCTATGTTATTAATTGTGGGAATCCCTTTTAAAAATGAAAACAGACGAACTATCTCATGAGAAAATTTGTTTAAATCACCTACCCTTTGACAGTTTTTGTGAGCTTCAAACATTAAGGCTTTACTGGGAAAGTGCCTTACCTTTCTACATTATTCAAATATCGAATAACCGGGTCTCTGGAAAAAGGAATGACACCCGGTATGGCCTGCAAAACCAATCTTATCCCTTTTTCTCCTACTGCGGAATTGGACCTCTATAGGTTGTTCTTAATGTTAAAACTCATGGAAACCATCACATGGTAGTCTTACTAAAACAAATCATTTAATGTTTTTTTTGGTGCATAGAGAGCCACAGAGGGTATGATGTAAGGGTTCGATCCTAGTCTCGTGTGCCACCCTCACAAGGCTTTATCAACGAAACTAGCTGGTATCCACAAGATTGTCATATGAGGTAGTTAATAATAATTTTCTTAGAAAGGTGGCTGTAAAAGGTGGTGCATAAAATTTAGTTTCCACAATTTTCCCAGTTTTAAGTTTGAGTTACCTTTTAGGTCCACATTCATGCAAAAAGATGACCTGCTGGTGAGCAGAATAGATAATTTAGACCTAAATGCTCTCTTTTCCTTAGTTTATTTCATTTTTTTGTTTCGAAATCTGTTTGTGACTAGTATGCTTGGCTGCATATTTCTTTTCAATTTGTCATAACTTAAGGTATTTATCTTATAAATGTTTGCTCTTGCTTTTTAGGAGGACTATGAGAACCATTCTGCCTCAAGAAAGAGGGGAAGACCACCGAAACTACGAGCACTGCTGTCAGGTATTTTAATTTCTTTTCATGAAAGTTCAACATCACTTCTGATTGAAATAGTTGATTGACCACAGCTTTGCATAAAATTTCAGGGGACGTACCTGGAGATACCGTCGACCAAACCCCAACTACAAGTGATGTGGTCACACCATATAGACCTGTAGTCATAGCGTTGACACATAATGGCAAGATGATTGACTCACTTGGGGAAAGTTCAAGTCAGCATTTGAATTCAGATCATAAGAAGGCTGTGGGGGATGAAGAGAAAGACGTGGATGATCATGAAAGCTTAGTAAGCAATGTAATTAGATAGCTCCTTTTTGTTTGATCTGTTACGATGAAACCATTTCATTCTTTACCAAAAAATTCTCTTCAATTTCCTGATCCCCTTCAGCTTACTCTTTCATTATTAATTTTTTTATTAAATTTTTTCAGGGCCCTCTTCTTTCTCTCATTTAGGGATGCTAATGAAGCAGGTTTTTTTTTTCCGTGTAGGGGAGTGAGCAGCAGAAAGAAGGTGAAGTCACCAATCTGAAGAGGAAGAGAGGCCGACCGCCTAAAGTGCTATTTCGTCTTGGTAGTCCAAAGATTAAAGAAGCTGGTATACTTATATATAGGCTATAACCATCTGCAATTTATTACATTGGTTGATGTCCTTGCAATTTTCATTGTTTTTCATTTATTCGATGTATGTTTACCTTGGTGCTAGAATCTTTGGAAGAGGAGAAGAAGAATGATGCTTCTGATGCCAAAGATGATGATGAAAGACACTCTCCAACAGCAGAAATTGAAAAGCCTGTTGCCATCACTGAGCCTTCTTTGATTAACGACTCAGCACCTACTGATATTAGTATAAAACGTGTGATGAAAATTAGCAATCAAATAGAGCGACTGAGTGACGTACGTAGGCTGAGTACGAGAGGTACTTCAAGGAGGAAAGCAAGAAAACCGAGGAGTGTCTCAACAGATTCAGTTATGGTGGATATACAAGAACCAATAAAACCTGTTATTTTGAGGAAAGGAAAGAAACAGAAATCAATAAAACAGTTTGAATCGCAAATTGAAGGTATAACCATAGGTTTTGTTCTCTGCATCTTAAATAAGGTGATCCTGTTTGAATTAAATATGGGGTTCTGGTATGAGGTTTTTTTGGGTTTGGCATCGTCTGGTTCTTCTTCTCTGATTGATATTTGATCACCACTATGCTAATCTGTCTTGTTTCAATTTGATTCAATTCGTATTTATGAATATATTTAGTATAACTAAAGAAGATTTGGTCTAATCTCTTTGATCTGGCTGCAACAAGAATAAGTAACAAGTTCCTGAAATTAGAGAATATAGACTCAATGCAAGTTAAAATTGGCCTTACGACTTTCTTATAGAACTTTTTGGTTGGGGGTGAGAGATGGTAAGCTGTTGAGCGTAATGGTACTCTCTTTCAAATGGCTGCACTGGATGGATGTATAAAGGAAAGATATATGTTCTTACACACTATTGAGTTAACTGACCATCTTCACACCCATCTGATAGGCGATGAGATCATTGAACAAATATAAATGATTGGCGGGTAGCTGCAGGTAGTGTTTTTTTCTGTTACTTGGAGTCCTTGAAGACCTTTGTAGCAGTCGATTCAGCTGTGTTACTGGTGTCTTTCAGTGTTTGGATATGTGCTGTCTCTGCTGTGCAAGTTTATATTTAATTTTGCTGATGTGAATTTTTCTGTGTTTTTGGCAGATGCTGTAGATAACTCTAGAATTAGAGCCATTGATGTTTTCAACGATCGAGTAGCCAGAGATGCTAGAATGTCAAGCAATGCTTCTGATGATGATAGGCCATTGTCAGCCTGGTTTGAAGGAGCACACTCTCCTGCCACAACTGATGCAAGTAAGTTGCAGTATCTTTATGCATTGCCCTTGTGTGATTTTTGTATTAAACAAAATTTCGCTGTTTAAAATTGCAGGAATATCTCCAGGTGAGGCTGTTGGTCAGTTTGGTGAAAGTGAAGAAGAAGAAGAAGAAACTAATACAGCACCTGTCGTTCAATTGAAAGAGAAGGAACAAAATAAAAGGGAGTATACCTCAGCTGAAAATGTCAGCCAAGACAAAGACAAGAATACTTCTGGAAGACCAGATGAGATGCCAATACAATCACAGTCCACTGCAATTGTCCCCGTGGACGAACACGAATTGCCCTTTGTGAAGCTTTCTCCTATTTGGGGACTGATTGAGTCCATGGAAGTTATGAGGCGGATTCCTCAAAGACCACATTTTCGCCCTTTGTATAATTGCAAGGAAGAATGTCGTGAAGGATTAGCCATAGGTAGCATGGTAACTTTCACCAGTTTAGTGGAGAAATTATCAAAGGCTTCTTTTGATGACCCAAAAAGTCTGTTGGATGGGTATATGGAAGCTCTTGTTGACTTGGAAGAACTAGGTTTCAATGTAGCACCGGTGAGAGAGCAGGTAAATATGCTGATATCCATAAAAGCCAGGTATGAGCAAGCTCAAAGTACATCTAAAGAGATTGATAACCAGATCACAGAGCGCAATCTTGAGAAAACCAAAATCATCGAGGAGATTACAGAGGTAGATAAGAAGGTAGCAGAGCTAATGATGAAAAGGGCCGTAATTTTATCAAAGAAAGAGAAAAAGGATGCCGAGATTACATTGCTGCAATATAGTGTTGATGCTGCCAAGGATGCCCTTGAAAGCGCTGAACAGGAATTTGAGAAAGTAGCTTCTTCACTTAGGTAACTGTATTTGTATACATCTTTGTAACTCTTGCTGTGTGTACAGGTATCAGCGGGTTTCAGATTGTTTGAAACAAACTAACTGTTGTAGTGCCAAACTGCCAAAGTCAGAGTAGGTTTAGGAAATACTTTTTAGCAAGGCCAAGAAAACTGAGCTTTTTCTTTAAAGTGAGGGTTTCATTTATCCTTCGGCAAACTTCAGGCAGCCATTGTTTAAGAACTGCTGTTGCAATGTTGCAGTATGCTGTTAGTACTAAGTAGTGCTGTTTATTGGACCAGCTGTTATAATTTCTTTGCTTGAAGAGTGCTCTCTTATTTACTGCTTATATTGAGCGTCTAAATTTGGGGCATATATATGGTGTGATTGTTGAAGGCCATTTTTCTATTATCTGTCCATACTTTGAGCTTGTGGCCGGTGGCCTCTTCCATACTTGTTGGTAATAGAGCCATAGAGGGTGGTATACTGATACTAGTGATGAATTCAGAGTGCATTCACCATACACCCGTACCATGAGAGCATGGTACACCCAAGGCTATTTTTTTGTTCATTTTCATTTGAAACTCACCTATTATGTGATTATGCTCATTTGGAGGTTTCAAATGAGCAATGAGCAAAAAAAATAAGTGTCATCCAGACATCCGGTGTATGATAAAAATTCCCATGAATTCATAGGTAATCCGATGAAAAGGTCACATGCCAATATTCATAATAATATTTGTCCGTCACTAACTAGCTCATTTTTTCATATCCATTACTTTTCATTATCATTTTAGATGTGGTAATGGGGTAAGGGTTATTTTTTCATATCCATTACTACGATCATTTACATTAACGCCATTTATTAATAGCTATCATATGGGTTGTCATTTTCATAAATCACAAAATAGAGAAAGAATAAGTATGTGCAAACATTTTTGGACTTCTTTTTTTGTCCTTTTATCCAAATTTGGGGGAAAATTAAAAAAAGTTATTACAAATTTAAGCGAATTAGTATAATTGTTAGATTCCAATTATTTGTCTCGTGTTGTTTCAAATTCATTGTTTCACGAGAATATCAGAGACCACTTTGAATTTCAATATATTAATACTCAGTTTCGCGTGTTCGTTTATTAACTATAATTCAAAATAATGTAAAAGATATGTTTAACTTGAAAAAAAGATTTTTTTTTTCTATTACAAAAAAAAAACTAACCAAATTTAATGTTGATTATGATTGATACTAGTTCCATGGGGAAAAGATATTGTTTCAAATAGTAATGAAGTAAATCGATCGTAAACCATATGAGAATTTTGGGAATTACCAATTATTCATTTATTAAGGGTATTTTGGAAATAATTATTAATTGAAAATAGAAATAGGACTTATATTTTGGGACACCTTATAAGAAGCTTTTTACATGTTACACTTTGACCTTTACGGAGTAATATGTTTCGCGTGTTCGTTTAATTAACTATAATTCAAAATAATTTTCAATTGAAAAAATTCAAAAAAATTCACACAATTAAAAAAATATATGATAGATATTATTCCAAACAGATATTGTTTCATTTAATAGTAATGAAGTAAATCGATTATAAACCAACGAAATTTTAAACACCAAATTTTCATTGTATTAATCTTATGTAAAATGTCAAATTAGTAAATATCGTTTAATAAAGTGGTTAAGACTTTATAGAAGTATATAAAGCTTGAGATTATGGGATCAAACCCTATACTATGCACTTTCTAATTTTTCAATAGTATATGGATTACGTGTAATAAAACATCGTTAGGGAGAAAGACCACGCGTGAACAATTCGCTTATTTAGAAACGCGCTTTGAATATATTAGTATAGATTCAAAATAACCAAAAGAGTTCTCAACTGAGAATATTCTATAAAATTCACCTTTTTATATATATGTGATTGATACTTTTTCACGAAGATATTGTTTCAAATAGTAATGAAGTAAATCGACCATAAACCAATTAAATTTTAAACCCTAAAATGGAGAGTAGAGAAGCTTAAGAGACATAATTTAATTTTTTTTGAGGAGAAGATTAGTGATAATTTAATACTCTTACCACTAACAATAAAAAAGACACCAAGATTTCCCCCAAATATAGCATAAGTGGAAAAAAGATTGACATAAATCAACTCCATTTTCCCACTTCTTCTTTCTACCTAAACTAACATCAAAACTCCATTAACACAAAACTCCATTTAACATCTTCTCTCTCCTTCAAAAACCTTCAACCTTCAACAATGGCAGAAGAATCAAACTACGAAAAAACCTTCCAAAAAGGCACCATTGTTGAAGTAAGCTCAGAAGACGAAGGTCTTCGTGGTTCTTGGTACACTGCAACTGTAATTCGCACAATTTCTCGTAAATCTCACAAAATCTTAGTAGAATACCACAATCTCATGGCAGATGACGCAGGTTCGAAACCTCTCCGTGAATTCGTTGACGCCATTCTTGTTCGCCCTATCCCTCCTCGTGAACCTCACCGTATTTTCTCTCTCATGGATGATGTCGACGCTTTCCATAACGACGGTTGGTGGGAAGGTGTAGTGACGAAGGTTCTAGAACCTTCTAATTGTTACTCTGTTTTCTTCCGTTGTTCTCGTGAACAGATCGATTTCTGTTCGTCGGATCTTCGATTGCATCGGGAGTGGGTCCCACCGAATTTCTGGTTTCCTCCTTTGGATTCTTCTCCTTCTTCTGGGTCTGTATTTGTATTACATCTTTCTCTCTCCTAAATTTATTCATATGCTTCTTTCATTATTTAATGTTACTATTATACTATAAAGTTGTTATTTAAGGTTTGATTGTTTGTGATTACAAGTTAAAGTAGTGTACTTGATTGGTTGCATGTTAGAGAAGAATGTGTAATTAATGGATAATTAGTGTAGTAGTACATTGTTTTTGGAAAGTTTAACACTCCATTAGTTAGTTTTATGGTTGATTGGTAACATGGTAAGTGTGATTCTAACTTGTAAGGGGGCGTAATTGTTTTGAAATATGTTTAAATGTTTTGTGGTAGCTACTTGCTAGAATGTTTCAAAGAGAAGAAGATAGAATGTGTTTCATGAGTGTGTTGTAACGAGATCAATCAAGACACGAAGAAACAAGAAAAATCGACTTATATAGAGATCTAACATGGTTCACCAATTATGTATTAGCTACATCCACAGGCAGGGGGAGAAACCCGTGATGGGTTGCTTCAAGCGTCAAATACAAGGCATCTTATGCATTTTACATTAACTTTGGATGTCTCATGCATCTTACATTAACTTTTGAAAATGTAAAACCCCAAAAGCTAGTTTTGTGATACAAGTAATGTTTGATTGGTATATAGCATAATTATGGTTGTTTGGATGAATTGTAAAAAAAGAATTCTTGTAGTGCTTAATGATTTTTTATGATATAGCTAGTTTTGTGAGACAAATAAAGTTTGGTCAGCTCTGATTTATTGTTTGAAGTTTGGTAAGTCATATTTTTGTATCATCATATAGCTCATGGATGAATGGATCATGTTCACAATTATGGTATATGCTATGATACCAATGTTTGCCCCCCCCATTAGTGTCCTCCCCGTGAAAGAGAAAGAAAATGAAATGAACAAAATTATGCTTATGAACTATATGTTGATTGGCAGACAAAGAAAAAGAAATGGAGAAGATGGGAGAAATGGTAATCATTCAGCCGGTGGTAGAGATAGGGTAATGAGGAATGTAGGAGAAATAGGTGTTGGAAGGAGAAGTGGCAATACTCCAAACAAGAAAGATGGTTTTTTGAAGAATATAACATGTCGGGAAGAAACGAGGAGCAGCAACCTTTTCATCAATAATGACAAGGTAACCAAGAAATTGATGGATGGAAAACTGAGTGTAAGTAGCAATGGTGCGTGCAAGAAACATGGATTGACAATGAATGGAAAATTAAAAGAACCTAGAAGGAGATCTATTGCAGGTAAAGTCATAATTGCTATTTGAAGTTTTTTTTTTTTTTTTTTTTTTTTTTGGTATGGCTGCATTCTTAATATGGTGCTGTGCACAAATATGTACTTGTCTTTTAGGACGAACCCTTATTTCTCATAGGCCAATCCTTTAATAAATAGCTGAATAATATCTATCAAGATGCTTCGAAAATAAAAGGTTGGGATGTTTTAAAATGGCAGGGGTGACAAATATCAGTAACTTTTTTAGCCCCCTTATCTTTCTTATTATCTGCTTTCTTAATTCTCTTATGCTTTATCTCTTCAAGCTTCTTGCCATCGCTTAGCTCTTATAACTAATACTAAAATGTAATGATTGATGAGATGGGAAATTACAATAGGGGAGTGTTTAAATCACCGCCTAATAATGGTGGTAGAGAAATTTTGTATTGCTTTGTGCAAGAACAGTTGCAGCCTTGCAGGATGAGAAAAATGTGGCAATTCTTTGTGGAGATGCTCTATTTTTGGCTGTTAAAATAGTGTCAAATAAACTATTTTAAAAAACTCGAGGTCTTGGCTTCTGTCTTCTGATATGCTCCAGAAATGAGCTAATTGAAAAAGTTGAGGTCACAGCCTCTAATCTATACTATGCCTCAGTATCTTCTACTCGCTATATTGCATCCTTTATTTTTTATATGGCTGGCTGATCAGGCCTTGACCAGTCAATTGAATTCGTCAAGAATTATAAGTAGAAGTTAATAATATTAACACAAAGGGTCTAAGCCATGTTTCCTTCTGCATGTTTGTTTAAGAATGCCATTTTAATGAGTTCATTGACATGTTGTGGAATCATTTTTGATTGAAACAGGTCGCCACCTATCAAAAAAGTGATGGATGATACCCACTCTAGCATTCGGTGTTTCTTTTTTAAGAGCTTTCTGGAGGATCCTATGCTGTTGATTAATTTTTCCTCATGAACAATTTTTTTTGGAGGTTGAAGGTTTACAGGAATCGTAATGGTAAGCTGCGCTTTCAGTTTATCCTGTCACAAGCTTCAATCTCCTTATTTATGCTGTCCTCTATCATCATTTATTATTTGTGACTGGTCACATGTACCATTGGATGTTCTATTTTGAATTTGGTTCAGTCCATTTGTCCTGTGATGTTGTTGATCCTCCTGTAGGGATAGAACGATGTTAATGCTACCCTAATGCTTCTGATTAGTACAGTCAATGTGAACTTTTAAGAGCGTCCTCTGTAATGTAGAAATCTAAAAACCCTGACCAACTATTTTCAAGTGTTGTGTAGCTTTTCACAGATACAGCAACCAAAGTCTACTGCGATACATATTTCCCAAGTTCTAGATATAGGGCATATAAAGGATCTTGCCTTTTGTGCTTCGCTTTTTTTTTTTTTTTTCAAGGACTTGTTTTGTGCTTCACGTTAGTCTTGACTCAAGTTGGTTTATCTTGCTTGTGGAAAATCCTTTTGAGGATGATATTATGTAGTTATCTTACAGAAATTATTTGGGTTGTTTTAGCAGAGAAAAACTGGGTTAGATATTCGTAATGAAGTACGTGAGCCGGTTATGGAGAATGCTGCCAGGATGTTGGTTGCAAGTGACCAGAAAAGCTCTTGATGTGGCTTTTGCTGTTCATCATCAAGGATATGTATCGTAGTGTGTACTCTACATGGCATATTAAGATCTATTCATGTCATTAATATAGAAGAGCTGGCAAACAATCGAAATTAACTGACATCAGCCAATCACGAATTCACGACATGTACTAATTACTTTATTTATCGAATATGCTGGCAAACACAAACCGTTTCGGAATGCGAATATGGCATCGTCATTATCTTAGTGTATAGTGAGCCACAAGGGCAGTGATTTAAACTGGATTTGATCCCAAATTGTGGGTAACACCACACAACTTTACCAACGGAATAATCTAGTTGGCGTCCGTCTACTCATCATTGTTGTAATATCTGTAGATGGCACCATACATCATTACATGCTATAGGAGTAATTGGTAAATCGTACATCATTTACTAGATGTAACAATTCTTTCAGACAAAGTGACTTTACCAACAATGTTTGTATTTCTAAGCTTCAAAAATAGAATAGTGGATATTTCGTCCTTCTTCCTAAATGCTTTTATTGAGCATTGACCCAACCATGCTAGTCTCAACCCGAATTTCGAGTCACGCACGAATTTGTAACGGACTTCAGGTCACGCACGAATTTGTAACGGACCGGGTGCGGGGCTACTAATTTCTATCGATAATACAACTACTTATCCGAATTGTTACTACAGCCTAGCGTGAACCACCAACGAGTTTGAGCTACTATGAACATCAAAAGCTTCAAATCCCATAACACACTCACCCCAAATTTCCCAGAAATCTCAAATTGCAAAAACATCAAAGAATTAAAACAAGTACATGCCAAACTCATTAAAACAGCCAAAATTCACGACCCTTTAATCACTGCAGAACTCGTAAAGTGCTCCTCTCTCTCACTTGGAGACCTCAACTATGGCCGCCTTCTCTTCTACCGCATGAACCAACCTAACCCATTTTCATACAACACCATTATTAGAGCTATTTCAGAGGTTGAAGATGACCCACTTGAAGCTTTATCTATTTTTACACTTATGTTATCTGATGATTTTCTCTCTCCTAACAACTTCACTTTCCCTTCGGTGCTTAAAGCCTGTGCCAAGCTTGCAAATTTAGTGGTGGGTAAGCAAGTTCATGCCCATGTCATAAAACTGGGATTGGAAGATGATGATTTTGTGGTTAGTAATCTTTTGAGGATGTATGTTATGTGTGGTGTCATGGATGATGCTCATGTATTGTTTTCGCGGAGGATTTTGCATGATGATGTTAATGTTAATGGTGTTAGTAAGAGGAGAGAAGATGGTGATGTAGTTTTAAGGAATGTGATGGTTGATGGGTATGTTAAACTAGGTGATTTGGGAGCTGCACGTCAATTGTTTGATAAAATGCCTAAGAGAAGTGTGGTTTCATGGAATGGGATGATAGCGGGGTATGCGCAACGTGGTTGGTTTAGGGATGCTATTGAGATTTTTAGGGAGATGCAGATGGTGGATGAGAATGTTAAACCTAATTATGTTACATTGGTTAGCATCCTTCCGGCGATTTCTCATTTGGGTGCACTTGAATTAGGAAAGTGGATGCATTTGTATGCTGAGAGAAATGATATTGAGATTGATGATGTACTTGGCTCTGCTTTAGTTGATATGTATTCCAAGTGTGGGAGTGTGGAGAAGGCAATTCAAGTCTTTGAGAGCCTACCAAGAAAGAATACCATAACATGGAATGCTATTATCAATGGACTTGCTACCCATGGCCGTGCAACCGAGTCTATTAACTATTTCTCAATGATGCTAGATATGGGGATTGAACCTAGCGATGTTACCTACATCGGTGTTTTAACTGCTTGTAGCCATGGTGGAAAGGTGAATGAAGGCAAGATGTTCTTTGATCACATGACAAGGGTAGCCGGGTTTAAGCCTAGGATTGAACATTATGGTTGCATGGTTGATCTCCTAGGTCGAAATGGACTCTTGCGTGAGGCTGAGGAATTGATAGGCAAAATGCCCATGAAACCCGATGCTGTCGTTTGGAAGGCGTTGTTGGGTGCGTGTAAGATGCATGGTGATATCGAAATGGGAAGACGAGTAGCCAAACATCTCATGGAAATAGCTCCTTCTGATAGTGGTTCGTATGTTGCTCTATCAAATATGTATGCATCTTTAGGAGACTGGGATGGAGTTGCTGAGGTTAGGTTGTTGATGAAGAATAGGGACATAAGAAAAGATCCAGGATGCAGCTGGATCGAGATTGATGGAGCAGTCCACGAGTTTCTCGTAGAAGATGACTCACATCCGCGTGCCAAGGAAATCCATTTGATGTTGGGAGAGATTTCTAACAAATTGCAATCCATAGGTTACCAGCCGAATACCAAACAAGTTTTGCTTAATGTGGATGAAGAAGTAAAACAGAGTGCCTTGTTCCATCACAGTGAAAAGATTGCTGTTGCATTCGGGTTGATCAGCACAAGCTCTCAAACACCACTCCGAGTAGTGAAGAATCTTCGAATATGTGATGATTGTCATTCATCAATTAAAATGATCTCGAAATTGTATAGCCGGAAAATTATTGTCAGAGATCGGAAGCGATTTCATCATTTCGAGGATGGATCTTGCTCTTGTAATGACTATTGGTAATTTATCATGAAATGAATGATACTACAATATGAAGTATATCATATACTCATTTTCAAGGTGTGAATGAGCTAATATGTGTAAATTCGGTAACGTGGTTGAACTTGAATTCAAGTTTAAGATATAAGTATGAGATTAAAGGATTGTTTAAACTTAGTTTATCTTAATGATTCGCGCATTCCACCATGGCTAGTTTACCAATCTAACCGAGCTCATATCAGCTTAGTTCTGTTATTAAGTTATTCCATAAAATGTGCTTATTTGCCTTTAATATTTCTACTTTATATAAAAAAAATAGCATACATATAAGTGTGATGATAAAGGATAGGAGTTAGCTCAAGTGGATAGAAAGATTCCTTTTTGGTCGGGGTTCGATCCTTATCCCCAAAGATTATCTTTGGGGTGTTTCTTTTCGCATGCTATGCATGCCTTAACGCAAACGATGTGTTGGTGTTCCTCTGTGCTAAGAAATTGTAGGAGTTAGCGCCTGACTTAATCTCCTAATAAAAAAAAAATACAAGTGTGATGATAAGTTAAACAATGGGGATGACGAAGTGACTAAATAGTTATATATTTTTTTTTTTTGGGCCTACCGAGGACCCTTTTGGTAAGAAGAAGGACCTCTTGGCCAAAGACCTATCGCAGAGTCAGTACCAAATTCCATTCTGTAGTCAACGACTTGAGAAGTAGGGGAAATAAGGGAATCCCTACTCCCAAGCACTAGTAGGTAGTGGGGTTCGAACTTGTGACCTCAAAGTCACAAGGTGAGTTCCCCACCACCTCCACCAAGCAAGCTTAGTTGACTAAATAGTTATATGCCTAATTTGGAGAATAGCATACACAATACATAAGAAATATATCAAAACAGAAAAAATGGAAGAAGGAAAAGAGAAATCTATCAATACAGAGTATAGATGAAGGAATCAAGTGTGATGATAAGTTAAATAATGGGGATGACGAAGTGACTAAATAGTTATATGCCTAATTTGGAGAATACCATACACAATACATAAGAAATATATCAAAACAGAAAAATTCACAAGAGATGCTTGTAGGAGCACCAACAAGCAACAATGTTAGTAACTCTCTTGCCCTCTGCTAATATATCATTTCTCTTAAATAATTTGGTTTTTGTATTGTTTTTTTCATTATTTTGCTAATTTACAAGTATGAACACGTAATGTTTACACACAAATTGTTAGATATATCTAACTGTTACATGATTATCGTTTCTCCGACTTGTGAGTAGTAGCCCAATTATTCATCTTTTGAAGCATCATCAATCAAACTCACATCAAAATAAGTTGAGACATTTATTGGGGACCACATTAGCGAAAGTAATAACTTGATCCTTTTTTTACGATAAAATCATAAAATATTTAGATCCCCTTATAATCTAAAAAATGGATAGATGAAATGGTCAGGATTTGCAGCAAATGAATTAGGGAGGACATGGTTTAAAGTAATTATTGTAAACTGTAAAGTGATTGGAAAAAGAGAAAATTAAGTAGGAGAGAAAATGAGAAAGAAAGAATGGGCAATGGGCAATGAGCAATGGGCTTGTGCTATCATAAAATTTTGGTAAGATAAATTACATTAACGCCCTCTTACAGGGCACCTAAATACAACCTACCCCAAAGCCCCCCAAACCCCCCCTAATGAGAATCGAACCCACAACATGTGGGTGGAAGATGAAAGGGCTTGTGCTATCATGCCTATCAAACATATAATATGACATACAAGTATAACCAACTTGTAACCTCATTTGGTGCATCTACATTACGACTCACCTGGCCAATAATACGATGCTCTTAGTGCTCAACATAATTGTGGCTGGTGGTCCAAACTGAAGTTACGTACAGTGGCTATGTATAAGTATTCATATATCAAACCCACTTATGAAGGGTATTGGACCACAACTAAGATATTTTATAAGCCAACGTTCTCACTCAAGATAGTTCTGACAGCTCATAAAGAAATTAGTGTGTGGACGAAGAACCTATTTTCATAGGCGACACTAGTAGAATAATTGTTTATTGCTGCGGTCATTAAGTGCCGCCTATTCTTTGCGGTTTTTATTGCAAGAAGAATAAAGCCAAGGCAAAGAATATGTAATTAATATATTCTTTGCGGTTTTTAAACCGCAAAGAATATTTGAACATATTTCTGCGGTTTCTACCAAAACCGCAAAGAATATATTTATTTTTTATTAAAAACGTAAAACGTATTCTTTGCGGTTTTGGCTAGAAACCGCAATAGACAGCTAGCCTATTGCTTTGCGGTTATATCCCAAAACCGCAAAGCAATAGGTCCCGGTACGGGTAAAAAAATTTTTTTTTTTTTTTGGAATTTCGCAATTAAATTTAAAAGCTTAAAACCATGCAACTAACCCATCCACCATCCACCAAATTCGCAGACAAATAAAGATTAAACAACATTAATTTCATAGATATATAAAGCTAAAAAAACTAATTACATAAATAATACAAAAATTCAAAAAGTAAAATGAAAAAGCAAAAATAACAAAACAACTATTACATAATTACAACAACTTAATGACTAATTACAAAAATTATAATAAAAACAAAAAAGAAGAAACTGAACTAAAAAAATCAAAAAAAATCCTAAAACAAAAAAAATCTAAAAACGAGAACTAAAAAAAACGAAAAAAAAAAAAAAAATCCTAAAAAACGAAAAAAAATAAGAAAAACGAAAAAAAACCGAAAAAAATCAAAGAAAAATCAAAAATCTAAAAACAGATCTAAAAAAACGAAAAAAATAAAAAAAAAATCCTAAAAACAGATCTAAAAAACGAAAAAAAATAAGAAAAACGAAAAAAAAACCGAAAAAAATAAAAAATCAAAAAACGATTCAAACTGATCTAAAAAACAAAAAAAAATCCTAAAACAAAAAAATCTAAAAACAGATCTAAAAAAAGGAAAAAAATCAAAAAAAAATCCTAAAAACAGATCTAAAAAACCAAAAAAATAAGAAAACGAAAAAAAAAACAAAAAAAAATCAAAAAAAAATCAAAAAAACGATTCAAACTGATCTAAAAAACAAAAAAGATCAAAAAAAATCCTAAAACAAAAAAATCTAAAAACAGATTTAAAAAAACGAAAAAAAAAAAAAAAACCTAAAAATGAATCTAAAAAACGAAAAAAAAAACAAAAAAAAATCACAAAAAAATCAAAAAACGATAACTATAGCAGCCAAACTGTCGATATTGCTGTCGAAGAAGACCGTCGAAGAAATCCAAACTGTCGAAGAACCCGGCGATATTGCTTGTAGAGCAGCGCCGGAGTAGAGCAGCGCCGGACTTGATGATCGGTGATGACGATCGGAGAGAGAGGGAGATCTGAGTTGTTGGAGACTTGGAGATCGGAGAGAGAGGGAGATCGGTGATGTGAGTGAGAGATGAGAGATGAGAGATGTGCGGGAGAAATGAGAGATGATGATATTAGGGAGGGCGGTTTCGTTTGTATATTAGGGAGGGCGGTCTGAGAGATGAGAGATGATGATGAGTGAGAGAGAAGAACGAATGAGTAAGAGAGAGGAGGGAGAAGAATGAATTAGTGAGAGAGAAGAGTGAGAGAGAACGAACGAATGAGTGAGAGACTGAGTGTGAAAATAAAAGCGGCTGGAGGAACGACAAGGAACCCTAATTGGTGCCTTTTATTATTAATTTTGAAAGTCTATTGCTGCGGTTTGTCCTAGGAACCGCAGCAATAGATCTGGTCAAATCAATCAACTTAATTTTGAAATTTTTTCCATTGAAATCTATTACTGCGGTTTCCGGTAGAAACCGCAGCAATAGGTCTATTTTATATTTTATCTTTTCTTTTCACGCGATTTATTGCTGCGTATGGGTAAAACCGCAAAGAATACCACCGCAAAGAATAAACAATTATTCTACTAGTGCGATTTAATATTTCCTTTGTTTTAAAATATTTGACACTTCTTTATAAGTACACTTATTAATGCATAAATTTAATCATTAATATATAACACAAGAAGTTAATATGTCGAAAGTATATGTTGAGAGGAATCTGACAAGATCGCATATAATTCTGTTTTTCTATGTAGAAATCACAAAACACGGCAAAAGAGAGTGTATGGATAGTGTATAAGTCAAACTGTATCAAGTATTTTAAAACGAAGGAAGTACGATTCTAATTGATTTTTGTTTTAATTAATCAAGAAAAACTCAATAGATTAGGATTTCTTGTCACAAACAAGGCCAAAGTACATGGCCAATTCTTTTTTTCTCAAAAAATAGAAAAATGTGAATATATTTCACCTTAATTTGGACTTTTGAAAAATTAAGAAGAAAAAATGATTTAATACGACTCTGAAGATGCTCTGGTTCCTATCCTTCTATCTTCCGATGCCCTCAGGGGCTATTGATCAATGTTAATTTTAGAAAATTTAACCCTAGCTACCTTAGCCTATTTTCCGCCAAGGCCTAACCCAGAGCCCTTACAGTATGGCTCATGTAGTAAGTAGTCAGCGATGGTAACGGTAATGAATTTTTTAAGAGCAATTCTTAAAAAAATCTCATGTCCATATGACCATATCCATATTATGAAACTTATCTCAAAACATATGTTTTTTCTTCATATATTTCCATTACCACTCAATATTACCAATTAATTTCACCAAAACTTTTTGGTCGCGAAACCCTAGCCGCAGAAACTAAAAAAGCTCTCTCCTCCCCAAAACACCCCAGCGAAACCCATAAGTTTTAGGGGCTCGACGACCGCCTAGGCACGGTGGGCCAGTCGAACCCCTCCCCCTTACCCTTTCCCTTTTCGTTTTCCGTCGTCTTCCTTCTTTAGGTTTCCGTGTGTATGTTTTTCTCTAGTTAAAGTGTCGCTGGTTGTTACCCTTTTCGTTTTCGTCGTCTTCCTTGGTGTTCGTCGTCAGTTTGCGCGCCGCCCCACCGGCCGTGTCTTGGGCTTCCCCGTCCATTCTTCCCCCTGTTGTTAGTCGGGCCTCCCTCTTCCCTTTCCCCAAGGTTGCGTCGGGCCACTCGCCCCCTTCCCCCCTGTTTTTAGTTTGGGCCTCCATATCCCCTTCCCTCCCCGTTTCTCCGTCGGGCCTCCCTACCCCCTTTCTCCCCTGTTTTTAAGTCGGGCTTCCCCTTCCCCCTTCCCGTCCCCCTCCCCCTAGTGGTTAAGTTTCCCTAAGTGGGCTAAGTTTCCCTAAGTGGATTAAGTTTTCGGTATGTTTCTCTGTTTTCTCGAGATGTTTTTCTGTTTCTTATTATGTGTGGTGTTTTTTACAAGTTTAGGATTCACTTGGTTGGATATGGCATGGGGATTAATAACAATAGAATTTGTGGTTTTTTTGACATCTGTGATATGGGTACTGGTGAATCAAGCAGCTAATGCGCGTGGTCGAGGCGATGCACGTTTTTCATGGTTGGACATTCTGTTTTCCGGTTTCACAAATTTAACCGGCGAAGTGTTAGAGAGCTCACTTTATTTAGCTCTCTCTCTAGCTTGGCATTGATCTTTATGATCCTTGCCTTGACAAAATCAAATCGAAGGCAAGACACCCGCTTCACCTGGTGGTTTTCAAGACGCCCACTCAAACGAGTTTCTCCTTTTCCATGGAGAAACCCGAAATACTCTCGAGTGAGAGTATTGAGTCACAAAGGAACGCGACTCTTCACCAGATCATGAGCCCAGAAACCCATGCAATAGTGGTTTGTTGGGATTGATCATGCGGCGGGATGCACTGCTCGTCGTTGGTTCGTTGTCCGAATCGTGAACGACACTCGCTTCTCTTACCACTGCACTCAGTCACTAAAGTTTTGACTCCATCATCACCAGCATTGACCAGCGATGCCCTCCTTCTCATGCGACTCTTAATCGTTTTTGGTTGTTCTTGTTTTCAATGGTTTGTACGGGCCCCTAAAGCTCATTTAGGTTTGTTTTGTTTTAGATTTGGTAGCATTAAGCTGTACTTCCTCTTTTAATTAATGTACGATTTCTCGTTGTCAAAAAAAAAAAACAATATCACCAATTTAGGGGGCTATTGTGAACCTATGTAGCTTTCCGCGTAATTAACCTATTTTAATTAAAGTGATACATGGGCCCTGAAAAGGTATACATAGCTGATAACTAATAACCAATATCAACGTACAATATAATTACACAAATAGCTATATATTAACTACCAAAAACCTTTATATTAAACTCGATTAAGGCCTATGTCGATGAAGTTTATGGCCCAGGTACATGCGTGGCAATCAAGATTCAAGACCCTACGTAATCAACGATAGATCGTCGTACCATGAAGTAGAAAAGAGCTAACTACTAAAATTTTAGCTACGTACGTATGAAAGATTTGAATTAACAACCTCGTCCTCAATGACTCGTAAAACACCGTACCTAATAAATACAACGCTCACAATAACTCAACATGCATATGCATGGCTTACTTGTGGTCCTTTGATCGAATTCCTATCAGTATCTCAATAGGTTTATATTTAATCTCAAGCCAATTGTTTTGCGAAAGGAAATAACTAGACCACAATCTATCGCCATTTGCCAGGCAACAACTTCATCTCCAAGGCATTCAGCATTCATATATCACACATGATTGTGATCCAATAAACTTGGAGCTATCTGCTAGTCGAACCAAGCAGTAGAGCAAACCATGCAGCTGTTTGTCTAGAGTGACCATGTACGTAAAATTGAGGAAAATCTTTGGTTACCATGTACGTATATAAATACTACGAGAATTTGATTTTCCTACGGAGTAAAGAATACTTCTATGTAATTGTTTTGTTGATCGACATTCGACATACAATAACATAGCAAGAGCCTCTAAACACCAAAAAGCAGAAGCAAATGTCGCCCTCCCTAACTTCGATCCACTGGACCCCCCCTCCAATGGGTTGGAGTAAACTAAATTTTGATGGATCTAAATCAGGCTCATCTCACTGTTCTTTCGGTTTCATAATTAGAGATCATAAAGGCAGCCCAATTCAAATAGGGGCCAAAACCCTTCCCCCGAACTGGTCTATTCTTATGGCGGAAGCCATGGGCCTCTATACGGGCCTCAAGACTGCTATTTCCCTTGGAATCAAAAATCTTATAATTGAAGGTGACAATCTAACGGTTATTAATTCTTTTAGGAGGGTGTGGCAAGTCCCATGGGAAAATTCAAATCTCATCAAGGATGCGGAGCAAGATGCCAATCAATTGGATGCGTTCACGGCTCAACATTGCTATAGGGAAGCTAATCAGGCGGCGGATCTTCTAGCAAATTGGGGCAAAAACCTCCTACACCTGTGGCTCTCTTCCACATCATCACCCCCGGGTCTCCCTCTTATCATCCGAAAGGATGAGTTAGGTTATACTTCTATTAGGGTGTAACCTAGTTTCCTTTCCGTTTCAAAAAAAAAAAATATCAAATGGAGGAAGTTCCTTACCATTAAAACGTAAACTTTAACTAATAAACTAAACGTAGAATATAAATCATGGCACTTCTTAAGAAATAAATTTTCATGGGCATATATTACATACCCAACTGACCACTAAAATTAAACTTCATGAACTAACAACGGCATATATGATATTTTTTTTAAAAACAATATCCGGTGACTTCAGTACAATCTCTTTGCACTTAGTGTCTAGCTAGCTAGTAGCAATGTAGCATTGATGGTATCAGTCATCATAGAAGTAGAAAAGAAAGTACATTTAATTTTTTGCACTTTATTCACCTCTTTTCCCATGTAGATACTTCAATCTTTTTAGAGGCCGAAAGCAAACATTTAATTCGATGAGCAAGTTGAAACTTGAAAGCATCAACCATCTATGGAGTAAAGAGCTTAAATCTCAAGTGTTATGGTAAGGAAAGCATTCCAATATTGTGAAATTAGATGGTACAAATCACCTAGCACTTAGCAGTGAGTGTTTCAAGTATTTGGGATCTATATATATCATCTCTATGATATAGAGACATATTTATTGATCAAGATATTTGGCATATGATTAAGTTTTGCTGTCCGTCAAAAACTAAAATTTGGTTGGCTTATTTTCGCTTATGTTATCACAACTTTTCATATAAGCAACCAAAATCATTAAAGAAGATCATATAAAGGTTGCATGCTTTTGGTTCGGTATTTATGCAAGCGTTACAAAACAAAAAAAATATCTCGTGGAAGAAATTGAAATTACAAAATCTTATTTCATCGACAAAAGAAAAGGCATAACATCCCTTGAGAAAATATATGTGTTTCGGTGTTGAAACGGTGGCGGACACAGATATGTCCGACAATATGCGAATGGACGTCCGAGACTGGAAGTCTGCAAGGAAGACAAACGTAAACTACCCTCGGGGGATGCGAGGAAACCCCTTCCGAAGCTCAAGTCAGTAAGTGTCCGATAAAGATTTTGGAGAGAGAAAGTAGAGAGAGATAAGAATTATGAGTGTGAGAGAATGTACCTGCAGAGTAGTACCATTGGGCTATTTATAGCAGTACTATTCATTTGACTGGGTGCGTAATCCTTTGACACGTGTATGATTGTGATGAGTCTGACTGGAGGGGAGATTCCTTGATTCGCTCTTTATAGTGGTCGGGATTACCATCTCGGCCTTAATCTTAGAGATGACTCGGATTCTCTTGGTGATATTGCGTCTTAAGTTATTCATGTCGGCCTCAAGTAATGTGTCCGAGAATAAACATAGGAGTACCCATACAATATGAATATTGGAGCATTTGTTCCACATCCAATATTTATACCATGTTTCCTAGCTAAGTCATGCAAAAGTGCGGTTCAAGTTTTCAACCAAGCAAAGGTTGCATGGTTAGTTGTGCAAAAACTGAATTGTTGCGAAGTTTGACAATTTTGATTTGTTTCTTCTCTTAAATTATAAACTGAAACTAATGAAGGACAATTAGTGTTTTTTTATGCATAAAAAAATGAAGGATAATTAGTAAAATTAAAGGACAAGCTACAAATTCTTGTAGATTGATGTTGTTGAACAACCAAAATTACTTGGTCTTCTTTGTATCTCAACTATATATAAGTCTATAACTATATAACTTCGTTGTTTTTCATGGAGATCATCTAGCTGTTTCTCTAGAGTCGCGGAAGTTCGGGACGGGGACAAAAACACCTCATACTTTCATCATAAGGCCTCTCAAAGGAAGAAGCGCAATTTTGTTAAAGGTTTATATGATGGTCAGGGGACTTGGTGTGATGATATTAACGATTTGGAGTACATTTTCACGAGCTATTTTGGCCAAATTTTCATGTCTTCTAGGCCCACTGCGCTGCAAATTGATGAAGTTCTGCGACATGTGTCTCCTATTGTTTCTGAAGCCTGCAACCTTTCCCTCCTTCGTCCCTTCACAAAAGATGAGATCTTTCATGGTCTTCATCAAATGCACCCTTGTAAAGCGTCAGGCCCCGATGGTATGCATGCCATTTTTTATCAGCGCTTTTGGAGCATTGTAGGTGATGATGTGACTTCATTTGTTAGTAGTATTCTGCATGGTTCACTGTCGCCTGCTGTTGTTAATAAGACGAATATTGCTTTGATTCCTAAAGTCAAAGATCCCACTATTCCTTCTGAGTTTCGCCCTATTGCCCTCTGCAATGTCCTGTATAAGCTTGTCTCTAAAGCTATTGTGATCAGACTGAAGGAGTTTCTCCCTGATATTGTTACTGAGAACCAAAGTGCTTTTGTTCCTGGTCGCCTTATTACAGATAATGCCCTTATTGCTATGGAACATTTCCATACTATGAAGCAGCGTAACCGAAGTAGTACAGGCACAATAGCTATGAAACTGGACATGAGCAAAGCTTATGACAGAGTTGAGTGGGGTTTTCTCAGGAAGCTGCTGCTTACTATGGGATTTGATGGCTGATGGGTCAATTTGATCATGGACTGTGTCTCTACTGTCTCCTATTCCTTCATTATTAATGGAGGTGTCTGTGGTTCAGTTACTCCTGACAGAGGTCTTCGACAGGGAGATCCTTTATCTCCTTATTTATTCATATTGATTGCTGATGCCTTCTCTAGAATGTTGCAGATTAAAAGTCAGGAAAAATTGATCCATGGTGCTAAAGCCAGCCGCAGTGGTCCTGTTATTTCTCACCTTCTTTTTGCTGATGATAGCCTCTTGTTTACCCGAGCTACCCGACAGGAATGCACAATTATAATTGATATTCTCAACAAATATGAGTTAGCATCCGGCCAGAAAATTAACTATGACAAGTCGGAAGTTTCTTTTAGCAGGGGAGTGAGTTCTGATCAGAAAGAAGAACTAGTGGGAATTCTGAACATGCGCCAGATTGAAAAGCACGATAAATATCTTGGTATCCCGTCTATCAATGGAAGATCGAAGACTGCAATCTTTAATTCACTCCTTGATAGGATTTGGAAGAAACTCCAAGGTTGGAAGGAGAAGTTTTTATCGAGAGCAGGGAAAGAAGTTCTTTTGAAAGCTGTTATTCAAGCCATTTCCACCTACCTTATGGGAGTCTACAAGATTCCTTCATGTATCATTCAGAAGATCCATTCTGCAATGGCTCGCTTTTGGTGGGGTAACTCCGATTCTAGTAGGAAAGTTCACTGGAAGAGTTGGGCCACGATGTGTACTTTGAAGTGCTTTGGTGGTATGGGGTTTAAGGATCTCACAGTTTTCAATGATGCTCTCCTCGGACGACAGGCATGGAGACTAATTCGACAACCCAATTCCTTGTTTGGGCGAGTAATGAAAGCAAAATATTTTCCTATGAGTGATTTCCTAAATGCCCCTCTTGGTTACTCTTGTAGTTACTCATGGAAAAGCATATGGAGCTCAAAAGCATTGATAAAGGAAGGATGTATGTGGCGTATTGGGTGTGGTTCACAAGTCAACATTTGGGATGACCCATGGATTATTGGCGAGAATGGAAGGCTTATAACGAGTGAAAAGCGGATGGACCTTCGGACTGTGAAGGATCTCATTGATCCCATAACCATGGAGTGGAACATTCCACTCATTGAAGCTTCGTTTAATACTCATGATGTTCGTTGCATTCTCGCGATTCCTCTCAACACCAAGGTTAGTAACGATGAAGTTGTTTGGGCTCTCACAAAGAATAGTGACTACTCCGTCAAAACGGCATATATGCTTGGGAAGGGGGGTAATCTTGACTCTTTCCACCAAGCTTGGGTGAATGTTTGGGGTGCGGAAGCTAGCCCAAAAGTTCGGCACTTTTTGTGGCGCCTTTGTACTTCGTCCCTCCCGGTACGTGAACTTCTCCACTACCGGCATTTCATTGATGATGCCTCTTGCCCTTGGGGGTGGTGGTGAGCTTGAAACAAAGATCTCATGCGATCTTTGGTTGCTCTCGAGTTGTTGCTCTTTGGGAAGATTGTGGGTGTGACACCATGCGACTCCAAGACCTCCACCAATCTATGTGTGATGTGATGGTAACCTGGAAAGCCATCGATGCTAAGGTTCGAAAGAAGGGACTTGCTCTTGCATGGGTAATCTGGGGTGAACGGAATAATTGGGTCTTTAATCAAAAATCTACCCCCCATCAAGTCCTTGTGGATCGTGTTTCAAGGCTAGCTGAGGATCATGATTTGTATGCTACTCGCATCTACCCCCTTATGCAGCCTCGCTCTGTGCCCAGCCAGTTGAACAAGTGGATTGCTCCTCCGCTTGGTGTTGTGAAGATTAATGCAGACGCATCTTTAGCTGTGGACGGTTGGATAGGCCTTGGTGTGGTCGCTCGTAACTCCCAAGGTGGTGTGTTGTTTGCAGCTACACGACGTGTAAGAGCTTATTGGGCTCCCGAAGTGGCGGAAGCAAAAGCCATTGCTTTAGCTTTGAAGTTGGGTGCTCGGTATGGTCTTCATGAGGTGATTGTGGAATCTGATTGTCAAGTGGTTGTCAATAGGCTTTCGAAGAATGCTTTCTTTCTCTCTGATCTAAACTTTATCCTCTCTGATATTATCTCTACTAGTATTTCTTTTCATTCCCTCTCTTGGTCTCATGTTAAAAGAGATGGTAATTTTGTTGCTCATCATTTAGCTAAGCTTATCCCATTTGGATTTGAACAAGTGTGGGAGAACCATGCTCCTATGGAGGTGACTCCTTATGTACTTATGGACACTTTGTCCTTAAATTAATATTAGCTTGGCTTTCCCCCTCAAAAAAAAAAAAAAAAAAAAAAATATAACTTCGTTGTTCTAAGGGAGTTGATAGATAACTATTAGGACAATGTTAATACATGTACCTAGAAAAGATTATTCATCCCCTTAACAATATATAGTACAAATCGCATGCATGATATATCCGCAAGCATTTATTCTGTTTAGAGAATAATATTGTATGTCGTTGAGCCTGCAATCTGTATGCAATCCATAATTATACATATTTATAAGTATACTAAACATTATGTTGATTAGCTTGCTAAGCACGAGCATATGCTTAAATCCCTTATGTTTGACAAAAATTTCATAGGTTCAACTTTTTGATAAATTTCGTAGATCCAATTATTTTTATTAAGGATTTCCTCTCAGAGACAACAACGACATCCGACTATAACTTAAATCCCTTATGTTTGACAAAAATTTCATAGGTTCAACTTTTTGATAAATTTCGTAGATCTGTTTATTTTTATTAAGGATTTCCTCTCAGAGACAACAACGACATCCGTCTATAACTTAAATCCCTTATGTTTGACAAAAATTTCATAGGTTCAACTTTTTGATAAATTTCGTAGATCCGTTTATTTTTATTAAGGATTTCCTTTCAGAGACAACAACGACATCCGACTGTAAATTTTCTTCTTGAATTTCCTTCCATGCATACATCTTAAATAAAACGTCCACATTTGCTAACAACCAAACCATAATCAACATTTATAACAATAAGTACAAGGTCCTAATCTTTCAATCCCGCCCTCTCTAAAAATCTAAAACCCTATACGAATAGTATTATTACATACGTTACTAAAATCATGAAAATAGCTTAGATCTTACGTACACCTTCTTAAATAATAGCCTAAACAAAAACTTGGAAGTTTCCACTTTCCACTCAACATCACATTGATGACAACTTCTTGAACAGCCTCAGTGGAAATGATGAACCTAGCTCCTCTATATACATTATTATACCATAAGCAAAATATAAATGCTCCCTCAACTAACCTGTCCTTTTCCTCCCAAATATTAATTCATCAATGTAAAATCCACTTCCTTTTTTTGGTTATATATACATTGTCTCATTTCACGGCTTTGTCCTTATTTTTTATACTGTGCACAATCTCATCTTTCACAACCTCTAACAACCACTACTTAAATTCATCATTTTGATAAACATCACTCTTTTTTTGCCCTTTTTTTTTGGTTAAAATGGCATAAAAGAAAAAGCTTAACCAGAGTTATGGCCTGGAAGCCTACAACAATCCGTCAATAATAAGTTCGTACAACCAGTAGGGGGAAGGGGTAAATCCCTAACAACATTTAGGTTCCTAACATTTCTTCTACAATCACGGGCAAGAAAATCCGCAACCTTGTTCTTCTCACGCCTCACGAATGTGAACTTGATTTCCTTGAATTCCTGTTTGCATGCCCTACATTTTTTAAGCACATTACAATACACATGCAATTAACATTTTGATTCATAGCTTCTTTTTTGAGGTATAGTTGGCTTAATTATACGAAATCTCGTGCTTAATGTCCTTAAGCAAAACTGTAAACCAATAAAAAAAGCAAGAAACAAGCTTAAGCAAAATCTATGTGATCAAACTAGCTAGCTCTTTTTCTTGTCTTTTCTTTTTTTTTTTTCTCCCGGAAAAACAGACAGTTTTTCAACAACTGTATTAAATGACCTTAATATGTTAGTCTGAAACTTCAGAAATTCCTTTATTATTACTATCTCAACATTATTTACTTACATGTAAAGACAAGGAAATAACGCTTCTTTTTTTTTATAGAAGCTGGAACTATATATTATAATACTGTGTCATTGTATAACCTAAAGTTTAACAGTATATTATTAGGATGAAGAGTTTCTCTGTACAAGTAAGTAGTGGAAGAGAAGGACAAGATGGTCGTCCAGCTATGGGTCCCATCTATCGGAATATTCTCTCCAAGGATGAATTTCCACCACCTCATCCTGAAGTGTCAACTACTTGGGATTCTTTCAGGTAATTTTTTTTATATATTTTCTGAATAATTCACTGTTATAATCAAAGAAATTTTCTTTTCTAAAGTTGTTGATGGTATGCGTATGTTCTTGAGATAACCATTTGCAATTCTTCATGATTTACTTGCATATTATGGGCGACTCGGTCGTCTTTTGAATCATATACTACCTCCGTTTCTATTTAATAGTTACACTTTCCTTTTTAGACCGTTCCTTTTTAATGGTTACACTCTTGCTTTTTCTATATTCCCACTATTGTCCCCCCATGTGGTCCCACAAAAGTTACCCACATGCTAAAACTTTCTCTCTCCTATAAGTTTTTATTATTGATTTGTACTTGTTGATGCCAAATTTTAACTTTATGCAACTTCTCTCTCCTATTTTACCTATTTTGCATTGGTTCTAATGAAAAGCAAGGTGTAACTATTAAATAGAAACGGAGGTAGTAATTGTCAAAAGTGGGTTATTTTTTTTTAATAATAAGGTAAGTTTAAGTCATTTGCAAGTAGGGGGAATTCGGGAATCCCCTTGCATGGGGTAAGACTTGATTCTAGTAAGCGAGTACCTCTAAGCTATCACCTGCTCGTCAAAAGTGAGTTGTTATTGTACCTTCATCAGAATTTTTATAGCATGTATACAGAGTTTCTATTATTCATATTAACTGTCACTCTGAGTGGCCTGGCGAGGGTTGGTGTGTGAGCACAGAATCAAGTGATAGAGAATATAAGAAGTTATGGTACTAATGGCAGGTAGGACATTGTTAATTATGAGCCATTGGCCATCGATTTTAATTTTTAATAGATGCCTGAAATTAGAGGAGGAACTCTACGTCATAGGGTTTTTTAAAAACTATAGAGGATCTCAATCCGGAAAATATCAATATATTTGAATGTCGAATCAAGATCAACCAGGACGGAAATAAAGCATTTTATAAAAGCGTTTCATTTGAGACATGAGGTAAAACATAATTTTATGTTAAAATTTGTCTTTGTTATATAGGCTTTCTGTTGAGAAGTATCCAGGAAATAAAATGTTGGGTTGGCGTGAAGTGATTGATGGCAAAGTAAGTTTACAATTCATTTTGTTCTAGTTTAAACTCATATATAATCCTTAAATTGATGAGTTTGTGCCATCTTTTGTTTTTTTGATGAGATGTTTAGTGGGGACCCTATGTTTGGAAGACATACAGAAATGTCTATGAAGAAGTTCTAAAAATTGGTTCAGCATTGAGGGCATGTGGGGCTCAACCTGTAAGTTTAATTTTATACTCTCTCCGTTTCTTAATATCAATATTGGCTTTTAGTATTCTATAGAGATAATAACTTTGATTATATTTAATTATCGATGTGTAAAGATAAATGTCATTATTTAATTGTTTTGGGACTAATCTCAATGTGTATATTTTTACAATATGGTTTTTTTATAATTTATAATAATATATAATTAAATATGTTAATGGCGAAAGTGTTGTGTATATATTCTCGGTCAATATGATGCATCTATTAAAAAACAAAATGAACTTTAACAATTCATTCCCACACATATATAACAAACTATAGTCATATTGAATATTGCTAGATTTATCTCAATGTGTAATATCAACTTTTTATAATGATATTAATATATGATTAAAGATACTATTTCCCTAGCGAGAATCTTTTTATTTAATAGTCCGTACCAAGTAAAATCTTTTTTAATTATGTATTATCGTTGACATTTTTGTACGACAAATTTTTTATATTGATATTCGATAATCAAATTATGTTTTTGTATAGGGTGCAAGGATTGGGATATATGGTGCTAATTGTCCTCAATGGATTGTAGCAATGGAGGTTTGCATAAAATTCTAATCATTCCCTCTTCAAAAAAAAAAAAAAAAAAAAAAAAAAAAAACTCAATTTTACTTTATAGCATATTTATATTTTCAATTGTCTAAATTATAAGTGAAATATTATTATTACAAATAACAAATTTCAAAATGTGTATAGGCTTGTGCTGCTGATAGTTTGATATGTGTTCCTCTCTATGATACCTTAGGTGGGAACTCTTCACTCTTTTACTGAAAACTACGAAAATCATTTGAAACCAAACAAAGCCTTAATAAATAAATAAAATTCATGTGAAAGTAAATTTTATTTTACTTATTTATAACCAGGTCCTGGTGCTATAAATTACATAATTGACCATGCTGAGATTGATTATGTTCTGGTCCACCCCGATAAGGTCAAAGAAGTAAGTTCCTTGAATTCCATCTTCCTACAGTTGTATGTGTTATTTTTTGTGTAAAGTATTAGATAGTAATCTACTAATTACAAGATTACTATATTTTTTTTTATTTTTTTTATCCATATGAGCCATAAAGGTCGTACAAAGTACAAAGAAGGGGAGGAGGATTCGAACCTGTGACCTATCGTTCACAGCACCTCAATCTTAACCACTAGGCCAAGACATCATTGGTCAAGATTACTATCTAATATAAAGGTTTAATTTTGTATGCAACTCTTTCACTGATTCCTCTTTCTTTTTCTTTTTTTTTTTACAGTTGCTGAACCCTGATTGCACCTCCAGTAAGCGGTTAAAATGTGAGTGATGTTTTAATTTATGCACAATGCAAGTACCCACTCCAATCAATTTATTTATACTTATATTACTCGCACTCTTCATTTATACTTAAGGACGGGATCCTACACTAAGGAGCATGATGTGCAATATGCTTCCGGTTCTTTTCTTAATTTATACCTACATGTTCTTTATTTCAGACTAGTATTTTTTTTTTTGTGTTCTTATATTATGAGTCGTATGATCTTTTTTAAGTACACTAAATGTACATGTTCTTTTATTATAAAATTATTTATTTTTTTATTTTGAACCATGTGTGCTTTCGAATTTCGATTTGGCCCTAGAATCCTAGGTGTAGGATATAATTATCAATCTCCTTGACTCTGATAATACATTTTGGGCCAAAGTCATGAAAATCTTTCATAAAAAAAATAGTCGAATTGGACACTTAAACAGGCACATGCAAGCCGAGTTCTAGTAAAACAGACCTAAAATATTAGGTAAGCTAACAAATTAAAGCTGGCTTTATGACATTGCAGCGGTTGTTTGTTTTACATCGTTAACTGAGGAAGAAACTCAAAAGGCTCGTAATGCAGGGATAGAAGCATACTCATGGAATCAGTTTCTTCAAATGGTCAGACTATTATTATAGCATTTCAATATAAGTTTACTACTTCCTCCGTTTCATATTACTCGCTACAGTTCTCAATTCACGGACTCCTAGGCAATTTTTTGGAGAAGAAAGGTAGAGAGTAAAAAGAAAATGGACTCATGTGACTTGTGAGAGGAGAGAGATAGAGAGAGTTTATTGCTCAAAAAGGAAGTGTAGCAGGTAATGTGAAACTTCCCACAATGGAAAGTGTAGCGAGTATTATGAAACGGAGGAAGTATATATAGAGCTTCCATTCTTAAATTTAACTTGATCTTGTACTGTTCATATAGGGAAAGGAAAATCCATCAGAACTTGTGCCTCCACAAACAATCAACATTTGTACAATAATGTACACAAGTGGTACGAGTGGAGATCCTAAAGGTGTTGTCTTAACACATGAAACTATGGCTATGTTTATATGCGGATTGAATCTTTTCATGGACCAATTTGAAGACAAGGTAAAACTAGCTAACACTTATAGTCTTGACTATAACTGCTAATTGTTTACCTTTATAATTCTGATCATACATTATACATCATGGCGTACGTGAATGATAAGGTAGCCAACCTCGCGCATACTTTTGAACTGGTAGTCTCTGACACGATACAACAACATGATACAAACACAATATCACTGGGAGAATCTTATTTAATCAAGTGTCCATATAATGATTTTATCTTAAAACTCTTTATAGTAAATGATATGTTTTGTAAGAAACCCGAAGTCAGCATGAGATTACATATTACCCACATTGCGCTAGTTGGTTATAAAGCTATTATGTAATGGGAACCCAATTTGTATGTCAAATTGATTGTGAAGAAAGTCATTGTTCATTCCTAATGCAAATGGCTAATCCCTTATCCCAATAGTTTTAAGGTGACCTCATTTGTCTTCTTAAATTTTCATTCCTTATGATCCAATACCACCTTTATCAGTGGTAATGAGGCTAAGTTGAAAATTAGGGCCTTTTCATATTGGGCAATTGTCACAAACTTGGAGTTGAAATGTCCCCTATAGGACGATTTTCCCAAGAGGATTGCCTTACCAAGAACCTATAATTCTAAGAATTCATTCATGTTACCGGGAGTCTATTAACGACTACCAAACGGGCAGTAAATATTATCCACATTGCCAAAGCTCTACAATTCATGCTTGTATCATCCACATTGTTAGCCATGCTTCATTCTTGGACTCATATTAACAATAATGGAGTGATTAATTACGTAATTTTGAACAGATGTCGGTGGATGATGTGTATCTATCATTCCTTCCCCTGGCTCATGTACTAGACCGAGTGGTAGAGGAATATTTTTTCCATAAGGGTGCTTCTGTTGGCTACTTTCATGGGGTATATACTCTTGTTTCTCTTCGTCTATCGTATAGTATAGCATATTACAGTATGACAATATATAGATCAATAAACAAAAATCGCTTAGTGTCAAAAGTTTTTCAACTTTTTATGCACTTGAATTTTAATCCCATTACTTATGATGTCTGGATGTTCTTGACTTGTGCATTGAAGAACGTTAGAGAAATTGGTGAAGATCTCATGGAGTTAAAGCCAACTTTTTTTGCTGGTGTACCTAAAGTGTTTGACCGTGTATATGAAGGTATGTCCTGATAATACTTGGCCTTCCTCTATGCTACTGGGACTCTCCAACTCATCTCAGGTACCGTGTCAGATCTTAGACACTACGACAAGTACAGATATTAACAGTCAAAGTTGCACGTGGGCAAGAATGAGAGTCAAAGTAGATTAACAAAGTACAGAGGAAGTAACTACTAATGCATTTCTCCTAATTGATAAACTTATATCAGGCATACAGAAGGCAATTGCAGATCTTCTTCCACACAGAAGGATGATTTTTCACCTTCTTTACAAATAGTAAGTTGTTCATGTTCTGTTAAAATTATTTGTCTCTGGATTTTATACAGAACTAAGTCTTTATTTCTGTTGAAATGCAGCAAATTATTCTGGATGAATTTAGGGTACAAACATAAAAATGCATCCCCTTTAGCAGATCTACTAGCTTTCAGAAAGGTGGTACCTTTGATCCCAAATTTCACATCCTGATCTTTTTAATGCTTCAATTTTGCTCTTCAGAAAACTCTCAATACACAGAAGTTTATTGCATTATTTAAGCTGAAGAGCTAGTCCTTGTTTGTTATGATATCTTACTTACTCGTAAAACAATGTTTGCACTAAATATAGGTAAAGAACAAGTTAGGTGGTAGGATTCGACTAATGGTAAGTGGAGCTGCACCTTGGAGCGAAGAAGTGGAGGAGTTTTTGCGCGTTACTTGTGGTTGTTTTGTACTTCAAGGCTATGGTAATATAATAAATAACTTAAGCCTGCAGCTTCTTCCTTTCAGCTGTAATTGACTTTTAATGGAAACTTCACCGTTAACATTTGTCTCTAAAAACCATTGCTTGAATCAGAATTCTGAATTTTCTTGCAGGATTGACAGAAACGTGTGGATTGTCCACAGTTTGCTTCCCTGATGAAATGTCTATGCTAGGATCTGTCGGTGTTCCATCTGTTTTCACGGAATTGTGCCTTGAAGAGGTTCCGGAGATGGGGTACCATCCGCTAACTGATCCTCCTCGCGGAGAGATATGTTTGAGGGGTAAAACACTCTTCTCTGGATACTATAAAAATCCTCAGTTAACTGCAGAATCCATCAGAGATGGATGGTTTCACACAGGTATACCCTCTGGTTCATTATTGCTTATATCAAACATATATTAGTCACTGCTCACTTCGTTTGATCTATACTTAAATGTAAACATTAATATTGTTTTTACTGACTAGAGCTTATATTTACTGATTGAAAGTTGAAACTAATTTTTGCAACTGTTCTTTCCTGTGATAACTCAGGTGACATAGGAGAGATGCTTCCTAACGGAACAATAAAGATTATCGACAGAAAAAAAAATCTGATTAAACTCTCACAAGGAGAGTATGTCGCGCTTGAGTATGTTGAGAAAGTATACAGCATTAGTCCCATTGTAGAAGATGTATACCCTCTTCCTGGAGAACTTTAAACCTATACCTTTGTGCTTATTGATTCAGTTTATTCGTTATGAGCTAATTTCTTGTCTTTCTTTTGAAGATTTGGGTTTATGGAGACAGCTTGAAATCGATGCTGGTTGCTGTTGTGGTGCCAAATGAAGATAACACCAAAAAATGGGCAGATAAAAATGGATGTAAAGGCACGTTTGCTCAGTTATGCTCCCTCAACGAGTTCAAAACTTATGTCCTCTCTGAGCTTAGAGTTGCTGGGGAAAGAAACAAGGTGCATAAATCATAATGCCATAATAATATCTGATTTCATCGCAATTTATTGTATCTGATCTGATCATCAATCCTTTTCTCTTTTGTTTCGATCAGCTTAGAGGTTTTGAACATGTCAAGGGAGTCATTCTAGAATCTCAAACCTTTGAAATGATACCAAGTTTGCTAACACCAACCATGAAGAAGAGGAGGGATAAAGTGCTAAAACATTATCAGGTAACTTATTAAAACTCTCTAGTCTCTTCATTCTATAGTTGCTTCTATGTTTTTGGACTAGGGTACTTGTGTCAGATACGGGTACGTGTCCAAGTGTTTCAAGATTTTGGCCCTAATTCAAAAGTTAATAGCTCAACTGGAAGAGAATCTGACCCAAGTACTTAAGATAAAGTGAAGAGTCCGAGTAACATAGAGTAGTTCCAATCTCGTGTGATATCTTATGTTGTTTCCTTCAAATGTTGTGCAGGCAGAAATTGATGACTTATACTGCACCTTGGCTAAAGGAAAATACTGAAATTTTGCTGTTCTGTGGAGGCAGGCTACAAAAAATTGTGAACATTAAATAGTTTTATGTAATTTGAGTAGTATTATCATGTATCCTATAGAAGGTGCGCAAGTGGTTGAACAGGGTGCTTAGCTTGTATGGCTTTATGTACAAAATCTATTTTAGGCTAGTGTTTAAAGAGGAAGAAAGATGCAAAGTTATCATCAATAAAATTAAGTTCTTAGTTTTAAAAAATGTCATGATTTTGCACATTACTGTTTTGTTACTCTACTATTAGCTTAAGCCTGGAAGTTTATAAACCTTGAAAAAGAGATGAAAACATGAATCAGATCCTTCGAAACTCGAAAGGTTTGCGAAGTTATTTAGGCTCTTGTTATATTCATCTGAAGCACTAGACTATGCTTTCCCATCCAATATGCGGTCCAAGCCCAGCCCATGGCCGAGTATGCATAGGCTCGTATTTGTTCACTCGATGAAAAATTTACCCAACTTTGAATAGATCTCACAGCTCGATCAACAAATATTTTCATAAGAGTATGAGATATTTAATACATTAGACATTGAAAGCTCGCTTGAATTTGTTCAAATATTAGAATCGAACTTCTAAAATTGCATTTCTTGACTTCATGAATTTGATTTGATAATTACACTTGTATCTAAGATTTGCTTTTTTCTTCTAAATCGTCCTTTAGCACCCTTTGGCGCTAGTCTTTAATAAAAAGAATTAATCATATGTATATGAACTCAACTTTATCAATAAAACAAGTCGAACTTTTACGAGAAATAAATAGCTCTTAAAAAATAGAAACATTTTTTTGGTTATTGTATCACAACTTTGATTAGATATCGATTTATATTTTGTTGTGTATTGAAACTAAAATATTAACTGAGACTCGTCTTAAATACTAACTAAAAGATTATAGTAGTACTTTAGTTTCAATTTACAAAATAATTCGAGATTCAATAGAAAAAAAATTAGTATACAAAACACAATTATAAAAATGATGATAAAAATAAGCTTTAACATTTATATAATGAGCAACACTCAAACTCACATACTTCCTCCGTTCTGTTTTAAATGAAACATTTGTTTTTTCACGTAACCAACGCTCTTTTTTAATCACTAATATCTATAATTGTGCACACGTAAAAAATATAACAATTTATAATTTAATAGTATGCATCGAGACGAATCTAACAAGATCTCACTTGACTATGTTTTTCTTTATATAATAGTGATACATTAGAGTCAAAATTGATCAATGAATAGTGTCATTTCACCCAATATTTCATTTAAAATAGAACGGAAGAATACTAATTTCTAAACGAGCCGAGTTTAAATAGGTCTTTGAGCTCCAAACCGCGAACTCGTAAAGGTGTGTTCTAGGGTCGGGTCAGCTTTGTATAGCCTCCCAATCCCAAGTCACACAACTTACCGAAAACACAATAGAGAACCGCATACTAAGGTTATGATGGTATTCTTCAACATTACAAACAGAAAATGTATGATCAAATTTTACCGCCAATTTTCGACACTTCAACCAACTACTTTAAACCAAAGAATAAAGATAGCCCTTCAAGAAGGCCAACTTAACGATGCTCGAAAGCTCTTTGATGACAATCCCACATCGAGAAATGTTGTCTCATGGAATATGATTATTGCTGGTTATATAAAAACCAATCACAATCATATTGCCCGCCAATTGTTCGATGAAATGCCTGAAAGAGACATTGTTTCTTGGAATACCTGGTTGTCTGCTCTGCAAAAAAACCAAGATTATGAAAATACTTACCAGTCTTATCTCCAGCTACAAAGATATGGTTTACAACCAACTTCACACACTTTTTCAATAGTAATCACTTCTATTTTGGGTACTTCTTTCAATGTTTTGATCCCTCAGCTTCATAGCCAGATTGTTTCTTTGGGTCATTACTCTAGTATCTATGTGGGATCATCATTGATGAGAGGGTATACAGATTTAAGGAATTATTCTTCTTTATTATGTGTGTTTGATGATATGTTATACAAAGATATTAGTGTATGGAACGCGTTAATTTTGGGTTATATGGAATTGGGTTTTACAGATGAAGCTCAACGAGCTTTCGACAGGATGCCAGAGAAGGATGTGGTTTCTTGGACTACCCTGATTGATGGGTATTTGAAAAATAAAGAGGTTGAAAGAGCTAGATATATTTTCGATGAGATGGATGGAAAGAATGTTGTTTCATGGACTGCGATGATTTCCGGGTATGTGGGAACAAACAAATGTTTAGATGCTATAGAGTTGTTTATCCTCATGATGAGATCAGGCCTTCCACCAAATCAGCATACATTTGCATGTGTTTTGGCTGCCTGTGCAAAGCATTCTGAACTTCTTACAGGACAGCAGGTTCATGCAACCATAGTTAAGCATGCTATTACCCTTGATGTTGTCTTGGCATCTGCATTTGTGAGTATGTATGCCAAATGTGGAGACATTGAAGCAGCTTATAGTATATTTGAGAAAACGTCATTCAAAAATTTGGTGTCTTGGAACTCGATATTAGGTTGTCATGCAAGGCATGGGCGAGCAAGAACAGCTTTGAATGAGTTTGAAAAAATGATTAGTTGTGGAGTTAAGCCGGATCATATAACATTTACCAACGTTTTATCAGCTTGCGCACATGGAGGTCTAGTTGAAGAAGGGGAAATGATCTTTTGTTGCATGGAGAATTGTTATGGTATAAAGCCGGATAAGGAGCACTATGCTTGTATGGTAGATCTATATGGAAGAGCTGGTCGTCTTGATAAGGCAAAGGACTTGATTGAATGTATGCCATTCGAGCCAGATATTGTTGTGTGGGGTGCTTTGCTTGCAGCATGTGGCTTGCATTCAGATTTTGAATTTGGCAGCAATGCTGCAGATGCAATGCACAACTTGGAAAAGAATCACCCTGCAGCATATACGGTTCTTTCAAAAATTCTGGGTGAAAGAGGATTCTGGGGCTCTTTGACAGATATAAAACAGACTATGAGATATAAACACATGAAAAAGCAAAAGGCTGGAAGTTGGATTGGTTAACAAGAGCTTGAATTTAATCATCAGGAAATTCGAAGTCAAAGTCGAAGCAAAACGCTGGCAATTGAAGGCAATAAGGAAACCGTTTTTTGTTTGCCTTTCCTTATTTGGTACCTGCCTCACAAAGATTGCTACGACTACCCATTAGAAATAGACAATTAAAAAATACGGTTTTTTCACCAAATGCCTCCGAGTTTTCGGTTTATTCATGAGGTACCCTCGCATTTTTGAAAATACACGAGGTACCCCTCAGTTTCACTATAATACACTTAAATGCCCGTAATGACTAACGACGTTAACCGCCGTTAGTCATTAACCCTAATTTTCTGTTTTAAACCCTAATTTTCCCTAATTAACCTGACTAAACCCTAACTTCTAACCCTAAACCCTAACCTTAACCCTAACCCTTCCCCACCCCCTCCCACCACCCCTGCCCCCTCCCCTATCCCAGCAGCACAGGGGTGGGGGAGGAGGGATTCGACATGGATGAGGGTGGGTGGGGGGTTCGACGGGGGTGGTGGGAGCTGCGGGAGGGTCAACGGCGGTGGGGGAGCTGCTCGGGTGGGGGTGGTGGGAGGGTTACGGTTAGGGTTACGGTTAGTGTTTAAGGTTAGAGTTAATGTTAGAATTTAGGTTAATTAGGGTTTAAATTAGAAAATTAGGGTCATTAAGGGCATTTGGGTATATTATAGTGAAACTGAGGGGTACCTCGTGTATTTTCAAAAGTGCAAGGATACTTCTAGAATAAACCAAAAACTCGTGGACATTTGGTGAAAAAACCGTAAAAAATACTTAATTATGCTGTGTTAGACTTCACTAATTTTTTAAGTCTATTTGTAGTGGGTAAATCACCCAATGTGTAGACAAAGCTTTTCCCCTGCCTCACAAAGTTAAATGAACGGATACGATAAAGGGCCCAAGATGTGCAATACATTGAATGAAAAATTCACTTTTAAAAGCTCTGCCAGCCAGTAATTCGTCACAATCATATCCCAGAATCAACATTCTTGACCTTTGCTTTGGCTTTCTATAATTTTGTCACATCTATACAAATTTATGAGATGGAATACAATGCCCATTTAGAGGAAAGAAAGAATCCATAGAACAAAAGAGTTTTCCAACTAATCTAAAACATCTTAATAAAAACCTGTCGCAACTAAATAAGACAATGCATTATAACAGAAAGATGTTACAATTCCCAACAAAACAAAACAATTTGTAAAATACTCTTAATATATCTGAGTTACACGCGAAACAAATAGTAACTGTGCATGACAGCCTGACAGGCACACTCTTTTACTAAATTTAAGAAATTTTTTGGACGTGAAATAAGCTGACAGCAGCTTTCAGGCATCAGGAGTGTCAAATCCACCAAGACATTGTGAAACAGCAAGAATCAAAGGTCTCCTCAACAAGCTGCACTTTCAATGCTCCTCAATGCCCTCACAGAAGTGTACATGGGTGGGTCATAAGGTAAACTGCCAATCGTCTACCTCCTGTTCTTACTCTCTTCCCTCTCCTTGTCGCGCTTCTTGTAGAGCTTCTCTAGAACCCGTTTTGCTTCACAGTTGGGGAAGTTTTCAAGGTCGTAGTAGTGTGGTGCTATATCAACAATCCTGTTCAGAAATTAGACACACAAAAAAAAGGGTCATAACACAGATCACCAATACTAGCAAATCAAGCTGCTGTTTCAGAGGAAAGCATGATCTAACCATTCTCCACGGACATCAGTAACAGTACGAATGAAATTCCGGCTAGTCAACACATATTCGTTGTATATAACCCACTCTGGTTTATGGTCCAGGCAATTTGAAGGATGCAAATGAACCACCTGGAAAGACATTTCATAAACAAGTTAGGGTCACAGACAATAAAAAGGTGTGCAACAGTAATGTTATGTTTAAAAAACAGTACCACACAAGTCACTGAAATGCACTTCATTGAAAATTGATTTAATAGTTATCTTTTTTTTTCCAGAGGGGGCAGGGAAGAAAAAATTCGATGTATGAATAACTCACTTGGTTATCTTTCACTGTCAAATAATGTCCTGTTTTTTCCAGGTGTGCTACTTGCATAAAATATCCTGCCAACATTGCCTTCCTTATGTTGACATAGTAATCCCTGCTGTTGAAATCAGTGCTGCATAACTTCAGGTTGAACCTTGACATAATGCGCACAAGTTGCTGCCTCACATTATCTGCAGCCTTTAACGTCCTCTGGTTGATAAAATTCTCGTAACACCAAGCTGGGTCTTCCTCTGTTATGTGTCAAAAAAGGGTAAGGTCATGAGCAGAGCCATCCAGGAAAAAGAAAGGCAAAAGAAGGTAAAGTGGGCAAAGTGGATACTCACGATTTTGCTTGTAGGCATGGTATACATTCAACAGCGTGAGGTGATCCCCGTCGATGTGTCCAAACCTAGCTTTCGCTTCATCTGCAGCTTTCTGGGCCTCCCTAGGCCGCACAAAGCAATTGGGTACTAGATAATATAATTGTTATCACAGATGAGGCCCACGGAAGGTCAGCAGATGCATAGAGGCGAGACGAGACCATTTGCTTGATGAGAAAATACTGAGAAATTGGATCTATCTGCATCAGCACTTACTTAGAAAATCTATGGCACATGCCAACCAGGGGCATGGAACCCAGACTAGATAGTGGCTGATGGTGACCTATTTAGACTCACAGGCATGCAAATGCACATGCATAGAACTATGCAAACAGATTTCAAAAAAAAAAAAAAATTCTAGAAATACATGCACAGACACAACCTATGCTATATGAGACTTCGCAAGAAGAATGCTGTCAGGGACAATTCTTGACCCCGACAGACAATTAAATTAGAAAATTTTCAAACTGACATGAGACTCAAAAGGTTAAACAAATCTATTCATCATAAGACAACATTACCTGAAAGCATTGCAGATATTGAGAGGATTTCATTTGAACAGTTGAACTCAGGGCTCACAACAAGCATCTTTCCCATCTGAGGATCCAGTGGAAATTCACTCATAATTTCTCCAAGTTTGGTCAAGTTCCCTTCATCATCCAATGCACCAAGATAATTCAACACCTCTAATGCTCGCATCAGTGTCTCTGGAGCTGGGGGATCCATAAAGTCAAAATGTACCAGATCATCAATACCCAACTTCTTCAGTGTCAGTACAGTATTTGCAAGGTTTGACCGCAAGATTTCAGGATATGTTTGAGGCTGGAGATCATTATGGAAACTCTTCTCCGTGTATAGCCTAAAGCATTTACCAGGCTGTGTTCTTCCAGCACGACCAGCTCTCTGGTGTGCACTTGCCTTTGATATAGGAGAAACCAACAATGATTCAACACGAACACGAGGATTGTAGACTTTCTGTTTTGCAAATCCTGGATCAATCACAAAAACTATACCATCAATGGTCAAAGAAGTTTCAGCAATATTAGTAGACACCACAATTTTCCTCCCAGGAGGACCTCCCTCTTTCGTTGGCGGTGGAGCAGATTCAAATATTTTTTGCTGCATAGCAGGAGGAAGAGTAGAATACAAAGGGACAACTTTCACGGGGCCGACTTGGTCACCCAAATTTCCCACTTCTTTATTAATTTTACGGCAAGCATCCTCAATCTCCTCCTCTCCAGTAAGGAAAACAAGTATATCACCAGGAGGTTCACACATGTGTATTTGTACAACAGTTCGGATAGCTGCCTCAAGGTAGTCTCTTTCAGGATCCTGGGTGTAAAAGATTTCCACAGGATGCAGCCTTCCAGGAACTTTCATAAGGGGTGCACCATTAAAATATTCCTGAAATTTCTCAGCTTCAAGAGTAGCACTCATAACAACCAGCTTTAAGTCTGGTCTATTTCTCAACACTTCCTTCAGAAGCCCAAACAGCACATCTGTTGCCAATGTTCTTTCGTGAGCTTCATCAAGAATTATAACTTTATACCTCTCCAGAAGAGGATCCGTCATTGCTTCTCTCAAAAGCATACCATCGGTCAGATACCTGCAATTCAGAACACATGGAAGTTAGAAGCCACATAAAGTTGGATCATACTTTCTGAGAGAAAATATAATAAATATATCTTGTCAGAAAGGACATGCATACTTCAAAACAGTTCTTGGACCACTACAATCCTCGAAACGAATGCTGAAACCAACTTCTTCTCCCAGAGTCACATCCATTTCCTCTGCAACTCTACGTGAAACCGACATAGCTGCCACCCTACGTGGCTGAGTACAAGCAACCATGTTCTTCCGCCGTTTATCAGGAGTATCTAAATCCACAGCTTCCAAGACAAATTGCGGAATCTGAAAACGCCATACATCGCAAGTTATATTCTTTAGCGCAGGGTGCGACACAACTAAATGAATAGACAGTAATTCCTAAACCAATGGCGACCTATTT
The DNA here is from genome assembly GCA_947646795.1 of Beta lomatogona. Taxonomy (NCBI): domain Eukaryota; kingdom Viridiplantae; phylum Streptophyta; class Magnoliopsida; order Caryophyllales; family Amaranthaceae; genus Beta; species Beta lomatogona. Next base: position 59,973 of record CANSNZ010000744.1, on the reverse strand, counting down.
TAAAAAGTAATAAAATGGAGCACCTAACTATCTTAAAAAAGGCTATTTGCAAAACGCAACCCACCTTACTAAAACACTTTCACCATCATTCCACACTAATTTTGTTCAAAATAAATTATGAGACAAGTTAAGCCTCTGCAAGTTCAAATCCTGAGCAATGACACCGATAAAAGTTTGACATCCTGGCGTGCATTTTACTCCCTCCGGAACCCAGAAGTACCACTAAGAATAAAAACAAGAACCAAACCATCTGAAGGATTATACAGCTACTTGCAAGTTGCAACTGTATCGCTTACAAGTGCTCCACACTTGACCATCTCCATTCTAAGTTTCCAAACAAAAACCCATATTTGATATTTCACATTATCTCTACAATGTGAATCGTATTCCAATTCATATCCAATATACCTATAAAATTTACCATAGAATCCACCCTCACAAATAAACCCATTCTAACAAGATAAGCATGTCATAAATACTGCACCATGTAACTCTAATTTACCCAATCAAACTAACTACAGAACATATTCTTACATTACCCAGCTCCAAAGTAAACAAAAACTATAGTTCACCATTTCAGCATATCACAATTACAACAAAATATGATTGCCAAAACACTAAGCTTCAATCCAAAATCACAACTAAATAATATATTTGATATGATAAGTCAGCCAGTCATAGACAACCCCACAATCTCCATACTATCCTATCCTACAAAACATTAACAAATACCCAAAAAAGATAAAGAGGCAAAAAATCCAATCTAGGGTTTCTAACATAAACACAAATTTCATCAAATCACAAATACTTAACATTGCAATTAATTGAAAAAACTCAAAAAAAAAACACACACACCTGAGTAGTTTTACCACTACCAGTTTCACCAACCAAAACAATAGTCTGACTGGTACTAAGAACCTTCAAAAACTCCTCCTTCTGCTGCCAAACAGGTAGAGATTTTCGCTTCTCCAAAATCTCGAAAAATCGCTGAGAAAAAGGTCTTCCATTCCATGGATTAACGGTGAGATTAGCGCCACCATTGTTCATCAACATCGAGATACCACCGTTGGATTTTGTTAATTTACCTGGAGCTATGGCGTTTTCGTCAACTACGTCGAACAAACTCACCTTCCTTTTTCTCTCTGTTCCCATCTGATTCAGATTCTTTTGAATTTGCAAACCCTAATTTTACCACCAATTCTCCCCAATTTTCGGATCCCAAACTTTTTGCGGGAGAGAGAGGGAGGGTTTCAGTGTGTTTTTGGGAGAATAAACCCTAGGAGAGAGAAAATATAGAAGCAGCTGTCGTAACTTTATATATGGGGTGAAAATAAGGAGGATAGAGTGTAATTGGAGAGGGAGAAGATTCTGGACTTCCGATTTCAGCCCTGTAAACGTCGGTTATTTATTTCTCAATTTCAAGGTTTTTTTAAATTTTGCAACCCTCCTGTACGAGCTTGTATAGGCGTCTCATCCTAAGAGGTCAAAAATCAAAATGGCCTCTTATTTTGGTATCTGGAGCCTGGAAGTACTAAAGTAAGAGTTATTTATTTTAGTATTACTGGTATCAAAACTCAAAGTTGATATCAAAGTAAGTTATAAGTATAACTGGTACCAAGGTTCAAAGTTGATACACCAAAGTTCACTTACATTTTGGGTACCAAAGTAAGAGTTATTTTTGGTATTGGTACCAATTTTACTAAGCTTTGGTATAAGTTGGTACCAAAGTTCAATGTCAGTTTTTTGTCTTTTTGCGCGAATTGTTAAAAATGCCTCTGTGAGAGGCTATTTTGGCCTCTTACAATGAGACGCCAAACACTTTCTCCTCATGTACTTCCATTGTTTTTTTTCATGCATTTTTCCCACTTTTGCAATTCTCTATTTTCTATTTTTGGCAATATATTCTCTATTTCTCTCTCTTAACACGTGGGTTTATTTTTTATCTCTCTCTCTATCACTCCTTCCTTTCCATTCATGACAAACGTGTTTTTATCCCTAATACCTTATCCTTAGACCTATAGATCTACCCCCTTAGGAATAGAATATGAGTGATAAGAGGTCATTGTATCCATGCCCCCATAGATGGATCATATGATAGATCTTATATTCAAACCCCGCAAACCCACCCTTCATCTCTCCAAACAAATGTCTCCTTTCTTTTACGTAAAGTCTTAAGAAAACGACCAGATCGTCAGACCATCGACTAGTGAAATAAAAAGTACGTTAATAGAAGTTACAAAAAGTAGTTGATAAGTTAACTAGTTACATATATAGACAAAGTTCTATAGATTTAAATAATTATAGTAAGATATATACTCAAAAAAAAAATTAAAACAAAAAAAGTCGATAGTTGGATGGATTGACAAAAAATTGGTCTTTCCACTTGACACAAGAATAGCTCTTTCTTTTATCGATCTTGATTTTTGCAATTTATACAAAAACATTGTTATCAATATAATATATTTTCACTGTTTTTTAATTTGCAACATCGAAGATTTGAAGTATGATCCAAAAATTTAGGAGATGAAAATGATAGAAAAAGACCCCATATACTAGGAGATTAAAAAATAGAATATATTGCTAAATATATCAAAGTTGTAAATGTAAACTCTTACGCCAATATTCCAACAAGAAACTGATTTCATATAGTTCCTGGAAAATTAAAGAACCTTGACAAAATCCATCCCACATACCCACTAATTTCCTGCGAAGGGAAGCGGGAAAGACAAGGTTTCGAATCTTGGTCTAAGAACTTACACTACACTACGGAGGCACGGGCCAAGAGATCATAACAGTAAAATCCTCAACCGATTTGCATTTTCAAGCAAGTAAAAAAAAGACGAATCTCATCAGGTTAAAAAAAGGAGTACGCCCGGGTGAGTCAAATCAAAAAGAAAGTCTAATTTTAGGAATTAATGGAGTGGACACAGCCACACTAGCATATGATCGATTATTCAACACATAATTGTCGAATTGAGCGCATTACAATACAGACTACCGCCACAAAATCATCCATCGGACGTTATACTTTTGTCATCCACGAGCACTCTGTTGAGAAATGAGAGATACTATATGTGACTCCAATAATCATGGTCATGAACTCATGACTCATCACTCATGATGATTGATGATATATAATATAACAAGATATAACCTTTGCTAACGTTAATTCTTAGTTGATGATGGTGACGAGGTCATTGCAAGTGATATGTGATCTGATCTACTAATACAAGTAAAAATTTATTAGATATATGAAGTATGTCACACCACTCCCAAAATACAAAGTGATACGAAAAATATATAACAAAACCTATCAAAATAATAGAGCAACATGCATACTATAAAATACTCATCACATTATGTCAAAACAAAGTAACCATATTTCATACTCCCTCCGTTTCTTTTTATTTTACTCACTTCACTTTGTGTAAGAACCAAGACGGAAGTACAGAAGTATGAGAGAGAAATTGAAAAGGTGGAGAGATAAATTGAAAAGTGAGAGAGAGAAACTAAAATATTAAAAAGTTGATGTCATGGGTGGAAAAAGAGGAGAAAGTAGATATGACATGTTACCAAAAATAGAAAAAGCAACAGTGTGTAAATAAAAAAAAAACAGACTACAAAGGAAAGTGTGTAGATTAAAAAGAAACGGAGGAAGTATGTTGAGACTTCTGACTGTAAAAGCATGTTTGGTTGTACTAATACATGACACTTAAAATTTTAACAAGTTGAAGCAATATAAGTACATGTTAAAATAATAAGAAGCATGATTAATTAGCACAATTGGTAAGTTTGCAGCCTCTTAGTGTCTAGATGACTAGATCGAGTCCTCGTGGGGACATCGGACATGGGTTAGAAGGACCATTAATGAACTACCGTGGAGCCTGAGATAGGAAGCCTAAAGTATTGAACAGGTACGTGGATCAACCTTTAAAAATAAAGAGTATCCCGGGCGATGCCTCGGGTTATTACTTTAACAATGATGTAATGTTGGATTAATGATTAAACTCTCATTTTTCATTTCAAATGTCAAGTGTTCGATACCTTGTAACTACACAATGTTATTTTCTTAATTGAGAGGTTTGACATGGAAATGGAGCACTTGCATTAGCACCTTAGAGGAGGTGCCACGTGACACATATACTTTCTTAGTAACGTCTTTTAATATATTAGTATAGATAGTATATATATTTATATTAAACTTTGAATTGAAACTTTTTACAAGAGGAATGAATGAATTAATCCTAGTAAAGAAAAACTTTACTAGCTTGTAACATGTACTACTTCTAAGCTAATTACACAACTCCATTGTTACCCGCCAAAATCAAGTACTTATCCTTCCTAGTCAATTTAGTGCACTCAAAACTAAGAGCCTCTCCAATCTCTCTTTGCACATGATTGGCAACATCAAACCTCGACTGGCCTTGATCTTGGCACGTCGACGATCCGGCGACGGCTCCGAGCAACCGGACAGTGTAGCTAGGGCGAGGGTTCATGAGGAAGAAAATAGGGTCCAAACATTTGAGACCACTAGCAGTAGTTCCATAAAACATGGTCACATGACAATCCATTGCCACAGGAATAATTTGGTCATTCATTTCAGCAAACAAAGGACTAAACCTTAAGAGATATGGTTCCCTACATGTAGTCCCTTCAGGGCAAACCACAAGATCCCCTTGAGTTAAGAGCTTCTCCATCATGTTACCATCTTGATCGCGATTTCGTGTCAATCGAACAGTCTTGATTGGTGCTAAGATCTCTGATATCCTGCTTAAGCTATAGGTGACTGCTGTGAGTGGCTTTTGAAGTGCATAAGATAGGTAAAGTGGATCCAATAATGTTCTATGGTTGCAAACATATAGTTGGCCCTTAGATGATTTTTCACCCTTAGATGATGTTGTTGATTTAGTTGTGGGGTGTGATAAAGATGATAATAACCTTATACCAGTAAATAATAAAATTGGAGTTGCTATTTTATGTGGGAGGGATAATGCAATAACACCTCTAAAAATGGCAAGGAATACTCCAAAAGGTAGCCATAAAAATAGGGCTAAAGTGGATATTGGTGTTGGTCTTAGAGCTAATCTTCCATCATGGAATATTAAGGGTTTTGGGTAATTTTCTCTTGGAAGATATTGCCATTTTCTCTTTGTTTCTTCACTTGTTAGATAAATCTCCTGCAATAATATATTCAAAGCAAAATGTTTAGACATTGAAGAAAATAGGAGGGGGGGGTTGGAGAATAATAATAAAAAATTAAGATTCTCCCGTCGCCGGTGAGAATTCCGGTTATCAACCTCATTTATGGTACGGACTGCACCTAGACCCGTACTTTGGGGTGTTCAGGCTATAAGTCTTAGTTGGGGCTGTTTGGTGCACCCGCGCTATAGTTCAGGGTGTTGATGCTAATTTTGCCTAAGTTTTATAGTAAGCAGAACTTGTTTGTCGTTCCAAAATGTTATGTTCTTAGCTATATTTTATGTCACAAACTCTTAAAGGTAGGAAAATCTTTCCTATGTAATGAAATTAAAAATTACGTAATAAAGTTTTTAGTATATGATATGATGATGACATAAATTTGAATGTAGAATAAGAAGAAAAATGCACAAATAGAAAATATGTTCAATAGCTTACCTTACAAAAAGAGAAGAATGGATGACTTAGGGAAGCTTTGGTGCCACTAATTCCAATAACATTTGAATTATCCAATATTTCACCATCTCCCAAAATGCTTTTAAGATCATTCACAACCATCTTCTTATTATCTTCCATTAAACCAATAAAATATCCATGAAAGACTTTTAGCTCTTTTCCAACAACATAGTCAACCTCTAAATACTCTCTCAAAAAACTTTCAACCATTACATGAGGCAAGTCACTAACACCCACTTTTCTCTTAAACTTTTTCACAACTTCAAACCCTTCTAAACCAACATCTTCAAGGAAAAACTTTGGCAAAATTGCCCTTCCCACCATAAACCCATCTTTCTTAATCCCAAAGAAACACACCATTACCATCATCTTCAACCCCATTTCTTTACTTAACAAGCAAGTAAAAGGGTACAAAATAAGAAGAAGCAATGCCCTTAAAAGACTCCCAGCTTCGAACGCGACGAGCATGAAGTAAGGGAACAAAGAAGATGATTTTAAGAATGTTTCTTCCACATTAAAGATCAAAGTTTGATCATTTTCATCACCATCATTAGTAGAGATTATCTCACTTGATGCAAGAAAAGAAGGCCATCTTTGAAGCTTAAGTTGGAAATTAGGATAAAGGACATTGCTGACTTTTCTATGGAGATATCTTGGGGTTTTAAAATGTTCATGAAGAATTCGAGAAAAGAAGAAAATAATAGCTCTAAACAAGGAAGTATATGTTGCCATGGAGTATATTTCTTGTAATATTATCTTTTGCTTTGGTTGTCAAAAGTGTAAGATAATACCCAAGTATTTATAGAGTTGAGACTTAAGAATAGAAAAAAGGGCCTTAAATTTTTTGGGTTATTACGAAAGTGGGATTATGAGAAATTGTGTCAAATGTGACGAGGTCCAGCTAGTAGGGCGGTGAAGAGTGTGACCCAATGTGAGTTTGCATTAAATGAATTTTCAAATGGGAATAGATTTGGTCACACATTTTAATTAGTTTACTCGGTTAATAGCACAAGTAGTAGTGAATACTAAGATCTAGCTAGTACTCGTTTTATATTTGGTCAAATTGTTTCCTAGGGGCTCCGAGTATCTCGCTTTCTGATCACCTAGTGTAATTTACAAGTGGGTACTACTACCGCCTACCATCTTGTTGGTTGTTGCCTTACTTTTGCTATCAAATTTGGATGCTAACTACCAAGGATGTCTTGGCCTAGTGGTTAAGATTGAGGTGCTGTGAACAATAGGTTACAGGTTCGTCGTTCGAATCCCCCTTTTTTGTACTTTGTACTGCCTTCGTGGCTCATATGGATCAAGAAAAAAAAATATTTGGATGCTAACTCTTAGAAATTGTCAATTCTAGCTAGAGAGTCATGATCCGATGTCTCCGGTCAATGCATGTCCGTGCCCTATATACATCTGATAAACGATAAACAACTGTTGTGAATTTGAAATTATTTTATAATGTAGTGTGAATTTCGTATAGAAAATATGCTTAGGGCATGTTTGGATTGATGGTATTGTATCAAGGGGTAATAAAAGTCAAACTGACAAAAATAATGGTAGTTAGGAATGAGAAGAATTACTGGTGATTTGTACATCTAAGTATGTATTTGTAAAAGTTATAAAAAGTTGATATTATGAAAATATTTATTGAAATTAATCCAACAACATTTTACATAATCATTTTTATTTTTATATATTAGTAAAAAAAATATGGTCAAAATGATGTGTGTGAATAGTACAAAAGTCAAAGTTTCGCACTTAAAAAAAAAAACAGAGGAATTAAGTTTTTTTTTTTTTTGAGAGAAAGAGGAATTAAGTTTTTAAAAGAGTTATTAAATTTATCTCACAACTAAAATAAACTTTGTAATTTTGTGTGTGTGCATTAAGGTCCATATATAGAAGGTTGTGATGTAGATGAAATTCGATCACATATATTAGTACCACCTCACAAACCCTTACCAACTAATTAAGTTAGACAACAGTACTCGTGAACTTTTCTATTATTAATATTTGTTAGGATATTAGAGATTTTAGGATATTCTCTTATTTATGGTTCTCTAATATCCTAATAATATTGGATATTCTTAGACTTAATCAAGTAGAGTCAACGAGTCAAGATAATGTAAACTCCATAAAAACAAAATTTTTTTTTGAGCAATTATCTCTCTATCATAAACCAATAGTGTCAACTAATAATAGTTTTCCTAGAAGAGAAGAATCATCACCGGTAGTCCGGCACTTCTCATGGGTGAGGAAACAACCCGCCTAATGCCTATGACATTTTACATCATCCCTCAATTTCCAAGGTTAGGCTGTGTCGTCAGTTAAGCTTCTAGTCTATTTAATACAACTATTATTACTAACTACGTAGTACGTACTCTATTCCCTCAAAAAAAAAAAAAACTAAGTACTCTATCACTCAGCATGATGTATAATTGGATGAGTGACTATTCATGTAATCATACGATCACTTAATATAGTCATAGTATATGACTGGAATGAGAGTGAGGGATAGCTTAGTGGTTAGTGCTTCCCTCCCGGTTTTAGGAGGTCCTGTGATCGATTCTCACCCTTGGTAAGTTGGGATCCCCTTTGTTCCCCCCAACTTGTCAAGGTTTCTCCTTACCTTATTAAAAAAAAAAATTTAAAAAAAATAAAAAAAATATGACTGGAATACATATATCAAACTTTGTAGTTAAAAAATCGTTTTTTTTTTGGGGGGGGGAGGTTGGTTTGAAGAGGTGGAGAAAGTTATTGAAACATTATGGACCATGAAATATTTTGTTAAGGAGAGGATAAAGTCCCAAAGCTCTATGGTGCATTCGAAAGAATCCAAGCTTACACGGATGTTGTCACCTGTTAGAAATGTGTATGGGTATAACAATGAGTAACAGGATATCAGAACTTCCAAGCACGTATTAGATACGCTTTCCTATAAGTTATTTACCGACCCACTAGGAACAACAGAGTATCACGGTAATATTTATGAGATACGAAGAAGAAACATTGAATCTTGGTTGTTAACAAGAAACAATCCCAACAAGAGTTTGTAATTTGATTTTGTTTAGAGAAAACATAAGAGAATTTCATTCTCTAAGCAAGTACAATGGGAATGATTTCTCGTTATTCTAACCCCATTCCATATGTGACATCTCCCTTTATATACTAGGGAAGACTCACAGAAGAAAAGACGCAACCATATACGAAAAGACACACACCATTTCACGAAAGAAATGCCTCGTCAGGAAAACTGATGAATAGGAGCCAAAAATAATTATGAAGTGCTTTTTTAGTCCTGGCCAAATGTTCGCCCCATCGCCTAAAAAAAATTTGAAATTTGGGTGGTGGCGGTGGGGCTGGAGGTGGGTGGCAATCGGGGTGGTGGTGGCAGGATGTGGTGGTTTGGGAAAAGAAAGGAAGGGTAAAGTTGAAAATGTTTGATGGGCTCGGGGCAATTTTATATGTCCTGCGCTCAAATCTGCCTACAAATTGATATGGACTTTCAACAAGTCAGGTTGCTTCTCCACCAAATCATTCACTCTCGAGCTAGACAAACTCAATCCACTTTCCCAGCATGACGCCATTAAAGGGCTATGGAGGGGCCTTGTACCCCACCGCATCGAAGTGTTTGTATGGACCGCACTCCTCGGAAAATATCAATACTCGGCATAAATTGGCATCCATAGGCATAATTCCGCTCGAAGAAGATCTCTGTCCTCTATGTGCATCATGTCAAGAAACAAGCGAACACCTCCTGCTTCACTGTGTTTTCTCTCAAAATTATGGGCTTGGTGGTTAGACTTGTGGCAAAGAAAATGGGCCCTTCCAAGAGCTCTTCGAGACGCCTTTGAGCAGTGGCATTGTCCAAGTAAAACTCCTTTTTTTAAAAAGGTTTGGACTGCTTGTTATTTCATCATAATGTGGATTGTGTGGAAGGAAAGGAATTTACGCATCTTTGGCAATTCAAGCACCTCAGTTAAAAATCTTCAAGATTTAATATTGCTTAGACTTGGATGGTGGATTTCGGGATGGCGTGAAGAATTTCCATACTCTCCCTTGGACATTCAGAATAACCCTGCTTGTCTCACTTGGAATGGCAAGCCCTCACAATCTCAATTGCAGGCCCGCAACCAATCTTCACCTCCCGTGATTTGGACCCCCCGACATGGGCTTTATAAAGTGGAATGTGGATGCTTCTGTTAATGTAACAGAAACATGTTCCGCAATTGGTTGTGTATTGCGAAATCACCTTGGAAATTTCATCTATCTGTTTTCCTCCCCCATTCCATTTATGTAAATTAATTGCGCGGAGGTCTTGGCCATTCATCGTGCAATTGCAATATCAGTATCAAGTGAAGTTCACAAAAAACTGCAAAGTAATCATAGAATCTGATTCTTCAAATGTAGTTTTATGGTGCAACAAAGGAGAACGGAGGTCCATGGAACATGAATTATCATCTCAATTTCATTAGAAACGCGTGCAAGAAAAGCTTGAGTATTTCAATCTCCCACAAGACTCGAAACTCCAATTTTGTGGCGGATTTCCTTGCAAAACAAGGGCTCCATCGCCAGTCGAAATTTATAACGTGGCTCTGATTTGATGCTCTAAGTCTCATTCCTTTTTCTCAAGTCGTTTATACTGAATGGGTCTTATTTGCCACTTCCAGCCAGATTCAGATGGGCATGAATTTTAGTGGATGTCTGATTGTGAGTTTGGCAAATATAGCCACTGTATTATGGAAAAGGGGAGTCATGATAAATCCATATCAGATATGGGCAACTTTGCCCATATCAGCAATATAAAATTGAAAAAGTAATGTTGTGAAAAGCTGTAAGTACAAAAATAATGTATTAAATTCAAAAAACATATTATATTGAACTTTTTGAATTTGAGAAAGGGAATAGAAGGGGAATGGAAGGGAATGGGAAAAAGTGACTTCCCCTCTCTCTATCCTCTACTGCAATTGACTTGACAACAGAAGCCAGGTGAACAAAATTTCTTACGTTCACTTTATGCAAATTAAGGGGAGAAATAAAAACCAAAATGAAGTGGGAAATTAATTAAGTGTTGTTGAATTGTGGAAAAAAGGTCTCCCCATTGTTGTGGTTTTGCTGATATTGCGGAAATTTGGAGAAGACAACTGGGCTTTCATGGAGGTGGAGAAAACCTTAACATTTAATGTGATATTAATAAGTAATTTAGCACGTGTTTTGTTAAAAAAAAGACATGAATTTAAAAATAAAAATAAAAGACATGAGTGGCGGTGTTCACATGAACATCATTTCTATCATTTTTGACAATATATGGCAACGCACAAACACAATATGTTACTACATTGTACATAACATTTTCGAACTTATAAAGTAAAGCCTCCTTAACACAATCACATATGTTGTTCATAATATAGCATAACTGATAAACACAATACCATGCCTTCATTTTCATGAGTTAATAAATCGATACTAATAACACTAAGGTACTAAACATTTGAATGAAAAAATGTTCACATGAACACCATTTATATCAATTTTGATAATACATGACAATGCAGAAACACAATATCTTGTTGACAAACACAGTACGATGCATTCAATAGTTAACATACCGATACTAATTACACTAAACACATGCATGAAAAATTTAATTAACGGTTGTCAGTTTTTTATACTCCAAAACCATCATTTCTTCAAGAAAATCAAAACCTTCATTTCTTCAAGAAAAACAATATCTAGTAGTGTATACTCTTAATTTGTGTGACTTATCATCCAATAAAATCATACATATACTAATAAACCTTATAACAAGTATAAATTACCCAAAACGATTAAAAGTTAACGCATATTTGTTATTTTTTCACATCTAAATGATTGACTACTAATAACACTATTTTAATGTCACATTAATAAGTAATTTACGACGTGGTTTAGTAAGAAAAAAGGCATGCGTGGAAAATGTTAACATTAACACCATTTCAATCTATTTTGACAATACATGACAATGCAGAAACACAATATGTTGTTGACAAACACAATACGATGCCTTCATTAGTTACCAAATCGATACTAATTACACTAAACACATGCATGAGAAAACTTAATTAATGGTTGTCAGTTTTTTATACTCCAAAACCTTCATTTCTTCAAGAAAAACAATATCTAGTAGTGTATATTCTTAATTTGTGTGACTTATCATCCAATAAAATCATACATATACTAATAAACCTTATAACAAGTATAAATTACCCAAAACGATTAGAAGTTAACGCATATTTGTTCTTTTTTGCACGTATAAACGATTGACTACTAATAACACTATTTTAATGTCACATTAATAAGTAATTTACGACGTGGTTTAGTAAGAAAAAAGCCATGCGTGGAAAATGTTAACATTAACACCATTTCAATCTATTTTGACAATACATGACAATGCACAAACACAATATGTTGTTGACAAACACAATACGATGCCTTCATTAGTTACCAAATCGATACTAATTACACTAAACACATGCATGAGAAAACTTAATTAATGGTTGTCAGTTTTTTATACTCCAAAACCTTCATTTCTTCAAGAAAAACAATATCTAGTAGTGTATACTCTTAATTTGAGTGACTTATCATCCAATAAAATCATACATATACTAATAAACCTTATAACAAGCTAAGTATAAATTACCCAAAACGATTAAAAGTTAACGCATATTTGTTCTTTTTTCACATCTAAATGATTGACTACTGATAACACTATTTTAATGTCACATTAATAAGTAAATTACGACGTGGTTTATTAAGAAAAAAGGCATGCGTGGAAAATGTTAACATTAACACCATTTCAATCTATTTTGACAATACATGACAATGCGAAAACACAATATGTTGTTGACAAACACAATACGATGCCTTCATTAGTTACCAAATCGATACTAATTACACTAAACACATGCATGAGAAAACTTAATTAATGGTTGTCAGTTTTTATACTCCAAAACCTTCATTTCTTCAAGAAAAACAATATCTAGTAGTGTATACTCTTAATTTGTGTGACTTATCATCCAATAAAATCATACATATACTAATAAACCTTATAACAAGTATAAATTACCCAAAACGATTAAAAGTTAACGCATATTTGTTCTTTTTCACATCTAAATGATTGACTACTAATAACACTATTTTAATGTCACATTAATAAGTAATTTACGACGTGGTTTATTAAGAAAAAAGGCATGCGTGGAAAATGTTGACATTAACACCATTTCAATCTATTTTGACAATACATGACAATGCAGAAACACAATATGTTGTTGACAAATACAATACGATGCCTTCATTAGTTACCAAATCGATACTAATTACACTAAACACATGCATGAGAAAACTTAATTAATGGTTGTCAGTTTTTTATACTCCAAAACCTTCATTTCTTCAAGAAAAACAATATCTAGTAGTGTATACTCTTAATTTGTGTGACTTATCATCCAATAAAATCATACATATACTAATAAACCTTATAACAAGTATAAATTACCCAAAACGATTAAAAGTTAACGCATATTTGTTCTTTTTTCACATCTAAATGATTGACTACTAATAACACTATTTTAATGTCACATTAATAAGTAATTTACGACGTGGTTTATTAAGAAAAAAGCCATGCGTGGAAAATGTTAACATTAACACCATTTCAATCAATTTTGACAATACATGACAATGCAGAAACACAATATGCTGTTGACAAACACAATACGATGCCTTCATTAGTTACCAAATCGATACTAATTACACTAAACACATGGAAGAGAAAACTTAGGGGTCGTTCGTTATCGTTTTTTGTTTTCAGTTTTTAGTTTTTTTTAAAATCAAAAACAAAAATATGAAAACCAGAAAAAGTAGTTTTCAGTATTCCGTTGTCAGTTTTCAAAATTGATATTATTGGTATAAGTATGATTAATTTTAAGTTTATTGTATCCCTTATATCATATGACTTTTATATTCATAAAACCAAAAACTGTAAACTTACAGCGATGCCGAACGGGCCCTTAAATAATGGTTGTCAGTTTTTTATACTCCAAAACCTTCATTTCTTCAAGAAAAACAATATCTAGTAGTGTATACTCTTAATTTGTGTGACTTATCATCCAATAAAATTAACATATACTAATAAACCTTATAACAAGTATAAATTACCCAAAACGATTAGAAGTTAACGCATATTTGTTCTTTTTTCACATCTAAACGATTGACTACTAATAACACTTTTTGAATGTCACATTAATAAGTAATTTACGACGTGGGTTATTAAGAAAAAAGGCATGTGTGGAAAATGTTAACATGAACACCATTTCTATCAATTTTGACAATATATGACAATGCAGAAACACAATATGTTGTTCACAAAATAGAGGAAAGGAAACGATAAACACAATACGATACTTCATTTTTTTAAATACGAAATGATTAGTTCACATATTCATAAAACCATAATTATATAAAGTACTTAAAATTATCCATACAACCATTACAATGCTAAGTGAGGTACTTAAAATTACACTTGCATTAGGTAGATCATTACAAAAGAAAGCAATCCGAAGCGCAAAATACCACGAACATGTCATCGTTATCCATTTCGCTGTGAACTCTTCCTCCACCACCCCGACTTGCATTAAACCGTCGGCTACAATTATGAAAAAAAAATTGTTAGAATTAAAATATAACTCATAATCTTAAAAATAAAGACAATATGTAACTCAAATTACATACAATTAAAATTAATATAGTAATACGATCCAAATTCTCATACCTAATATCCTTCACCATGTCTTTGTCACCAAATGAGAAGGTGTATTTTGAACCACCCACTCCAGATGAAGGTGTAGCCCACGTAGATGTCGTCGGACTGCCAAATTGTTCATATATTTCTGAAATGACATCTAGGTTTATACTACTACCTTCCTCATCACCTGCATATATAATAAGTATCCATTATAGGCCGATTGTGTATGAATGCATGAGACAAACAAAGACATGTAATCAGCACAACATACTTGGTCGAGTTCCGTGAAGGACTTGTTCGGGGGAGTTTATGACCCACTTCTCCAAGCAAAGTTGGCCCTTGATCTTTAGTAAAGCCTTCATGGGTCGAGTCCTCTCCTTCACACAAGTAAAGTTTAGTCTAGCAATAAATGTGTACTTTATTCCTTCATTATTTACAAGTTCACTCTTACTACCACAACGTTATTATTACAGTATAATTTCATTCAATCCCGTCAACTTTAGTACAAGTTGAATTTTATTTACAAATTGTCCAACTCTATGTTCGGTTAAACATAAATTATTTTCACTCGATATTATTTATCTCTGAGATTAAGTTATAAAAAACTATGAAAATGAACTTGTAAGAGAATGAGGCATTATACTTTGCTGGGTATCAGTCGTTTTTTCCTTTTCACCTTCCTGCGCAGATGGTCCTTCTCCTTCATGGAACACTTCATGAGTGGACTCCTCTCGTTCACCTTGTGGGACTTGTCCTGCATACAATCGTATCATGTCTTCATATCTTATATTTTTCAAATAGCTTCTAAGTATACTATATTGCTCACCTTCATGCGCATATGATCCTTCTCCTCCATGGAGCATTTCATGAGTGGATTCCTCCTCTCGTTCATCTTGTGTTCCTTGTACTGCAAACAGGCAAATCATATGTTCATACCTTATATTTTTGAAATAGTCAAATCTAATTCACAAAAGAAATACAACCATATAATGGTATTCATAAAATAATGACAAACAAGATGAAAAAAGATGCGACAGATTAAGAATGCAAATGATTCCATTTGTGTCAAAGAGATCGAATTACTACTATTTAGGCTATAAGAAACATGAAACTCAGCCCACCACATGCAAATGATTCTGAAATTATAAGTCTAAACTCCACACATGCAAATGCTAGTAACAAATTACTCTACATATCATCCAACACAATAAGACAACAAATTCAATGCACCTGCAGTGTCCAAAGAGATGGTCAATGCAGGGAGTTGAATCAAGAAATAAGACATGATCCTACAGTTAAAAATGATAACAAAAACGGCTGAAAATTGCATGACTCCTCCAAATCAGCAGAAAAACGGCGACAACAAATTCAGCGAAAATTGCATTGGAATTAAACCCAAGAAATCAACCACAAAACCCACAAGACATGCAATTTTCATGAATTAAACCCATGAATTAAACCCACGAAATCAACCACAAAACCCACAATACATGCAATTTTCATGAATTAAACCCACGAAATTTCATGATGTAACCCACGAAATTTTCAAGTAATTAAACATACCTTCAATTCACGATAAACACCGTTAATTCCTGCCTCTTTCCGGCGAATTTTCCGGCATCAAACGTTATAGCTCCGGTGGGTAGGTTGGAGAGAGGATGGCAGGGTTGAAGAGTGAGGTTGAAGAGCGAGGTTTGGAGAGAGGATGGCACAATTTTCAAAATTATTATTAAACTAGCTTATGGAATGAGAGGGAATACTCCATTCCCCTGCTTTTACATTCCTATCTTACTAAATTACTTGAATTGACAAACTTACCCTTGATATGGGCAAAGTTGCCCATATCTGATATGGATTTATCAGGACTCGGAAAAGGGTCAGAAAGTCTCCTCATCTTTGGGTGTGTTTGATTTCCAACTGCAGTCTTAAAGTCTAAGCAATATGTATGTATGTAGGGGCTACCCCAAAGTTGGAATGTTGCTTCTTTAATCTTTGAGCATGATTTGTAATACTGTTTCCAATGTATTATGGAAAGGGTCAGAAAGTCTCATCATCTTTGGTGTGTGTTTTAACACTATGAAAGTTTATTTCTTAATTGAAAGAATACCCAAATATAAGTTGATGTTTTCTTTCTCTCTCCTATGATTAAATGAAATAGAATATTTGAATTATCAAAAAAGAAAATCAAGAAGTTTTGGAAGCGATGTTTAGCATTCCAGCTTTTAGGATGTTCATATGTATATCTGTTAATTTCTGCAGGTCGGATTTTACAATAATGTGTACATTCTAATTGATTTCAAAATTGGTTTTCTCAACTAATCTTAGGCTTATAAATAGGATGTTTATAAAGGTTTTTGTCATATACTCATATGTATGTTATTGTGTGAGTACATGTCTTAGATTTGTGGCTCTAAATGATTATATTATAGATAAATTTTTGGACTTCCTAAGCATTCTCCATATATGTTTTGTTTATTATTTTCTTGTTTGTTATTTTCGCATTATTATTCATATTTAATTGCACAATTTTGAGATCAGCACAGAAGAATAGACATTTTAAAAAGGGTTGTTTTTTAGTTCCCTTATTTGACATTCTTGCCAAATGTCCAAATCCAATAAATCTTTTTAAACCAAACATAGAAGAGTATCATATCTCCTTTCTCTTTTTTTTTCTTAATAAAATTATTTCCTGTTAAACACACTTATATATTATGAAATTTGAACACGCTTTTAAGTTAAGTATGAGATGTCATCCTAAAAGCAATTATCAACAAAATAATTATGTATTCTCATTTGACCAATATGTGACAACTTAATCGTTATTTGCTCACACACATAGAGTCTCTTTATATTTGAAGGTATAGGTTATGGCAAAATTAATTATTATGAACAAATTTATCTCGAAGTTTTATAACAAGAACTTCAACAGGACAATCATTAGTTACGAATAACTCCAAACTTGATACATGAATAACCCAAAACTTGATCATGAGTTATTCGACTATATCTCCCTCCATATCGAAGTATGATATAGGGCATTAATGTTATTTATGGTCAACCTTCAACCAAGAATTTCTTCAAAATTATATTAATTAAAATATAAAGAATAAATTGTTAGATTTATAATAAAAGCTTTTATTGGACATTTCTTTAATAATAGTATTCATTAGTTAAAAAATCAGAGAAATGGTCAAGTTTGATAATCAAAGAGTTGGTATCTTATATTATGAAAATATGAAAAAGAAGAGATTATTAGTATAATATAATGGATATGGTAGAGTCAACTTGAATATTTCCTTTACAAAGATACTCGATCACTTTTACGCCGCAAGAGTATCATTGGTGATTGTAGAGGTGATAAAAAAAATTTGCCCATTAACCGGGCCGGGCCCAAATCCGGGCCAAAAAATTGTGCCCAAAGCCCGTTATTTCGGGCCGGGTCGAGCGGGCTTTTTCGGGCCAAAACGGGGCGGGCCAAAAAATTAGACTAAAACGTCTTTTTTGGCTTGTCCAAAGCCCGCCAATAAAAAATAAAAAATTGGGCTGGCCCGCGTGCCTAAGCCAGCCCAAAAACCGGGCCGGGCCCGCGGGCCGGGCTGAAGTTGATCAGCTCTAGGTGATTGATAGGTGAAGTGGTGATGAGGAAGAAAGTAAATTTGATTATTGTAATTGATGCATGTGCTTAGCTTGCCCCATGTATGGAGCTAGAGCATTTTAATGCCTTGTCCCTCGTAACGTACGTACGTTCATGATGAAGGCTACTTAGTTTGTTAAGATGAATTTAGAATAATATTGAGGATCACCATGCAAGAGTTTCACAGCTTGAAGCAATGTATCTTTTGAAAGCATTAATTTCTACCCATATTCTTCCCATAAACTATACGATTTACTACTTTAAAGATCGTCCCTTTCTCTTCCTTGAAGTTTTTTGGGAATTAATAACGTAGTACATCTTTAGTATATATAGTATGTAAAAGGATTTTGGTTAGCAAATCAAACAAATAGATAACCCTACGATTACATATAATATGATTTGAAACTGAAATCAGCAATTCATTTATATGGATATGGTTGTCAGTTGTCACCATAGTGGGAACCAAATGTTGTTTCATGTTATTCCCCCGTTTTAAAAAGTTTTTCCTACTTTAATCAATGATATTTCATAAAAAGATTTGAAGATTAAAGGGAAAAAAGGGAGAAATTAAAAGTTCTGCCTATAATTTCGTTATAATAAACCTTTTTGCTATCTCTAAAATATGACAATTGATAACCGTAGTTCAAAAGAAAAATTAAAAAGCAATTTTGAAATGGATGAACACTATATATGCAATATTGAAAATTTTGCACTATTCAAATGCTAACTTTAATCGTGTTTCGATGCTAATACATGAAAACTATATGCTATCGTGTAATATGTTGTTGGATTAATCTTCAAATTAAAGAAGTGCATGGACATATGTAAAAGTTAACTTATTGCATGTATTAAAAAACAAATGTAGGGTCCGTTCTGTTCAACTTATTTTAACTTATATAAGATTTTATAAGATAAGATAAGATCAGATAAGATCAGATAAGATAAGATAAGATAATATAAGATAAGATAAGAAAAGATAAGATCAGATAAGATAAATAAGATGTTAGACACACACAATAAACTATCTTATAAGATAAGATAAGATAAGATCAGATCAGATAAGATAAGATAAGATAAGATTTTATAAGATCTTATAAGATAAGATAAGATAAGATAATATAAGATAAGACAAAATAAGTTGAACAGAACAGACCCGTAGTATATCAATATATTGCTAAACCACTTATTACTAGCTATGAGATGTGTCGTCTGAATTTTCTAAACCATGTATATGGTCACTAGCATCTCTTGTCGTTAAACTAGTTCAACTTAGCAGGTCAATTTTGAGCATAGAGGCGAAAGTATATATATATATATATATATATGACAAGGTCGTACGTGCATCAAAGACCCCCGACCCTCAATAATATATCAGCCACTACTAGATATATAATGATCCATATTAGATGTGATTGTCGTTGTTGTAAGAGGAAGAAAACTTAGAGCATGTTCGGTTCAAGTCATGGAATGAAAAGGGAACAAAATCAAATAGATGGTGGAATGGTAACAAAACTTGTTACTTTATTGAGTATTTGGTATAAGTTTTGAAATGGAAAAGAAAAGGAAACGATTACCACCAACAAGTAGATTTTGTTACATGAGGGGAAGGGAAGGTCAAAAACTAGAAGAATTTATTACCACCAAGTAATGATAATGGATAGATCATGAGAGATTAACCAAAGTACCAAACATGCTAAGATGAAATGGAATAGTTATTTTATTCCGTTTCTTAGAGCCCAAAAATGTTGAACCAAAAACATACTCTTAATGTGTAACTCTTATTACAAAGTTATAAAAGACTATATGATCTTCTCCATTCTCAAACCATGGAGATCCGAGATCGTACATGCATGCATCTGATGCATGCTTATAATGAAACAACTAATATTATCTAGGTTATGGTACTATGGTAGTATAGGTCCAACACGTACGTACATATTGATGGTGGTATACATACTTCGATGCTTATAATGGGATGGACCTCAGTATCATACCTTAGTTGATTGCGATCATATCTTTGATTTTTGAAACCACTGTGATAGATCAGAGGTTTACGCAAACTAAACTGATTTTTCAGGAATTGTTGCTCTTATCTTATTTTTATTATTATTACTGCACAATGCACACTACAAGTCAAAGAAAAAAAAAATTGGGGAGGATGGAGTATGTATGGGTACTCCCAAGTTCATTCTCGGACACATTACTTGGGGCCGACATTAATAACTTAAGACGCGATGTCACCGAGAGAATCCGAGTCATCCCTAACATCAAGGCGGAAATGGTTATCCCGGCCACTATAAAGAGCAAATTAAGGAATCTTTCCTCCAGTCAGACTCATCACAGTCATACACGTGTCAAAGGATTACGCACCCTGTCAGATGAATAGTACTACTATAAATAGCCAAATGGTACTATTCTGCAGGTACATTCTCTCACACTACTTTCTCTCTCTCTTTCAAATCCTTATCGGACATACACTGACTTGAGCGTCGGAGGGGGTTTCCTCGCATCCCCCCGAGGGTAGTTTACGTTTTTCTTCCTTGCAGACTTCCAGTCCCGAACGCCCACTCAAATACTAACGGACAACTCTGTGTCCGCTAACGTTTCTACACCGAAACAGAGTACTTTGGCCGGTGGAACATGGTGATAATGAAATGGACATATCATTCTAACAATAAGTACATAACTTCAAAAACATGCATGCATATAAGTGTATGTCCTTAGTTTCGACAAAGTCAACGCGTCCTTTGCCTTAATTTGATACTAGGACCCGCTTATAATGTATCTGACATTGCTCATTGGCTTCACATTGTTATATTTATGGCCCAAAGCTTGTTCTAGAAATTTCATTTCATGTTTCGAAGCAAGAACGTTTGATTTCACTTGCAATGGATGAACTTGTCAATGATTCATGAATGAACTTGGATAAGATTGTCAACCTCATGACATTAGTGATGATTCTCATCAAGATCTAGCTCTTAGAAAAACTTCTTTGAATTGGACTTGTGTTGTCCTTTTCGGTTTGGTCAAACTAATATTTGATGGTTTTGCGACTTAGATCGAATTAAAATTTCTTAAGGGCATCTAAAATATATCACGTGAGAAATTCGTTTAAGCAAAATAATGAACTAAACATATTGTCTTTAAATAAAAAGGAAGGCATAGGCATACACTTTATATGCGCATATAAGATCCCTCATAAATTATGAATTTTCATATTTCTACTATATTCTTGAAAATTCAGTTGAATTCCACTATATATATATATATATATATATATATATATATATATATATATATATATATATTGTATTGTTGACCAACAAATTAGAAATTAGCTCCTTCCCAGAGGATATGCTAATTTCGGAAGTTATTGTATTGATCTCAAGACTCAAGTACATAAAATTAATCACCTTTTTAGTATGTTAAGTGATACAAAAGTATGTCGCAGCTTATTTTAAGAGATCTGTTTTCATGGGGTTATAATCTATAGCATTACTATGGCGTATTATTGATAAAGCTTAGAGCCCGTTTGGTATCGCTGTAGTTTTCCAGTTTTTGGTTTTATAAATATAAAAGTCATATGATAAAAGGGGTATAATAAACTTAAAATTAGTCATACTTATATTAAACAAATCAATTTTGAAAACTGACTGAAAACTGGAAACTAATTGTTCTAGTTTTTATTTTTTTGTTTTTGGTTTTAAAAAAAAAACTGAAAAATTGAAAACATAAAACAATAACGGACGATCCCTTGGGCCCGTTCGTTATCGTTTTTTGTTTTCAGTTTTCAGTTTTTTTGAAAACTAAAAACCAAAAACAGGAAACCAGAAAAAGTGGTTTTCACTTTTTAGTTGTCAGTTTTCAAAATCATCATGTTCCCAATAAATTTGACTAATTTATTATTCATTATAGGACATATATCATATGACTTTGAAAATCAAAAAACCAAAAAACAGAAAAACACAGTAGTACCGAATTAGTTTTTCACTTTTTCTTTAGAAATGAGTGGTTAAATTTGGTGTTGATTAGTATAATCGTTGCGCGTAGAATCTTCATAGTTCAAATGCATTTCATACTTTGCTAGCATAGATTCTTTATAGCCAACCATTTTCTACGCAAATGTTAATTATTGTCAAATGTTAATTATTGTCCAACAAAAGAAAATTGACTTCTCTGGCAAAATGACAGCTGATGGACGAGGAATTAGTATAAAACCTGTACCAAGTCAATTTACCAAAATATCTCCAAATGTTCACCTATTTAGAGGACAGTTTCTCAAATAATGTTTGTAGAAAAATATCTACAATCATACAAGAATAGTTGCATAGAACTGATCCCCCCATTTTACCCTTACCTTAAACCGGTGCTAGTATTCAGACACTAGAACAAAGAATAAGTATTGAGACACTAGAAGTCTAGAACAAAGACAATCGGAATGTTGCGTAACAAGGTGAAGTTTTCTGGAACATAAAACTGCAATACAAAACGCTCCATAATAACCACATTGAGCAACGAATGAATTTCGAGTCATATCTCCTACAAAAAAGTGGTCTAACAGATTTCCGGCACCAGCTTGCCTTCCAAACAGCTGCATTAGCTAAACGCCTAAACCTTTCGCCATACTAGAAAATACGACAAGGCATGAAAATCCTAATAGCTACTAATGGGGGAAAAAGATGGAAATTGGAATGGAAGGCTAAAAAAAATTGCTCCTTGATCTGAATATCGGAGTCTGGATAAGACACGGTTCAAGTCATGCAAATACCTATACATCCTCCCAGATATGCTCTATGAATATTTACAAATGAGCAGAAGTTTGGAAGAAAAATGAAAAAATTGATCAGAAGTTACAAAAAAATCCATCTCTCAGAAAGTGAAGTGTCAGATTAGCCTGATGATTCTAAGAACGAATTTTTACCGGGCATCCCTGCCTTCTTGCTCCTGGGGACTAAATCCGGAAGCCAGCTCCGAGGAACTACATTAAGAAGACAGAAACAGAGTTGAAACACCTTTTAACTAACATATGGAGCATATATAGTAAAAACACGAGTAGAATGACTAACTCACCTAGGAGGCAAAGAAATGGGATGATTCATCTCATTCGTAGGAGCATTGTTGAAGAGTTGAATTGAAATTAAACCCTCATTTGCTGTAGCCGGTGCAGGAGACCCCTGAAACTTCTTAGCAAAGTTATTTCCGGAGAATACACCTGCAAGATCAAATCCTAGTGATGTTTAAGAATAATTCTCAGTTGCTTAAGCGACTGAACTTTGTAGTCATAAGAAGAATTCTTCTGGATATAAGTTGCTAGTTAAATTTGAAACTATGTTACTGGGGCCTGATACTCGTATTTCAACACGAGTACGTGTCCAACTCTCCAACTCAGATATTTTATGAAAATAATGAAGTGTTGAAGTGTCCATATATGTCTAAGTGTCGAGGATCCGACACAGTTACTTGAAATAAAAAGTAATAGTCCGAGTAACATAGGTTAAAAAGTTTTGAAGTCAAAGCGAACAGTCTAAAGTCCACCAAAGGTTAGGAAGAACCAAGACTTCACAAGAAAACAGATGGCAAGAACAAATATTATAATTTCAAAAGCAATACACGACCTAATTGTTCACAAAAGGGAGGTTAGTGGCAGAAGCAATACATGATACATCAGCCATACAATGAATGGGAACTTTCAGATACAAAAAATGAGGAAGGGCATAGGAATAGAAGAAGCTGGAATTAGAGTTGATGAGCATATACAGGTTCATCTGTCACATAGACGTGCCTATGGCATCAAATATGAGAACTCATATAACCTGAAAATTGGAAAGAAATACACATGTAACACAATTGTGTTGTAGTAGTTCAAAATAGTTAAAATAATAAGCTAAAGGCAGAAGAAAAAGTTTGCTACCATGGAGGCATAACACAGAAACAGATTAATATATGCCAGACTACAATAATAAGTGCAAGTAAGAACATCTCCATAAATAAATAAAAGCACTTTACACAACAGTAGTATGACCTATCTTTACCTAAACAAAGGATTTAATTGTGGAAACAAGTTCTCTAAACTGGAATAGATACAATATTACATCCTAAGACATCCTCGAAACTAACATGGTGTGAATGCAGGAGTTAGGATACAATGACTGGCAGATGACGAATTCAATTTTACAGTAGATGCTGGTATGAACTCTGGAGTATTATAGAGGATAAAGCACAAATGGCTACTTCTCTATCTAACTCTGTATTGACAATATCGTCCTTGCGTATCTAACCCAACTTGGGTTTAATATGGGTACTGATATCAATACTCAATACATAGGATGTTAGATGGAGAACTATTTTGCCATTTAGCTAGACACATTTTTTAAGCTTCAACAGAATTCTTGTCTAATAAACAAATCTCTATGTGACCAAACAGAAATTTCTAACAACAATACATATCAAAAACTTCCACAGGTAAACAAACAACAATAAAAGTACACACAGTTTCAGGAAATGATGCAATATACAGACAGAAGGCATGAAAGTAAAACGACATGATTACTCAGCCCTAATAACACCAACTACCCATTAGCATGCAATATCCTTCATGATCCTCCCACGACTACAGGGACATTTTGAGCGACAAGTGTTTAGTGCCTCTTTGAGGTGTTTAGTGCCTCTTTGAGTAAAGTCTTTTCTTACTCTCTAGCATTGCCTTGACATATCAAAATCCATCTTTGGTCCCAATCTCACATTAGATATATTCAGTAAAATAAAATTATATTTTTCATAGACATCAACATTCAAGTCTCTTTTAAATGTGCATTGAAAACAAAAAGGCTTAGTAAGTTCAAACCAGTACAACTAAGAAACTTATTTTGCATTATTATAGAAGAACATGCTGCAGAGTCCAGAAATTCAACCAACATACCTTGAAATACTATTATAAGGAAGAAGAGAACAGTTATCACCATTGCAGTTACACTGCTGCTTGGAGATGGCCGCTTGGCATCTTTCATCTTCTTAAACGCTTTAATCCGTTCAATTCTTGCACGCTTCCTAGCAGCAAGCTCCGAAAGCTCCTTCACCAACTTTAGGTCCGATGCAGTCAATGATGGACCTTTAGGAGGTCGCGGTGGTTTGGAAGCATTTTTCGAGCTCGGCTTTTTTCGATGCTCATTTAAATTCCTCTTCTCTAAAAGAGCTGCAAGATCTCTAACTTCTTCACCTCCCAAGCTTTTGTCAATGACCAACTCTACTCCTTGACCACCAACATCATTCAATTTAGAGAAACTATCGTTTGAGTCAATATCGATCACACCGCTTGTCAATCCATAACTTAAAGCCCCGTTGTGGCCCCTACTCAACGCTTTTCTCCCTCGACTATTACCAGAAACAGCATCCCCACTTCCCTCTTCCTCTGAGGTAGTACCACCACATTCAATATCAATCAAAAACTCCCCTTCTCGAGAAGCCATATGGCACTAATATAACGTCGTATTAACACCTAAATCTTCCTCTTATATATCATAAATAAATCTGAAAGTACTCAAACTAAGGCTTATAGTTCCAATAGAGACTCAAATTGTCAAATGAAATTACAGCCAAGTAATTATATAAAGTGGTAATCCTCTCACTTGATTCCCAAGCTTAATTGCCTTATTCAAGAAATGAAATGCACAATTTCTTTTTTGACAAAAGCTACTTAAATCAATCAAGAAATTTGAGAAATCGACCTCAAACTTTGGCTGATGATTCTGAAAGACAACCCTGCACCTCTAACCACCCACAATCTGCAAAAATATCAACCATATCATAAAAAACACACAATATAACACCAAAAAGTATGAACTTTCAGCAGAAAATCTCATTTATAAACAAGAAAAAAAAAACACAACTTTTCATTTAATTGTACTATATATTTCCTACTGTTATGCAAACACTAATACAAACATACAACAGAAAACCTAACCCAGAACAAAAATAACCCCCATATAAATAACAAAATGACACCCAGAAAAGAGCACACATACATACATACAAAAAATTTATCTTTAAGAGCAAATAATGAAAATAAGCATCAAAATTAAAAATGGGTAAAGTATAAAATCATATGAAGAAAATAAATAACAACCCAGAAAAAAAAAATAAAAAAAAACTACCAACCTCAAAGAGAGCAGGGAATAAAAACCCTAGATCACAGGCGAAAGAAGCAAAAACAAAATCAAAGATCTTTTTGAAACAAAGGATGCCTAAAATTAAGGAACAAATTATTGGACATGAAATTAGTTTCTCCAAAAATTTAGCTCCTACCCACTTTCAATTTCTCCTCATTTATGCGAAAATTCAAGCATAGAGCCAAAAATAAAATTCTTAATTGGGTTAAAATCATGTTATGGATAAAATCAAAATGTGACATAAAAGGACAAAAAAAAATTTTGAAACTTTTGTACCTTTTAAATGAAATTAAGAAAGAATTGGATAATTACAAGACGACTATGAAAACAACAACCCACAAAAAAAAAAGAAAAAGAAAAGCTGTGGGTTTTTTTTGGTGTTTGATGCTTCATTGGTTTTGAGGGGAACGTGTCAGGGTCCGCATAAATTTGTTGATGGCCGAACGAATAAAATAAATACTAGCAAAGGTTGAATATTAGTGGACGTGTCAACTGTCAACGGCTAGCAATTAATAGATTTTAAAATGATATAAACATGTATATTACCCATAAATAATGTTAATAATATAACACACCGTCTAACTTATAAAGTGACTTGGAAACCTGTTAATGCGGAAGCGGTTGCTTATTATAATGGTGTTCTTATAATCAACGAGATACATGTCTCTCGTCTCATTATTGAAGGTGGTAATCTTGTGGTCAGAAACATATTTTGAGGTTTATATCAATGTTTTTGGAGTGTTCGGCTCACTTTGTTGCAAATATGACGTTGAACATTAATGTTTATTTTAAAAGAGACTTTTTTTTTCTTAATACGTTAGATTAGAATTTTCCCTTGAGAGAAAAGTCTCCTAATCTTTCCTTGGACATTTTTTAAAAAATTAATGATGCAATATTACAAATAACTCTATATAATTATCATCTTATAAAGTAATTATTATCAATATGTCTATGTATGTATAATCATTAACCTCATTAACACTAGTAAATTATGAACCCATATCATGCCATCAACTAGTAGCATGTTGCAATGCATATAAAAATTGGTATAGGTGTAACACTATATAGTTTTTTTCGGATATAAAGATAACAATATAAATGAGATCAAATCTTACCATTAAGGAGTACAATCAAATATTATTACTAATAATTATGGTTAGTTGTATCCGAAGATCTAGTTATACAAGATAGGTATGTATATATTGAAATTGGGGCATGTTCTCTTCGACATAAAACAACGGAACTGAATTGACTGAACTAAACTGAATTAAATTATAACTAATAATAATGATAATAATTTAGGAACTAAACTGAACTGAATTGAATTGAACTGAATTGATTGCGACTAAAATGAACTGAACTGAAAATAAGTTGTGGAGAAGGGGCTGTTGTACTCTTCGTGTGAACAAGAAAGATAAAAGAACTAATTTTACCCAACTTTTTTACCTATCTTTCAATACAACCGCTGCAAAATGACCTCTCAAAAATGTGATTATCTTATATGATCATTGCAAATAAATTTTGACAGTCTTTTCAACAATATACAAAGTAATTAATCATTGTATTATCTAATAAAAACATTTTTTTTCAAACTTTCCCTCCACATCAAAATACATTAACATTTATATTTTGGCATCTTAATTAGTTGTTGCAAATTAATCTGCCGATTAGTATCCATATACCCACTATGTTCAATCATAGTATTAATTTTTAAAACCCCAATATTTTTTGATGATTCATCTTATATTTCTTTTAAAATTTATCTATCCAAAAGCAAATGTTAAAAATATCTTAGAGATGAACTAAGGGTCCGTTCTGTTCAACTTATTTTAACTTATATAAGATTTTATAAGATCAGATAAGATAAGATAAGATAAGATAAGAAAAGATAAGATCAGATAAGATAAATAAGAGGTTAGACACACACAATAAACTATCTTATAAGATAAGATAAGATAAGATCAGATCAGATAAGATAAGATAAGATTTTATAAGATAAGATAAGATAAGATAAGACAAAATAAGTTGAACAGAATAGACCCTAAATATAATGTTATTTTTCTTGCGACCTTTTGTAGTAGTAGGATACAGTGTATCTAACGCATTTGTGCAAAAGAACAAATATACTTATCTGATTAATATACTTTGTGGGACTGTGGATTATTATCGATGATTGAGCAGTGTGATAAATCCAAGAACAAGACAACCTTGGAAGAATATACGATTAAACGTGGGCTATTGAGTTCTTGACTTTAGTTGCCGGCCCCGTCCATTTGACCGGCTAAATTAATCATAAATATGAAAGATTAATCATTTAATTGACTTCTCTCAAAAAAAAAAAAAAAAAAAAAAAAACAAGAATGACTAATAGCAAATGTCAGTCGTGTACTTTGTTATATAAATATCTAAGTTTAATAAAGGCAAAATTGGCTTCAACACTCTGAACTATAGCTCGGGTGCACCCAACACCACCAACTATGACTAGTAGCCTAAACACCACCAACTACGGGGTGGGGTGCAGTCTGTACCACCAACTACAGGGTGGGGTGCAATATGTACCATAAAAACCCACCGTTTTCGGCAACATTTTAGACTTCCGACCTCATTTATGGTACGGAATGCACCCCACCCCATAGTTTACTAGTTGTAGTTGGTGGTGTTGACACCCAGCTTATAGTTCAGTATGTTGGCGCCAATTTTTGCTTTTAATAAATTATTAGTGTCAAAATGGATCGATGATATTTACATTAATCCTTGCCATTAGGCCCATTATAAGGCGGTTCATAGTATTGTGATTATATTTTTTTTTCATACTTCTCTCACGGATTATTTGAACGGTCAAGAGCCATGTACACAACTACCACTGTGATATGTTTTTTTAAATAATATTCTTTATGGTCTATTACGTAGGTGATAATAAATATAATATATATAGTAATATAAAAGTCTCATAACAATGTTCATAATTCAATTGCATATGAAAGTAGTATATGATTTTTTTCATAAATTTTCGTTATTACTAAATGCCACCTTTACAAGTAAGTAATAACAAAAATTAATAAGGAAACAAACACATAATCGAGGATAATCAAAGGATATCATTACATTGCCACAAAATTATAATTATATTGGAATAGAATTTTCCTTGCAAAAAGATACAAGTTCGCTACTGATATTATCATGTATTATCAGTTTAACGCTTATCAACACATTTCAATAAGATTAACATTAGTTTTCAAATCTTCTCGGTTTAGCGCTTGTCTTAATTTCACACCTTAATTAACAATCCCTCAGTCTCAAGTTGTGATGCTCCATCATACTGTTTGGAGTCAAAGTTAGAAAAACTTTGATCGTAATCTTCACTAATATATACTCCCTTCGTCTCTAAATAGAGTTCATTTCTTTTTGGACACAAATATTAAGGAAAAATCATAAGTGGGACACAAAGTTAAAGATTGAAGTTGGTACACTAATACACTATTCATGAATTGTTTTATTGATAGAGATAATGTGGGGAAGTGGGCAATACTACATAATAAAAAATGAAAGTTAAATAATATTTTAATTGGTGGGCCCATAACAAATAAGAATATGGAAATCTATTTAATTTGGGACAGACATAAATGAAGAAATTAGAAGCTATTTAGGGACGGAGAGAGTATATATTAGAAGAAGAAAAAATTATTACATGAGATCTTGTTGTTGGATATACTCAATGTTGTAGTTCAATAATGTCACCTTCATATTTTATATTTATTCAAATGGTCCATTATACTAACCGCCAAATTATGATAGTTACTTCTTACTTCGAACTTCAATATCTTAAGATTTAGATACATCTAACTTGTTTTTGTTCGTAAGTACTTTCATACAATAATCTATGGAAATTGATATCGCAAATGGTGTGTTATTTTCACCTTAAGTTTAAAGTCCAATTAGAATTGATTAATTCAAATCAGGTCTAATAAAGTTCAATTCAAATAAGGTTAGATGAAGACATCCTGAGAGCAAGTGCATTGCTTGGAAACCATCCCATACCCCCTTTCTCTAAGTCCTTGTTCTTCTAGACACAATTTCAATTTAGTTCAGTTCAACTACTTTTCTCTCACGTTTCACTTCAAATCCAATTTAGATCAACTAAGCCCAAAAGAACAAAAATTATTAGGCAAGCCCATCAATGTGCTTGATTGCTTGCTTTAGTCCTCCTATTCCTCATAGATCCTCCATATTACTTTCATTAGATGCCCAAACATTACCCCATGTTTTCTAGTTAGGTAGAATGTTTTAGTTTGGGTTTAATTATAAAATTATTTTGTTATGAATTTTGAAAAAATTGAGTTTTGAGTCACAAATTTTTAGTGTAGGCCTACAATTCAAGTTCAATCTATCTTGGACAAATTTTTAGGACCTCATAAATAACGATGATCACGAGTGTATTTAGGCTGACACAAGGACCAACATGGCCCAATGCAAGTTTGGCTCGAACGACACGAGCCTTACCTCAAGCTTACCACAACACAAGAGGCATGCTGATGGATTACATGTCATGTACGAACATTGTTTTCAAAATCCAGCAATAGCCCTACGAATATGACGTGTCGTGTTGCATGTTGATCCGCTCCTTTTCAATGATTTTTTTAAAAAAATATAAATTAAAAAACTCTTAAGTGGGTCCCGCATGCACACCACTATCTCATTCACAAGACAAGAAGTAAGCTAAATGGTACATAGACCCTCTTTACGAAATCAATACAAGGCTGACACAACACTACTTTTCCTTAGGCTAAGCTAAGCTTGAGTCAAAGTAGCACGAGATTCACTGACCCGACCCGTGCCCAACTCAAGAACCCCACACCCCCCCCCCAAATTTTTTTTTACAAAAAACAAAGAATAGGAGAAGCCAAAAAGAAGGGTTTAAGGGGAGGTTTTAAGTGTGTAACCTACTTTTTTTTTCCTCGTTACTAGACCTCCTCCTCCTTAAACCACTTTTATTTCTCTCTCCCCTCCTTCTTCCACCATTCTTTTCCCATCGCCGCCATGACTCTGCTCGACCTAATCCTTGAAGCTTCAACCAACCCACAAATTAACAACGATCCTCTCAAATACCCATTTACTCTCAGCTCACAACCCATCTTCTCAAATCTCAAACCCATCTCTGAAAACCCTTTCTCTTCTCTCCAACCTCTCAATGGCTTCCAAATCTCAGAATCTGATGCAAAACTCATTGATTTTAGCTCCAACCTCTTCACCAAACTCAAGCGTAAGCTCAAATCTCCTCACTCTCTCTCCTCCTCATCTTTCATTGAAATGCTCAACTCTTTTCTTGAAAAAATTGGGGAAATTAAATTTGGGGGTTTAGATGGTTTGATGATATCTAAAGGTGAAGTTGATGTTGAAGCTCATACTTGTAAATTACTTCAAAAGTTGGGGTCTTTTGTTGGGAATGATGTGTTGGGGTTGGTGATTGAGGGTTGTTTTTTGTTGGGTGATTGGAAAATTTTGGAAACCCTAATTGTTAACAATCTTGTGGTTGATCATATGCTTCGTTCTGATTTGTTGTATAATTTGGTTTGTAAGGGTAGGCCTGATTTGTTATGTTTGTGTTTAAGGCATTTTACTGATGTAGAATCATCTGATTTGGGTAGAATTTTCAAGTGTTTTTTGTCACCTTCAAAAGATGGTTGCTTGAATATGGTTGTTGTTAGGAATGAATGGGAGAGTGAAGCAACGGCCGCAATCGAGAAATTGAGTGATAGGATGTTAAGTGGGAAGAAATCAGAGTTAGCAAAAGAGGCAGCATTGTTGCTTATGATTGCCTATGATGGGTTTTCATCTGCAGAGTTGTGTTTACACTTTTTATTGTCGTGTTCGGATGTTGATGAAGTAGTGTTTTCGAGTGCGTTGAGTAAGCTCAATGCCGATGAAATGTTGGGTTTTATTAGGTATCTGAGGAAGTGGTTGAGCAAGTATGAGAGGTTTCCTCAGGTCGGTCCATGTCCTAAGGCCGCGACTACATTGGGATTGATCATGTGTCAATGGGTGCCTAGGCTGGAAGATGTTGTGAAGTCTCTTGGTTTTGTTGTGGATGAGCATTTTTCTTCGTTGGTTTTGCATTCAGAGTTTAATGAGGAGTTCAAAGCGATTGAATCGATAGTGAATTCTTTGGTTTCTGAAGGCAGATTGTGTTGCTCTGTGGCAAATTTGATTGGGGTTTTGAAACCAGAAGTTAGAGGTGCGTAGCATGGATGACTGACTTCCTTGTTCTTCTTTTTTGTAGTTTATTCTCAATAGAATGTCTACTTTTATGTTATAAACCAATGCAATGTTTAGAGAATAGAGAAAAGATATTGTTTGAGAATTTTGTCAGATGTTAAGTAAGATTTTCCTGTTACTATATGTGATGACTCCTTGATAACTTTTGCTGTTGGAATTTTGTGCTATTTTTAGTTTGCTTGTGAATTTGTGATGTGTGATAGTGTGACACTCTGTTATTCATCTTTCTGTTAAGGGGGCGTTTGGTTCATATAGTGGTATGGGTTTGGAATGGGAATGCAGTTTGGTTTATTTTATACCATGTGTTTGGTTTTATTTGGGAATGAAATTTTTCTTCTATTTGATAGACATATTGAGCCATAGCCACCTCCTCCATTTGGTTTCTAAACCCCTCATGGGTTTGAGGTATTGGTTTTAAATCTATTTATTTTGTAAACAAACACTAGGTATGGGTTTTGCTCATTCTAAACCCATACCTCATACCAGAATCATATGAACCAAACGCCCCCTAAGAGTTTCATACTCAGTTTGCTATC
Organism: Beta lomatogona; assembly: GCA_947646795.1. Lineage (NCBI taxonomy): Eukaryota > Viridiplantae > Streptophyta > Magnoliopsida > Caryophyllales > Amaranthaceae > Beta > Beta lomatogona. Next base: position 26,940 of record CANSNZ010000744.1, on the reverse strand, counting down.
ATATCCATGTATGATCATGGCTACATTTGAGAAGATGGTGAAAAACAGTGCAATAGAAGTTAACAACGACATAGATACGACTCAATATGAGTGTTGACAACTTTGTTTGTTTGTGTATTTGTTTTGTACCCTTGAAGCACATGTACAAGCTGAATAGTCTGAGCCAATTTAGCTGGATGGATAATGATCTTGTACCCAATTGTGTTGAAAGTGAGCTGGAAATAATAGCAACATTTTACATATACCGATCAATTTGAATCATATACTACCATTAAACTAACAATTATGGATCTATAAGCTACTTGCCATCCTTTGATTAGTCTACAACCAGACAAAAAAGAGAAGCATATTTATTATTTTTTGACAAATCTAAGGAGGTTGAAAGCTTGCAGAAACCTGTCAAAGGTATCATATAACTTTGTAAAGCACTTAAAGTTTATTGATGAATTCAACATATTGCATGTACTGTTCAAAGTATATTGATAAGATTTGAAATTCAGTTGCACTCTTACGATCCATGTTACTCAGACTTTTCATCTTACTCTTTCTTCCTCCAACATGAGTATGAACACTTCGACACTTCATATTGTACCAGTTCTTGTATCTTTTTGATGAAATAGCAGAGCCGGACACTTCAACTTGTCCAAATATCATAGCTTATAATTACTAGTAATAAAAATGCTACAGAGCTCTTGCGGGTGATCTGAAATCTTTGGAGTACCCACCATAAAATTAGTTGCCTATTTACAGAACTCATGCTGGACTGATCAGAAGTCTTCACAGTAGCCAGCATATAATTTGTTGCCTATACAGAAGCAAAGGCCAACTCTCCAAACAGCGATATCAATTTGCCTTTGAGATAATGTAGCAAAACCCAGTCCCTAAGAGCCGCAGAGTTACAATTACTTTATATCTTTTCCCTTTCAAACACACTAGTGACTAAAACAGCCAAATCCCAGTGTGTATATGTTCCCATCATCTCGTCTTGTCTCACAGTTGCAGGCTTGCAGCCAAGTCTCGCACGTCCACTGCATTCCTGGACTTAATCCTGTAACCTGTCTGCAGTGCCTCAAGCCAATACTTGATCCTACACCCACAATTGTGAACTCTTGAGTTTCGAGAAAATTGAGACAGAACGAAATGCGGAAGCATAGCTTGTTTCATGAAGCTGGATGATCAGGCGATAGTTGGCACAGAATAACATTGGTGCAGCCACCTTTACAACATCGCGTCTGGCACTGCATGTCAAATCTACGAAGCTTTGAATTTTGATCAAACTCAGCTACAGTGGTGATTACTTGGGTGGTGTGACTACTATTCGTATATGAACCTGGTATACACCCGACATCTTTTAGAGAGGTTTTGAAGAGAATTTATACTTGTAACATTGGAGGCGCTCTGATCTGCTCAAAGTTCTGATTATGGACAAACTTATTGTGCGAGGGTGCTGGGGTTGAGTATTTGCAGGAACGAGTTTCTAACGGTCATTTATTTTGAATCTTGGAGATTGACAAGTTTGGAGTAGTCTTCTTGTTTTACTATTAGCTGGTTCCTTGGAAATGCATAAGAAATTTTTATAGTATTAAGCATCGCTTCAACTTCCACGACCATTTAAAGACATGAACTATGCCTGCTCTTTTCAACTTATTGTACTTGTATGAACTTGACTAAACTTATATGAACTTATTAGACTTTGTCATACTATATGAACTTATAAGTAATTTACTAGATTTTGTTTTGCTAGTGCGTCAAACCTTATTTTTGATGAACTTATCATAATTTACTAGTCCTTATCAGACCTTACGATGAATATGTGAACTTATTTTTTCTTGCAAAGACTGGAAATAAGTTGAACAAAACATGACCTTTGTAGGATTGTGCCATCGCGTCACTTTCTACGAACCAGTTGAATATTACTACTAATAAGAGGATAAATTATAGATATTTAAGGACTGCATATAAGAAGCTAAAAATGGAAAAAACAAGCATTAATTGATCATTTATTACATAGATTAATGTAAACTCTTGTCATAACTTTACAACTAATTTCCATTTTAAGCAATGTATTTATGTCTTATATGCAACCCTTCTTATATGCAACCCTTAGGGCTGCATATAGCATAACCCTTAATTTTTAGATATCTAAACTCGAAACATGAGTGTGTAGTACCTTTTGTAATTTCACTTGAGGTGGGGTGCACTAATTTCTCTATTTCACATTTAGCCTCTCTAATATGAGTAGCTTTACAGTTGCCAAGTACTCTGCCTATTTTTTTTCAAGACTAATTTAAATTCTAATGTACCGTTGCGAACTCATTACACCCGCAATTTCCAATTTAAACTCCAAATTAGGAGTTACTACAGATTTTAATAGCTACTTTCAATTTCCAATTAGACTGTTCGACTTGTTCCTTCCTTTGCTAACTTGATAATACCAACAGTTTCAAGTATGAATGATTCCAAGAAATGTTTAAAACCAAGTCCATACATTTAAGGATCAACAAATTACAGTACAATGCATCTTCACATAAAAACTTGTTTTTGCACCTTTCCACTTCTTCTACCAGCAGTTCACCACTTATATATATATAATCACATCACCTTTGAACATAATTATGTCCTAGCCTTCCAATTCAAAAATCCCCTCTAACAAAAACATGTCAATGACCTATGAATTTAAGGTAGAAGGTGGTGAAGTGGTGAAAACCACGGTGATCAACACCGTAGCTCAGCTTGATCAATGTCTTACGGACTTTATCTCTGTAATTGGCCAAGAAGCGCGTCATTTGGAACGTGTTGTAGCATTGGACATAGAAAAAGACTTTAGACCGAACCGAAGCTATGTTGGTTGTGAAAATAACAGGCATTTTGCTGAAAAAGTTGCCATACTGAAGCTGTGTTATGGAAACAGTTGCTTGATCATCCAACTACTATATCTAGAAACGGCACCTTGTTCGCTGTCTAACTTCCTGCAACTCAATTGGATATCCTTCGTTGGTGTTGGGATCAAGCACTGCCTTTGAGGCGTTGGACAGGGATTATGGTATCAAGTGTAGGAACGCAGTCGATTTAGGTAGGTTGGTAGCAAGTGTAAAGAAAGAAGAAAGGTATCAATGCTGTGGCTTGTTGGATATGGTGGAATTCTTCTCCTATTCCCATTGCCTGATAAAACGATCTTGTCAGTATTGGTATAAATGATCTTTCCCTCATGTTCGGCTATAGCGAGAACCCCTGAATCTAGGGCCACTTGTCGTTCCAACCCAGTTCCAACAATGCACTTCTCGGACTGAGAAAGCGGAACTGCTTGACGTTGCATATTAGAACTCATTAAAGCTCGATTTGCATCAATGCAGATTCACAAGCGAGGACGATGCTTACTCGTTCTAAAGCTGCAGCTCTGACCATGTGGGGTGTTACTACATTATCTGAACAACAGATAGAAGCTGCCACTTTTGAAGCTTTGCTGTGCTTTAAATTAGGCAAGGGTTTGTTAAGACAGGGAAGTAGTTTTTCTTTTATCAATTAGCTTGTATTTGGTGGTGAGACTTTAATGTCCAGTTTTACAACAGTACTACTCGTAGGAAGGAGCAGATGTAACAAAGTCCATACAATGACATGCTTATAGTTCTGCTAAATTTAAACACCAATCACATCCATGCTATGAACTCGTCGACCCATCGAAGGCTTTTTTGTCTTATACTTCCTCCGTTCCACAATGAGTGAAACACTTCCCTTATTTGACATATTCACAATAAGTGAAACCAAGGAAAAAAAAAATCACTCTTATTACAAATATGCCACCAAAAAGCAAGAGGGAACTACAACCTTTTTATTTCATCACTCTACTTTATTGTGATCCCAGCTTTCTCTCTATATTCCTTGGTATGTGTGTACTTTATCTATGTTTCACTTATTGTGAAACAGAGGAAGTATTAAGTTATTATGGGTGATGTGCTGATGTCTGTCTAGAATTCTAGTGTCCGGTTTAGTGTTGCTGATAATTTTTTGTTTCTAGAAAACTAAATCTATTGAGCAACAGGTGAATCAGAATGTATCAGATTTGATATTATCTGCCATAGGTGATGCTCTATTTCCTCCATATAAATCATTTACTCTTTGCTGTTGCCTGTTGGTAATAACCATGAGTAGATATCGCTATAGAAAGCGGTATCACATAAGTAATTAAAGTTGTTAAGTTGCGAAAATTGTACTTTTATTTTATGATTAAGAGAGGATTTTGTTAAAGATGCTTGCACATTACAAGGCCCATGTTTGTATTTATTAGACAGTAGAGAAAATGTTACAAGAGAAATTCATCCCTTCTCTGCAGCCCTTGTTTTGCAATTGCATCAGCCACGCCATTTGAACCCCTTCCTTTGTATGTGATTGTGACCTCATTTTCCATACACACTACGTTGCGGATGAAGTTCAGAATGAAGTTTAGGTTCCATGGAACACCCAAAGCTATTTTTTTTTGCTCATTGCTTATTTGAAATCATCCAAATGAGCAAAATGTACAGTGTACTCAATGGTAGAGTTCCAAATGAGCAGAAATTAGTCTTAAGTGTACCGCGAGCATGGTACAGCTGGTATGATTAATGAACTCTGATACTTCCCCCTGTTTGTTGAATTTTGGCCATTAATTACTCTTGATATAGCCTTCATATGTACTTTTAGCATCTTAACGATCAGATTTTTTTTTTAAAAGAGCGAGCATGCCATATAATTAGGGTCGTTTTTAAATGGAGTAATGTGTAAAAAGGTCGGGAATGTACATTTTTTAGATAGATTATAAGATCATTTGGCAAGAAGTGGAAATAAAGACGGTGTCTACCACAATAGTCAAAATTAGGGCCGGAGTGTTCATAAATATCCGTTTCGTCCGACCCGATCCTGTAAATCAGATATCCGATCCGGTAAATCAGATATCCGATCCCATTTTTTAGTTTTCGGATATTTCGGATAAGATGCGGATCTGAAATTTTCATATCCGAAATTCTGGAAATGTTCGGGTATCCGATCCGAAATATCCGAAAGTTTCCATTTTCAAGATCAGATATTTTAAATATCCGATGATCCGATCAGAAACTTATTTTATGAACTTTTCCTTTGAAAAATTCAATTTGTTATTCGGATATACAATTAAATTCTTTGGATATCCTATTTTTTCGGATCGGATTCGCATCGCATATTCCCGACCCGAATTTTCGTATATTCGGAATTTGGGATGGGATAGGTTAATCCAAAATGAACACCACTAATCAAAATGACACGGGCTGTCCGACAAAGACAGTTGGTACTGTGGCCATTAGTTGTCAGGTGTTGTATTAGTTGTTAGCTAACATAAGCTATTAGAGTTTTACTATAAAATGTCTTTTATGATCATTAGTGTTCGATAAATAGCCGTTAGTTTAGAAAAATAACAAAAGTTAACTCTATTTAATCTTCAAAAGCTCCTTTTACCCATGGATATTTTATTTGGGATAGTGATTTCCTTCATTGGTTGTGGACTTGGCTCACTCTGATATATTGAATTAATCCGCTTCGGATTTCCTAAAAAAAAAAAACTACCCCTACCCAAAAGCTAATATTTATAGCTTTTCTAAAACGATAGTTCAAACACGAAAAACTATTTAACCAAACACTACTTTTCACCATTATTAGTATTTTGACTTAGTCCAAACACTAAAAATTACCTCAAATGATATTGCCGAACATTCGTTTCTGCACATTTCACTAAATACTTCAAATGGTTCCTGCCCTATTAATTTTCAAGTCTAATCTAAATTCTAATGTACCGTTGCGAACTCATTACACCATCAATTTACAAGCCTTAAAGTAGAAATTATGACAAATTTTAATAACTACTGTCAATATCCAATTGGACTGTTCGAATTTGCCTCAGGGAACTTGTTCCTTGACCTTTCTAACTTTATATACCAACAGATTCCAAAGTATGAATGATTCATTTTCCAATATTACTAATATGAGCAACTTAACAGCTGCAAATTACTCTGCCTATTAATTTCCAAGACTATTCAATATTCTAATAGACCGTTACAAACTAGTTAACACCAGTTGGAATACTATATAAATAACTATCCATCATATCCCATGCATGTTGTACCTTCATACTATATAGTATTTCATAACATGTCTATGCAGCAGAAATTTGAAGTGGAACACAGAGAGGTGACTACTACAGTCAGTGGCGGACCCAGGAATTTGAATTTGGGGGTACGGACGAACAACAAAAGCAACCGGTATGTAAAAAAGTTCACAAAAATTGTTCAACACATAAGTATAGATAACTAAAATCAAGATGATCACTTCAATTTAGAGCAAGTGTTGTTCTCGCCATAACAATGATAGAGAAAAGTCAGCAATTCAGGTACAAAAACGATAGCTCAGCTTGATCAAAGCCTGAGGGACTTGCTAACAACCATGCAAAGAATCGAACACAGAAGAACCCTTAAATATGTAGTAGGATTAGACGTAGAGAAACAGTACGAATGCATTGGTGAACACCATGTTGCTGAAAAAGTTGCCATTGTTAAGCTGTGTTTTGGCACTAAATGTCTGATAATCCAGCTACTGCACATGAAACAACCTCCTTGTTGTCTCGCCGAGTTCTTCCAAATGCAGGAGCTATCGTTCGTTGGTGTCGGGATACAACACTGCCTTGATGCATTAAACAGAGATTATGGGATCAAGTGTAGGAACGCTAGCTTTTGATTTAGGCCAACTGGCTGCTATTGTTAAGAAGTCTAATATTTATACTTCCTCCGTTTCATAATACTCGCTACACTTTCCATTGTGGGAAGTTTCACATTACTTGCTACACTTTCTTTTTTGGCAATAAACTTTCTCTATCTCTCTCCTCTCACATGGGTCCCTTTTCTTTTTGCTCTCTATATCTCTCTTCTTCAAAAATTGACTAGGAGTCCGTGAATTGAGAAGTGTAGTGAGTAATATGAAACAGAGGAAGTAGATCATTTGGCCTGCTGGATTTGGTTGAAGAAGTGTGTGAAGGTCTGAAGAACAGTGTTATGGTTGAAGAACTAGTGTTCGAATTTTGGGTAAATGGGGTGATGCTACACTGTCTCACCAACAGATTGAAGCTGCTACTTGGGGTGCTTTCTTAAGCTTTTATATAGGAAACTTTCTTTTAGGTGGCTCTTTACCAAAATCTGAAGACATCGCTTATTATGATTATTGTGATTAATTAGTCTATTACTAACGTACAGACTTTTATGTGTCGTGATTGGGGATGAGTGGATGACTTTCATCTAAACTTTGGTCGTATCATGTTTATGGTATGTTTTTCAAGATCATATATACTCAATGTCTGATTAATCTATATATTGATTTGGAATCATGGATGGTACAATATATTTGTGTTATCATTTGGATTTGGATTTGATGCAGACTCTTATATGTAAGTTCAAATAAGAGCCCGTAAGTAGAGATCTCAATTCAGTCTGAATCTGATATGAGTCGAGCTCAATCATATCAATAGACAAGGACAATAGGTGGATTTTCCCAAAAAAGTGTAGAAATTACTTGTGTAAGATCAACAAACATTTTGAATGACTACTTTCATTGGTATTCCTATTTTTTTTTTTTTTTATTAGGAGATTAAGTCGACTGGCTGGCTAACTCCTTAGCGCTACTACTGGGAAACCACACACGGGCTATAAGAAGGCATGCATAGCATCAGGGCCGTCTCGTAGAATTTAGGGCCCTGTGCTAAATTAAGGTATAAGGACTGAAAATTTTTGGTGAATAGGAAGAGACAAATCAAAACACCAAATAGAGATTAACCTATTTACATTTGCATCCAGCATTGGAAATGAACAATTTGTAATTAGAATTTAAAAAAAAAAAATTTTAGGATGACAACTAATAGAATTGGGCCCTTATATTTTGGGGGCCCTGTGCAGTTGCTCACCCTGCACATGGCCTTCGCCGCCCCTGCATAGCATGCTAGAGAAACACCCCAGCATAATGCTGGGGGTAAGGATCGAACCCCTAATCTCAGGGGCCAAGGGGGAGTGCTCTATCCACTTGAGCTAACTCCTATCCTTTTCATTGGTATTCCTATGAATTCTTGCAAACATGCTTTAAGGCTCAAGCCTGCAATATGGAGTAAGTTATATTTGTTTTGCTTTTGTTTACTTAAGATTCAACGGTATAACAAAAAAACTAATAGTACCATTTAAGTTACTATGTAAAAGGAACCTCACCTTGTTCATTCTTTGTCTAATTAACTTCCTGCAACTCAATTGGATATCCTTGGTTGGTGTTGGGATCAAGCACTGCCTCGAGGCGTTGGGCTGGGATTATGGTATCAAGTGTAGGAACGCTGTCGATTTAGGTCAGTTGGTAGCAACTAGCAAGTGTTAAGGAAGAAAAAAGGTGTAAAGGGTATGGCTTGCAAAATATGCTGAAAATTTTCTCTTATGCAACTTCAGAACTGAGGATGACTCTTATTAGTCATTGTAAAGCTGCAGCTCTGAGCAACTGGGTGTTACTACATTATCTGGACAACAGATAGAAGCTGCCACTTTTGAAGTTTTTCTATGCTTTAAATTAGGCAAGCATTTACTAAAATCAGGGAACCCTTAGCTTGTTTTTTATTAGAATGATTATGGATGATGTCTATCTAAATCATTTACTCTTTGCTGTTGGTATAATCATGAGTAGATATTGTTACAGAAAGCAGTATCACATATTCACATGATTAGTTAATTAAAGTTGTCCAAGTTGCAAAAAATTATATATACAGATGCTAAGAATTGATTCCAAATCAATAGAATCAATCAATAATCAAACACCATCCATGATATCCCCTGCTAATGTCGAATTTGACCATTAATTACACTCTATACAGCCTTTATACACAATTTTAGCTTCTTAGATGTACTTTTTAGCTTCTCAATGCGTCATTTTCTAACTTCTATAATATTGAACATAATGGTTAAAACAATTTATCAAGTTGCGAGTGTGCCATATGTTTAGGGGCATTAGGGCCGTTTTTAAATGGGAGTAATGTGCAGAAAGTTCGGGAATGTACATTTTTATAAAGATTATAGATCATTTAGCACAAAATTGAAGAGGTGGCTACCACTGTAGTCAAAACGATAGATCAGCTTAACCAAAGCCTGAGTTGATCTATCAACCATTCGAAGGAACAAGGACACGAGGAACCTTAAAAAAGTAGTAGGATTAGACAATGAAAATAGTACTCCTATGAAGGTGTTGGTGAACATTTGTTGAAAAAGTTGCCAATGATCTTAAGCTTTTTTTGGCACTAATTGTCTAATAATCCAGCTCACACATGATACTGATGCATTGAACAGAGGTTATAGGATCAAGTGTAGGAACGCTTTTGATTTAGGCCAACTGACTGCTACTGTTAAGAAGTCTGATATTTATAGATCATTTGGCCTGCTGGATTTGGTTAAAGAAGTGTGTGTAGATCAGAAGAACAGTGTTACGGGTAAAATTGGTGTTAAAAATCTGGATAGAAGGGGTTAATGGTGATGCTACTACTTGGGATGTTTTCTGCTTGGTCGCCATTTTACAATTAAAAAAATAGAAATTGCATAACATAGGGTTTGACCCCGTGCCGTGATTTCAAGTTTATATACTAAAGTCTTAACCACTAGACCAAGTGATATTTAGTGTTATCATTATAAAGTAGAATATTAATAAATGAAATTTTTTCTTTACCTGGGGCATAGCCTGAGCCTAATAACTAGTTATATGTTTAAATAGCATCTTAACATTGTGATAATTTTTGCATGTACAAATAAAAAAGAAAGATTTATCAATTTTATCTTATGTAGTCGAATAACTATTAACATAATTTTTCAACATTTTAGTAAATAAAATAATGGTATACAAAATCAATATTTAGTAAACATACTTTGATAATCATTTTTTAAGAGATTTAGTCAAATCTTCTAATAGATAGTATTTACTAAACTTAATCTATATCTAACTTCTTTTTTGACGGGAATCTATATCTAACTTAAGTAGTTAAGTAGACTCTCTTGTATGGAGATAAAATTTTGACTTAGATAAACGTTTAATCTTTTTGACACAAATCATCATAATCGAAATTCTATCGTCTAAGATGAAAATAGGAAAAGTTTACCGATTGTTTATAGATAATATTTAACCTAGGATAACTTTTACCTAGCACTTAATATAATTATTATCCAATACATATAAATAACTTCACAGTTCACACCCCCAACATACGTACCTTCTCATAATTCTCTCAACTCCAACGTCCAAAACAACAATGGCCTCCATGAAAGTGTTATACATCTTCTTAATACTCATTCCATGCCTTGCAAATTTTTGCCATGCCGGCGAAACGAGTTCATACACTCGATCAACTGTTTCCTCTATTGACATGCCAGCCGAAGCTTTCCCGGCTCCGGCGGGATACAATGCACCGGAACAAGTTCATATCACACAGGGCGACCGAGGCGGCCGAGGCGTGATTATCTCATGGGTAACACCTGATGAACGCCACCCTGATGTTGTTAGATATTGGAGTGCAGAAGATCCTAGTGATGTTAAAAGCGCTCATTCTCAAATTTCTACATATCGTTATTACAACTATAGTTCTGGCTATATTCATCATGCTACCATCAGGAAACTAGAGGTACGTACGCTTTATCTAATTCTAATTATAGTTTCTATATACTACTCCCTCACTCCCTTGATAGGATGCCCATTTCTTTTTTGGACACTATTCAAAGGTAAAGAAAGCGTTCAAAAAAAATTCCAATATATAAGAAAAAACATAGTCATGTGGGGTTTTGTTTGATCTGTCTCATTGCGTACAACCGTACATTAAAAAAAATCAAACTTTTATAATTTTTACTAATATGTAATTAAAGATATTAACGATACAAAACGTGCATTGGCAAACGTGCATTGGAGAAATGGGCACTCTATTTAGGAATGGAGGGAGTACTATATAAGCGTTTCATTTATTTTATAACGGATGAAGTATATAAGTGTGAGCATATAATATAATTTGGTGGTATTTTGCAGTACGATACTAAGTACTTTTATGAGCTTGGTAAAGGTGATTCAGTTCGACAATTTTCATTTACTACTCCTCCAAGGTCTGGACCTGATGTCCCGTACACATTTGGTATCATTGGTTAGTATCAATTCCTTCAAATAAGCTTAAGATATGGATTATGTTTCAACTTTCAATAGTTTTCTTGAGCACAAATATAACAATATTATGAGGGAAGATTGAAGAAAATAAGGGTTTTAGTTATTACTTCATATACTTTATTTATTAATATCTTATCTTATGAAGATAGGAATTGAAAAATATAGATGAAGTTGCGCTTTTTTTTTTTTTTTTCCCTAATCTCCGTGTCATGTTTTATATGGTAATAAAATACCGTTCCAGTCTTTTTTTTTTTCCATCGAGAAAATTTGCATTAAATGAAATACGAAATACAAATTACGCTAAAGAACAACAACATAAGAACACTAGATTGAGCTTTACTTGCTCTTACAAACCAAACTAAGTTAAAACAAATAACACTATTAAGGTTCTGCTTGAGATAGAGGCTTGTATTGTTTGATACTTTAATCATAAATCAGTCTTGTTAAACAACATTGGAAGGCTCATTGTCCAACAGAAGGTTCTTCTTATGTTTTGATGGATGTTTTGTCCAAGGATTAATAATATTCATCCTTTTACCCTAAAAAAAAATACCCGTTTCAATCTAATGATACAGTGAGAACCTTATAATGGAAAAAAAATAAGGTTGTATTATAGTATAAGGTGCTATAGTTTAGAGATGATAGTCATTCAAAAAAAATTGGAGAAAAAACCTAGACACGTCAATTGCTTTTTTTATTTTACCGTATATCATATTTGTCACTTTCTTTAGCTCTTTTTCCATTTATCATATTTTTAATATTTTTTTCTCTATGTATAGGTGATTTGGGACAAACATATGCATCAAATTCAACACTAGGCCATTACATGGCAAATCCTAAAGGACAAACAATGCTGTTTGTTGGCGATCTATCGTATGCTGATGATTTTCCTCAACATGACCAAAGAAAATGGGATAGTTGGGGTCGTTTTATTGAAAATAGTGCTGCCTATCAACCTTGGATTTGGACGGCGGGAAATCATGAACTTGATTTTGCTCCTGAAATTGTAAGTCTGGTTATATAATTATATCTTAAATTTGATTATTACAATAGTTGTTTGATTTTTTTTTTGTAAAATTAGTTTTAATTTGAATCTAAAACATCAAATAATATGTTTTTCAGGGTGAATATATGCCATTTAAGCCATATTTACATCGTTACCATGTGCCTTACAAACAAAGTGGAAGCACATCTCCTCTTTGGTACTCCATCAAAAGAGGACCCGCTTACATCATTGTCCTTTCTTCCTACTCTGCCTTTAGTAAGTGGAAATAACTATAATTCCTTCTTGATTTTGATTATTTTTTAGTTGAAAGGGTAATTAACTCTCATATTTGATTAATTTTCTTTCTTTAATGTAGCCAAATATACACCTCAATACAATTGGTTCCAAGCTGAACTCGAGAAGGTGGATAGGCACGAGACCCCTTGGCTCATCATTTTGATGCATACTCCATTATATAATTCAGACAATTATCATTACATGGAAGGAGAAAGTATGAGGGTTATATTTGAACCTTGGATGGTTAGTTCTAAAGTCGATCTCGTTTTAGCCGGTCATGTTCATGCATATGAGCGCTCGGTAAGTACTACATACTATTATTCTATACTCCCTCCGTTTCTTTTTAATCTACACACTTTCCTTTTTGGTCTGTTTCTTTTTAATCTACACACTGTTGCTTTTTCTATTTTTGGTAACATGTCACATCTATTTTCTCCTCTTTTTCCACCCATGTCATTACTTTTTAATATTTTAACCCACTTTTTTAATTTATCTATCTTACTTTTCAATTTATCTCTCCACCTTTTCAGTTTCTCTCTCATACTTTTACACTTTTTCCTTGGTTCTCGTCCAAAGTAGAGTGAGTAAATTAAAATGAAACGGAGGGAGTATTATACAATGTTCCTTTTTGTAACTAAGCACTAATTATAATCTACATGAATTATTTGTGTGATGCTATCAGGAGAGAGTATCAAATGTTCAGTACAACATAACTGATGGATTAAGTACTCCGATAAGGGATTTATCTGCACCAGTCTACATCACACTTGGTGATGGTGGAAACATCGAAGGAATTGCTGATAAGTAAGGCTTTCACTACCTATATGTTAAATTTATAGTAGTTGTAGCAATACTTATACTAACCACTTATAATATTAGTAAGAGTATGATTAAATCAATCGCAAATCATTTTTAGTTTTAAAAATTATTTCTTAACATCTGTATATCAAACCATGAATTATCACATGGAATCTCAACCGTGAGATTAAATACAATGAATATATATACAAAATTTCTTGAATAAAATACTTTGCATTATGGTTCTCTTTCGATCTCATGGAAAGATTTAAAAAAAAAAAATTTAAGGATCTTCTAAAAATAATCACAACTTTCACCAGTCTTCTAAAAATAATCCCAACTTTAGGGGTACCTTCTCAAAATAATCCGAACTATTGATTTTCTATATATTATAGACCTAAAACGGATCAGTGTAGGCAAGAAAAGTGATAGTTTGGTTTATTTTGGAAAGATGCCCTCAAAAGTTAGGATTATTCTGAAATAATCCACAGTTGGGATTTTTTTTGAGAAGACAAGTGAAAGTTGGGATTATTTATGTCAAATTTTCCTTTATTTTATCATTATTAAAAACTTAAATTACACATAAAATGTAAATACTTGTTGTCTTTATGATTACCAAATCAATGGTCTTTATCTGTTACTAGTGGTATATAATATAGTGATCAACAGTCATTATAGACTCAATGTTTCGAAAATATTATGTACGTAGTTCTATTGTTTAGAGCTGGAAATTCACGGGTTTTCACAAAATTAATCAAAGATTTATTGCAACCTTTCGCTTCTCTTTTTTCAATTTATCTTAGATTATCCTAATATTATACTCTTATATATCAAAAATTATTAAAAGAAACGGTCTAATTTTAATACTCCCTCCGTCCCATAATATAAGTCATGATTCTGTTTTTACACAGGAATTAAGGTAAGGTAGAATCTTGTTTTATTTGAATAAAAATATTCATTTTTATTGGGAAACACCTACATTGTTTTTTTCTTTTTAACAAAAAATAAAAGTTGAACATTAATGTTGCATGGTTTAATGTGTAGAAGAGTACAATGGGGTATAAGATTCCATTTTATCATTAATAATGGTACATTGGAAGCTGAAATTATAAGGACTTTTTGGGAATTATATTATTTTCATGAGGGTATTTTGGGCATAATTATTGATTGAAAATAGAAACAGGTTTTATATTTTGGGACACTTTAAAAGGAAAGGGGACTTATATTATGGGACGGAGGGAGTATAAAAGTAGACCTAGTCACTAAATGGATTAAACTAGTCACCGAAAGAAATTAACCTAGTCACTATTGGACTAATTCTCTTTTTTAATATTGGGCTTACCATTACCTAATTTTAATTTAAAAGTAGGCGGTCTCTTATACGACAAACTCCTTATATATAACTTTGTTTATGCAGTTTCATTTACCCACAACCTTCCTACTCTGCCTATCGAGAAGCAAGTTTTGGGCATGCAATGTTGGAGATAAAGAACCGAACACATGCTTATTATACTTGGCATCGTAACCAAGATGATGAAGCTGTTGCATCTGATTCTACGTGGTTCTACAATAGATTTTGGTACCCTAAAGATGAAAGTGCCTAAACGAGAATGATCTTTGGTAATAATTAGGTAGATTTAGTCATTTAGATTAATAATTTTGGTTATAAGATAATAAGTTTGAGTTTGGTCAAGTTAAACTTGTTTTGACATTTTTATTTTGACACTATCTCATTAAGTTTGGTAGTTAAGACAGTTAACAAAAATCTGTCAGTTGTCGTAGGTTTTTAAATTTTTATAGCAACTTTAGAATCCTTGTATTGGTCTGATTTTGGTTAGGTTGATTTTCTTTTTGATATACTCATATGAAATTAGATTTGTGAGTTAGTGTTATGTTAATTAATAAATGGTGTGTTACAAAGACACCAAATAAACCTTTTTGGTGATAATTCTAAATGATTTTTTTTTTATAATTAATAATTCTAAATGACTTACGGCATGTTCTCTTCGGCATAAAACAACTGAATTAAATTATAACTAATTAATAGTAATGATTATCATTTAAGAACTGAACTGAACTGAAAATAAGTTGGGGAAAACAGACCCTTAGTCTATTAAGCAAGTCTTGAGGATGATGCATGACGGTAAGTAGAGTTAATAATCTTTTCCCAAACCGAAATTTAATCCATATATTGACCTAGATTTATGGCTAGTCTATTTTAAAAGAATCCTACTTTCAATTAACTTTCAAACTGTTCCAAATCTAAAGATATCTTCCAAAAATAGTGCTAAACCTAGATTGACCCCCTATTGACTAAATGTGCTACGTAACATATTTTATTAGGTGCATTGATTATTCTTTTACGGTTTTTTCACCAAATATCCCTGACAAATAAATTTATTCACCAAATACCCCCACTTTTTTCAAAATTCTACCCTTGACCTGTGAAAAAATTCACCAGATGCCCAAATGACTAACGGCGATTAACTCCGTTAGTCATTAATCCTAAAAAACCCGAGGTATTTGGTGAATAAAAACTTTCATTTCAAGTATCTAAGGTTTGGTAAAATTTCAGGTTTAGGTACCCAAGGTTTGAATTTAGTTGCGTTTTAGATACATGAGGTTTGAACTTAAACAGGCTTAACATTCTTATTTTTCTATTTACTTTTACTACGTAGAAACTCTTACTAAACTGATGTTAGCTGATTTAGTTACCAAATATACAACAGCTAAACAGTTGCAGCTAAAGATCTTCAACTTCTTAAACCGTTATTCAAACCAATCTTCTTAATAGTTACATATTTCAACCATAAAGATTCTACTGTTTTCGGGTCAATAACATATGCGTTTTTTCAAGCTTAGATACACTAGAATTCAAGTCACAATTATTTTGTTCAAAATTCGTTATTTTCGAATTGGATTTTAGGCCTGATCAATTTTCTACCTTCTTCAAATGTAATATTAAGAATTTTCGGTCTGTAAATCGTTGTTGTCATATATAATTGGAGACATAATTTATTTGTGTTTTGTTTTTAAAAAATACTTTCTGACTTCATCACAAATTAAATAATGTTAGCACAAACAAAGCAAATTGATTGGAGGTAAACAGTGTTAATTAAGCTTTTATACCACAACAGTAGGCACAAGTTCAAACATCGGATTAGTTCTCTTCGGCATAAAACTACTGAATTGAACTGAACTGAATTAAATTATAACTAGTTAATAGTAATGATTATCATTTAGGAACTGAATTGAACTGAACTGAATATAAGTTGGGGAGAACAGGCCCTAGATATCAGTAAGTGATGACCAATGCTCTATAAGTGGATATCATACAGAAAGGGATGTTACTATTGCACACAAGTGTAGATAAAGTTTAAGACTACCCCTTTTTCAAGGATTTATATTGATATGGCATGTACATTAAGAAATGTTATCAAACAGTTGTATATGAACAATCAGCATAATATATATTCCAATTCACATGATTGCAGGATTTGCCATGAACTTCAAAACCATATAGACCAAATAAGTCATAATAAACCAGTCAACAACAATCCCTGCACAGTCACAAGGCAATGAGCATAGGCTTGCACGTTGCACTCATAGATTCATAGCCACCCAAATCAGCTCAGTTGTAGGGAGGCCGAGCCAGCTCTGTGCAGGCAAATAGCATGCACAGCCTGTTAACAGGCCAAATCGAGCCAGACCATGCGGGTTGTAAAGAAACAAAATCACGAGTATGATTAGAATGTAAGCACAACGTAGCTATGATCGGGTTGGGGACACAACTACATCTACCTATTCGTCTTCTCTATTGTGCCTAGAACTGGAAAATGGGATATGATTCATTGCAATTAAATGATGTCACATATAGCAGCACAAGGCTATCCACACTAACACATTAACCTTCGAAAAAGACTCGAAGAAATTTCAAAATTGCTAAACCACCTAAAGATTACTACTAAGAAACTAAAGATGGAGAAGATGGGAGCGGATATACAAACAAAATTCTCAAAATTTATAGAATGATGTCCTATATAGACTTTCAAGTTAACCCACCAAAACATTACTTCTCACTTCTCGATGTGGACCCCACATCAAAGTAAGATTGACCATCCACGAAAGCCTCGGTTTTCCCAAAAGCGTAAGAAAGCCTCCGCTTTCCCAGGAAAGTCTTTGAGAAAGGGAAGCCAAAGAAGGATAGAGGCAGACACAGCGAGCACATAACTGGGCAAGGACGAAGAAATGCTTATTGAAAAACCACCACCAACATAAAATATTTTGCTTGTTTAATTGACAAAAAAATATATGGTAAAGAGAAGTTTATGAAAAGAAACAATGTGCGGTTGTTTGGTTGGTAGACATGAAAAAAGTGCACAAGATGAAGAAAGCTGGTGTGTAGAATTTGCCATGTTTATTCTCCATGATAAACAGACAAGATTTGCATTCCTATATGGGAAAAGAATTTCCTAGAAGATAATACTTCTTACGTAGAAGATAATACTTCTTACGTAGAAGATAGTAGAAGTTCATAAGAAAAGGAACAATGTGCAGTTTGGTTGGCAAAGACATTAAAAAGTGCACGAGATGAAGAAAGCTGGTGTGCAGAATTTGCCATGTTAATATTCCATGATAAACAAACAAGATTTTGCAATCCTTTATGGGAAAAGAACTTCCTAGAAGATAATACTTCTTATGTTCAACCAAAAGGCCACGAAATTGTGCTCTAAAAGGTGCAGTGTGCAAGTGCATCTGCTTTTCTTTTCAGATATCTCGGTTCAATATCCTTTTTGCATTCCACACTCTTCAAGCAAACAACTGTGCACGAACAAGTTGACTAAGATTTCCAACTTCCTTAGTGTTAAACAAGAAGCCTAAAAGGCTGAAAGGGGATTATCAATCTAACTGCAAAACTTCCCACAAAAACGAACTAATAGAAAAGGAGTCAGAAATGACTTAATTACTCTTTCACTTCAAAAAGAAAACAAACTCGAAAAGGATTCTTAAAAGTTATGATCTTGGCAAACTTTGTCTACTACCTAGAAAATGCAAGCTTGCACCATTTTCTATGAGGGACAGATCTACACGCATAAAACGATACACCCATTTACAGTCAAAACATCCTCCATTCCTTCGAAACATTTTCTTGGCCTGATAAGCTATCTTAGAAAGGAAAAGAAAAGGCATCGTCTAAAAGCCGGAGAATTGGCCCTGTACACCCGCTTTGTTTACCAATGAAAAGGTGTATGTGTACTTCATGAGTTGGGATATTACTTACTACTTCCATCACTCATTGAAAAACAACTCATGAACAGAAAAGGCTCCTCAAGAGATGTTCTTGGCAACTTCGTATACTACCTTGAGATGCAAGCAAGTACCATAAGCTTACGAGGGATAGGGTCTACATGATAGAATGCATTAATTGATTTTCAGAGTTTAAAACATCCTCCATTTCTTCAAAACATTTCCTTGGCCTTATAAGCTGTCAAGCAAGGAAAAGAAAAGGCACCACTTTCTTGGCTTGATTCATACCAATAATATGGTGTACATGACCACTTCACAAGTATGGATGGAAAACGAAAGGAAGCAGAGGGTGGAAAGGAGCCAAAGACAGCTGGAAACCGCAGGTATGCATGGAGTAAGCAGAAAATTTTAAAAAGAAACTTTTGCTCTATAACCTCTGATTTCAAAATGGCTGAGGAACAAGTGTTACTCCAAAGAGGGGACCTGGTGGAATAACCTATTATCATGGAATAAAGGAATGATATGATGGTTGATTTCCCCAAAATAAGAATTCAGCAATAGAAGAGACTATGGCAAAAGAAAGTTGAAGCCAAACATGTTGAGAACCTCACAGAATGGAAATTTACTCTGAATGACCAAATCAAATCTACTTCAGCCGAAAGATTAATTCAAAAAGAAAGCAAGTACTTGATCTTACTGCCAAAGATCACAGCAGGAAAAGCTTCTTCTCCAAGGTTTGTACCATAAAAGCTGGTACTGGAAGTTCACAGAATCAATAGAGCTAGGTAGATACAGTAACTTCAGTGGCAGGCAGATAGAAAACACCGAATTTCAGAAGCAATAGAAGGGCAGAAATTTAGCTACCATATGTAATGGACACACTTCCAGAAAAAGATGCTTTTAAGACAACAAAACATGTTCAATCATGCATTATGACATGGATCAGGCCTACCACGAGTTGAGAGGGGAATTAAATCCCCCTTGGCTTTTATGATTCCAAGAACTAAATTCCAGCTCTTAAGCTGACATGGAAGATATAAGAGGGCATGAAAAGTGGATGCAGTCTTTGTGCGAGTATTAAAACAAAAATAGATCTGAGAAGATATACAGTCGGAGGAATGGAGGAAAACCAAACGAACATTGAAACACCATAACATTAAACACCCGTATGATAATTATGGTCAGTAGAAGAAAGGATAGCACATAGTAAAACAGCAGAAACTGCTGGAATATAGATTATAGAACATCAAGAAAGGAACGAAAGATCCTAGCTAAAGTAAGCCACCCCACAAAAGATGAGTAGACTAAGTACTAAGCACCCATGAAACCTAGGCTCCACTTAAATAGATCTGGGCGCAAATCTTCTGGCAAGATCTTGAATGGCATTTTTATGGAAGGCATACAATCTGGTGGAATAACCTATTATCATGGAGCTCTGGTGGAATAGCCTAGAGAAGCTGAGAAGGTATAGAGGACAACAGTGAAGAGCGAACCCTGAGTGTCGAATTTCAACATTTCTACCAAGAAAACAACCTGAGAAGCTAAGTTGCCATAATAAAGGCTTGAATCAAGTTTTCGGCTGAACGCTTCTGCTCAGGTGTACCAGATATATGCGCCACACGATCTCCACGGGAAGATTTTGGCTCAGAAATCTCTATAACAGCTCCTGATATCTGAGAGACCAAACAAAAGCAAATTCCAAAGAATGTTAAATACTCAGTGGAAAGCAGTGAAAGAGAGCATAAGATAAGCAAACGCAAAGCACAAAAAACAATCACATTTCAGTGGGTGTACTTCTCCACCCACACATACTGTTCACGAACTTGCAAGGTCCATTTGAAAAAATAACGAAATACAGTTCCTTGGTAAAACCTCACTCAAGTTTCAGTTTGATGAATTAATGAACACAGCTATAGTGTATTCTTCTACTCATCCTAGAGATGAGATAAAGCTGAGTTCAGCATATGAGGTACTCCGGTCCTTAAGTTCATACACTGCTCTAACAGAAATAAGGGCAGAACACTACTGATATTCTCAAAAGCTTATCTTGCACTGACTAATAAATAACAAGATCTAGACTAGAATAAGGTATGGAACGATAAAACAATATTCAATCTTGTCAAGCATGGCTTGAGCTCCTGAACCCCACTCAACATATATAACTTGTTTAATGAGCAAGAATCGAGCTGCGCTAAATCACTTAAAGCTTACACAATATGAAGTTATAAATATAGACACAGCTTGAGTAGTATATCTACTGCATCTTAAGCAAACACCAGTTACATTAAAGCTTGACTCAGTCTATAGGCCATAAAAAGATACATATCAAATGGCCAAAGAAGTAGTAATAAATAGCTACATCAAGATGAGGTTGTCAACGGTTAACTATAGTATATAAACCTCTTTAAAGGAAAAGTGACCATTGAATGTGGAAAAGTTTCTATGCATACCGGATAAGCCTTAGCTATCCACACAAAAATGTAAGCCACGTCAACAAATGTATCATACTCAAGTCAATCACACAAACAAAAGCGAAATGAAAATTCTCACATAAAAACAACATAATATACCTGACGGATATTGGCAAAATTAGCCCCATTTTTCCCCAAAACTTTACTCACTGCATTAGCAGGAATCAATATCTCCAGAGTAGAGGAAGGCAGCAATCTGATTATAAGCAGGAAGGGGATAAAAATATAATAAGTACAATATAGCTAGAATAAGTAAATAAATTCTAGTAGAGAAACTAATTCATGATAATCATACCCCCCATAAAGCTTCGACGAATAAGAGGATCCATAAACATCATCTCCCATCTGGAAAAAGAAACACAAAGGGAGAAATATATTTTACCAAGAAGTAATGATAACAGCAATTAAAGCAGAGACCTAAATCCAGACAACAATTTGACAATGTAACATAAACTGTTAATCCATAGCGACTAACATTTATTTAAAATCTACGAGGGGTATAAATAAATAAAATCTTTAACATCCATTATTTCTATACCGAAACACCAGAAACTTACAAAAAAATAATGGAAGAGAAGGGGACACAACGACACACAAAATACCCATAACAGAAGATTGTCAAATAACGAGAAACTATCCACTGCAACTCATGCACTACACCAGTTTTATCAGAGCAATTATCTTACCTAAATCTGCAATGGGAAGCACATATCTCATCCATTTATTTAAAACGTGGGCTTTGATCCACACTAACCCCAAACACTCAATTAAAACATTCAGCCTCCTAATCCAAAGAAAAACTAAGAGGTTCTCCACTTCTATACATAAAATTAGACCTATAACAAAACCTGGTAATTGCAGCCAAGGGGAAGGAAGAACTGCTCTTACAATAAAAGTGGATCAACATACCGACATAGATCCATATTTGTAATGACCATTTGATGAAAACATGCCAGCCCCACTCGCAGACTCATTTCTTGGTTCATACCCCAAAGGGTTGGCTGGGGGAACAGATTGTAAGACAGGAGGCAGTGAAAGACCACTGCTACCAGCATATAAAGAATCAGGAGCAACAGAGTGATTACTAGCACCATCCTTATCTTTCAGCGAATCATCACGGAGCCTTAAAACAATTTGTATAAGTGCATCTCTGACACTTTTTACTTCTCCAGATACCTGACAACATGATAAAAGAAGTGACAAGAAAATCAATTCACCTACAGAGAATCACACCAAAACTTCACATAAATAGGAGGACTCGTACCACAACATATTCATCACCATCATCAGCAATCTTTGGCTTATCTCCTTTCGAGATCCGTATATCAGCCCTGGTTCTTTTCCTGATCTCATTGATGATTGAACCACTTTTCCCTATGATGCACCCAATATTTCTAGATGGAATGAGAAGATGCATGGCAACATTTTCAGCATCTTCATTGATCTTCTCTTGAAGTAATAGAACAGCTTCAACTGCCTTCGACTGTAAATCATCCAATGACTGCCAGGAAACAGAAGTTCCATGATTAGAATTCCAAAAAAGATCAAAGAATATACTTACAAAGTCTAGCAAGAAGTCCAAGGAAAAAAGTGACAATTCCCCAAGTCAAATACAGGCAAAAAGCTGTTATATTTGAGAAGGACAACAGCAGTTACAACCACCAAAAAAGAGACAGCACATTTCAGTATTTATTAGATTTTTTATAAAAAGTGGTTAGCAATATAAAACTATATAAACTTCACAACATTTATGTTCACTCTAAAGTACGAAACTGAATTTTGAGAAGGGAAAATATGGATGGGGTAAGAATTCATTGGTGAACAAGAGGTACAAAGAGCAATACAGAAAGATTAATCAACTTCTATGCAATAAAATAAGCAACCATTGAACTCTTATGATGATATGTCCTCCTACAAAAGCAGACACCCAATTTACAAGTAGAAAATAAAAGAAAAAAATGCTTGGCTAAGCAGGGAACCTAACAGAAAGCTTATGTTAAATCACCACATTATACCACAAGCTTTTACCTCTAATGGAATAAGATAAAATAAAAAATATACCAACATCCTGCAATGATCATCAGAACTGAAAACACCAGATTTTAAGTATATTTAACTTGTTTTAGAGAGAAAATATTTCAACTAACTGATTTGCTATAATTCTCATATACTAAAAGGGTATCAATGTCTAACTTGGTGAGGAGTACATTAAATAAACAAGAACAATATTCTTTGGGGGATAAACCATTAGAATGTGGAAACTATTAAATATGATTGATAATCATACTGGAACATAATAGTAACAGAAAAAAATATAGATAAATAAAGCAATACGTCACTTGAAGTAAGAAAATAAAATGGGGAATACCTCAGTTGTAGTTATGGTGATCACACATTCGCTGCACTTATCTTTGGTAACCTTAGAATCATCCACCTCAATATGTGCACCACTGGCCTGTCTTACACTTTTAATAGTACACCCTCCCCTCCCAATGACACGTCCGATCATATCAGAAGGGCATAAAACCCGTACTGTCAACTCCTCAGACCGAGTGGTTCCACCATAACTAGGGACAACAAGAGACCACATGCTTCCTGTATCTGCAAACCCTGGAACAGAAATTTCGGGGGCACGAGCATCAATTAAAGAAGGTGCAGACCTAGGAGGAGCTATGGGATCTGTATAAAATCCACTGGCTGGATAGATAGGCATGTCAGCAGGAATAATAATGCTTGGTGCAACGTCTGGCACACTAGTGTCAAGGGGGATTTCTTCTTTAGAACCAAACTTGTACATGATTGCAGAAACAGCAAACAGCGCTTTCTTCACAGCCTCAGAATCTCCAGAAATCTGTGTAAAGACAAGGCTTCTAGATGAGAAGCAGAAATTGACATCACCTGACACAATTACATGATCTCCAATCTCAAGGAAAGACCTTAGTCATCAAAGCCAGAAAGCTTATCAAGCTTTAAGGACCCTTAAAAGCAACTTCTCATTGTATGCAACTTTCAGCTACTATAACTAACTGTCATATTTCGGCGGTTTCGCTACTTAAAATAACTGTAGCTAAAGTAACCCTTCATTCCCCAAGAAGATGTGTTGCAACAACATTACAACAACAACATTACAACAACAAATGATAACAAACCAAGAAGAGTCAGGAACCTAATAAAGCAGGCTTGGCAAGTTCAGCCTACACATTTCAGTAGCATTCCACCACGACTCTTTAAACTATATCCCTTTATTCTAATATCAAAACTAAATGCAGCAAAATTATGACCCTGCTTGAGATAAGATTGGTTAAATTTCAAGAATAATTGAAAGTATACATGCTGCTGGACACTGGTAAGTTAATACATGCTACATAGCCTTACTAAAAGGAACCACTAACCTGGACAAAATTGTCAAAACTCATAGCACATGAATGACTCGGGTCTGCATCGTCCTTACGAGTGACCTTAATATTAGCCCTGGTTTTGCTCCTCAATTTCTTTATAGTGATCCCAGACTTGCCAATCACATTGGCCGACTGACTAGCTGGGACAAGAATGTTGCATTCCTCTTTATCCATTTGCCTCCTCTCAGGGTCACCCAAGCTGCCCACTGCATTAGCAATGGCAGCATGCATTCTTAGAAGAGCATCTTGTGCAGGGCAAAGCGGTGCATCGTTGTTATACTCTTCATCAAATTCAACTTCTACCTTCTCCTTTACATAGCAATAGATAGTGATAACCCTTTCCTTGGCACCAGGAAATGGGTCCACTACCTTCACCTTCGCTCTAGTCTCCTGTCTTATAGAATTTATCACTTTCCCGGCTTTACCAATCACACTACCAATTACCGTATCAGGACACAATATCCTGTATGCAATTACTTCATCACCACCCTTATCTTCCTTGTCAGTCCGTCGTCTCTGATTCTTGCCATCCCCATGGTTGTCTTTCTGACCTCGGTACCGCTTTCCTGTCTCACCCATAGATGAACAAAATCTCTACAAACAAAGGAGAAATACAATTCAAATTATGATCAATTCCTCTCAACAACCCATGAGAAACTGATAACAAATACACAATTTCGTGCAAGTGTTAGATGTCCTTATACTTTTCCACATACACATGAAATAAACCATATTCATCCACCATAACATCAGCTATGATTCAAGGAAAACCATAAAAATCAACAAAACAAAAAGGTGCTCCTGAACTTAATAAATCCAAACAAGTTACCAACTTTGATTTCCTCACAAAATCAATGGTTGAACTATTTGTAATCACTAATCAGCCATCTTTCTCTGCAATAAAGTACAAATCTTTATTTACAAATTTCCATTTTTACCTTAAAAATACTCTTTTCTTTCAATCAAATCTTGATTCTAGCTCTGATTTCATGAAAATCCCACATTATGAAATAAGATACCTCTAAATGTTTCACCATCTCAATACAACCCTCCATTAAATAAATTTTACCTCACAAAAACCCAAAAAAAAAAAAAAAGTAAAGTAAATTATTATAATCCATTATTTTTCCACCCAAAAATCGGAAATAATTATAACCAGAATTGTGGAAACCCTACATAGCAGAAAAATCACCAAGAAATAGGAATTATGTAGAGAGAAGAGAGAAGATACTAACCAGAAAAGAAGAGAATTTGGAGAAGAAGGGAACACGAGGGCTTCAACTCAAGGATTTCCAAGGATCCTATGAAGGAAAATAAATGGAGGTCAATTTGCAAGATTTCTTAATTTATATGATGCTATTTATTATTTTTTAGCATATGTTATAATTTTACTATATACGTATATGTGAAGTCACAGAAGGCCGGACTATGGATTTTTTTGGCTATGGTTAGGCCCATATTATTTATGCCTTGTCCATGTTATAGAGTTTGGTCCATGTTATAATTTATATTTTTGAACTTGTTTAGCAAATGTAGCAAATAGCAATTAAAAGTAAACATCCCTATTAGTGAACAACTATGTCACATTATAATTGCAATGAACAATTTTTACTCATCGTTCATATAAATTAATAAGGCATATAAAACTTATAATTGCAACTAATTTATAAAACTCTCTTCTAAATATGTTTTATGTGATTTTTTAATATTCTTAAAACATCTTCGGGGTGAACAAAGTGTTCACCATATTTTTGCATTGGGTATAGTTTTTTTAGTACTGGTATTTCCATTAGTTTTTTTTTTTGTGAAATAGAGGGGCACAACTCCTAAACAAAGAGAACAAAACACAGTAATAGACGAAAGGAAAAGCTAAAACAGATGACTAAAAAAGAAAACACACGCTAAAACTAAATCAAAAAAATAGAGAACTATTAGACTACGTCAAAGCCATCAGCAAGAGGTACCAGCCGAGGTAAGGCCATTACTCCTAAGTCCTCCAATAAGACGGTCTGAAGATCCTTCATCGCCTCAAAGATCACAACTTTCTGGGTAGAGCTAACTCCAAAATTAGCTAGCTAGTCAGCCGCTGCTTCTCTGTAGCAATGGGAGATAGAGACTTCCCATTTTCCAGCAAATAATGGACTTGCATTTGTGGATGATGTGAATATAAGGAGAAGAGGGAGGAGAAGGCTCCATCAACCAACGTACTACTAGTTTTTCCATTATAATTAGTTAAACTTTAGTTGTTGGAGAAGTACCTAATGGATTTAAATTAACGGTTTTTTCACCTGATACCCCCGAGTTTTCAAAAATTTCACCTGGTATCCTTCATGTTTTCAAAATTCACCAGGTACCCCTCAGTTTCAAACTAATACACTCAGATACCCTTAATGATTAATGGCGTTAACCATCGTTAGTCATTAACCCTAATTTTTTGTTCTAAACCCTAATTAACCCCCTAATGCTAACCCTAATCCTAACCCCTACCTCTAACCCTAACCCTAACCCTAACCCATCCACCCACCACCCACTCCCC